>CM028129.1:351490000-351782500 GCA_016271365.2 Neoceratodus forsteri | reverse complement strand
CCAATTCCCACTCGTGTGGTAGAGCCGACGAGCGACTTAGTCTGTCTGCCAGGACATTGTCGACTCCCGGAACATGGATCACCGTGAGGTGAAGGTTGTGAAGCGTTGCCCATTCCCAAATCCTCATCGCTTCCCTGCACAGCGGGTAGGACAGAGTCCCTCCCTGCTTGTTGATGTACCACACCACACACATGCTGTCCGTTTGGACAGCTAGGTGACCAGGAAGGATGTATTGGTGAAGGGCCTGAAGAGCATACAGCACTGCTCGAAGCTCAAGCACGTTGATGTGGAGAACTAACTCCAACTTTGACCACAGGCCCTGGGTTCGGCGAGGACCCAGATGGGCTCCCCAACCTTCGCCTGAAGCGTCCGTGGTCAGAGTCTGATGGGGAGGATGAAAAAAAGGGGACCCCCCCAGAATAGGTTCTCTCGAACCATCCACCATTGCAAGTCTCTTACCATCAGCGAGCAGATCAGAACCAGATCTAGGTCATCTACCCGTTGATCCCACTGAGATCGGAGAGTCCACCGAGAGATTCTCATGTGGAGGCGCACGCGCGGAACCGTCGGGATAGCCGCTGCCATAAGCCCCAGTAGACGGATCACCGACCTTGCCGGAACCCTCCTGTGTTCCGATAGGAGGGAAATCTGGGACTGGAGGAAGGTCCCCCTGTCCGGAGGCAGGAAGGCCTTGCACATTGTCGTGTCGAGGATTGCCCCGATGAACTGGAGCCTCTGTGAAGGATCCAGGTGAGACTTGGAATGGTTGATGGTGATACCCAGGCCAGTGAAAACCTGCTGGGTGAGGGAGAGAAAATGCAGGAGTTCCTCCCTGGATGGGGCCGCCAGGAGCCAGTCGTCCAGGTAGGGAAAAACCTGAGCTCCCAAAGTACGCAGGTGGGCCGCAACCACCACCAGCCATTTGGTAAATACCCGGGAAGCAGAGGAAAGACCAAAAGGGAGCGCCCGGAACTGGCAGTGGTCCCCATAGAATGCAAACCTGAGGTACTTTCGGTGCGAAGGGCGAATGGGGATGTGCAGGTACGCATCCTGCATATCCAGTGCACAAAGCCATTGGCCCAGCCGAAGCAGGGGCAAGAGGGTTTGAAGGGAGAGCATCCTGAACCTCTTGTATTCCACATATAGGTTCAGGGAGCCGAGATCGAGAATGGGTCTGAGATCTCCCGTCTTCTTTGGTACGAGGAAGAAATGGGAATAGTAACCCGTCCCGTGGAGGTGAGGAGGTCGGGCTCTATAGCCTGCTTCACAAGGAGAGCAGAGATTTCTTCCCTGACCAAAGGAAGATGGTCCCTTGAGTAAGAGGAGTTCAGAGGGGTGACGTGAAGGTTTCTGCAGAAACTCTATGGAGTGCCCCTCTGCTATGATCTGAAGTACCCATGAATCCGATGTTATCCTCTCCCAACCCGGAAGGTGGAGGGAGAACCTCCCTCCTACCAGTTCCTCCAGGGCGTCTGGAGGCGGTGGGAGAGGGAAGGAGACAGGTGGTGTGAGGCAGTGCCGCAGCTGGGGCACCCGTTGCTTTTTTGGGCGGTGGGGGCCTGGCAGCTGTGGGGGCCCGACATTTAGTGGCCCGCCTTTCCTGAGGTTTCGCTTGAGGCCGGCTGCCTCTGCGAAAGGGACGGCACTGTGGGGGATGGGGACGGTACATTGAATCAACAGATTTAAGGGCCATCCCCTTCTCCTGCAAGTCAGTGATGATGTCCTTGACATCACCGCCGAACAGCACAGAACCTCTGAAAGGTGCTTCTTGAAGTGCTGACTGCACCTCCGGGACCAGACCTGACATGGAGCCATGCATGACGCTGAAGACTTACAGCGAATGCAGAGCTCCATCCTGCGGTGTCCACTGCATCATAGGTCGTCCTCAGAATATGACGACTGGCCAAACGAGCAGAACGGACCAGGTCGGTTAACTCCTGCTTGACTTGGGAGTCGAGCAAGGAGTCAATCTTAGATTCCACCTGGGTAAGGACAACCTTCTGGTAATCCCCCATATGTGCTACATAATTCAGGGCCCTAATCCCCAGTGTGGAAGAAGCGTAGATCTTCCTTCCATACTGATCCAGAAGGCGAGATTCCTTATCCGGGGGAGACGAGCTCAAGTGTTTCGGGTGTGCTGACCGGCGCTAATCACAACCGAGTCTGCACGGGGGTGAGAGTCTAAAAAGTCTACACCCTCCGGAGCCTGGTATAGCCTGTTGGTCTTCCTAGGAAGCGGGGCTAAAGCCAACGGTTGCTTCCAAACAGTGGAAACAAGGTGGGCGTGAGGCTCGATCCAGGGTGGCACTAGAGTAGGAGCCGTAAGGGGCAAGTCCAGATGTTCGGCGAGTTTAACCCGTTGAGGATCTGGTTCTAAGGAACGCCACTAATGGACTTCCTGGATCTTCCTGAGCAACTCCGTGAAGGAAGGATCCTCCGGAGGAGTCCTTGGACGGAGAGTGCGGCTCGTCGTCTTTCTCGGAACACCCATCGGAGGCCTCTGAGGAGTCCGTGAGAGAAAAAGAAGAAGAGGAATTTGAAGCAGAGCAAGACTCCCTAGCTCGTCTAGGGGGAGGAACGGGTTCCTTAGGGGGAATCCCAGGACGCATGTCCTGCCCCTCTCTGGATCCCAAGGGCAAAGCCCGGGAATCCGGAGGTGGAGAGGGAGTGTGCTGTCTGGGGCGTACGGGAGCTGGTGGTGGCACCATCACCATAAGATGGCTCTCGATTTCCTTGGTGAGCTGAGCCTTGGCCTCAGCCCACCAGGAGGCAAGAGTCTCCTGGAGATCCACCGGCAGCCTAGGGGCGGTGGAGGAGGAGGAGGGGGATAGTTGTATGGATGAAATCCGTAGAGAGAGTATCCGTAACCCGGCTGCGGGAATACCGGAGCCGGGTAATGCGGCGGAGAAGTCGGGGCCGGGTACTGCGGCGCAGGAAACTGTGGACCTGGGAAAACCGGCTTCCGATAGGACGGCGGATACCCAGGCACTGGAGGAGCTGCCGGAGCAGACAGCCCAGCCGGGTACTCCACGGGCGGATCAACCGGGATAGGCCCGTGGGGTGGAGGGCCCGATGGAAGAGGAATATCCCCCGCTGGCGTCGGAGGGGCCAGTGTCGGAACCGGCGTCGGCACGGCCGGTGTCGGAGCCGGCATCGGGGGAGCCGGCGCCAGATCCGGCTCTGTAGGAAAAGGATCGGACGGTAGCCCAGGATCCCGAGCCTCATCTGGGGACGGAGGGGAAAAATCCCCAGGGTCGGGCAGGGGGGACTCTGGCTCCCCTGACGGCAGCGAAGGCTGCGGGGAACCTGGTACAACAGACGAAGCAGGGTCTGCCATAGGCTCCGATGCCCGGCGCACATCGGAGGAGCAGACGTGTGACTTAGAGGCCAAATTCCGGTGGACACCAGAGAAGCCAGCGTCCGACTTCAGGGGTTCCTCGTCGGAGACGGGCCAAGGATGGGAAGAGGCCCGGTCCGATGGGGACACTGCCGTGCGCCGCCCCGAAGGGTTGGAAATCTGAGCGGCTTCGCGCGGACGCCGGAGAAATAACGTCCAGCTTATGGGAGGCGCCCACAACAGTAGGCAAGCCGCGACGGTACTGGGGGCTGGAGCCTCCTTTGCCGGAGGCACCTGGCGGGCTCGAGCGAACCTGACGAGGCGGGCAGGCGCCTCCTCCAAAGCCTTGGAGACTGCCGTCGGGTGATCCCCCGGAAGGGATGTTACCTTGCCAGCGACTCGGTCGGAGTCGAGGAGGAGGAGGCCTTCTCCCAGTGCCTTTCCTTGTCCCACTTCTTGTGCCCTTCAGGGGAGGTCGACGCCTGCCGAAGTTTCTTCAACTCCTTCTCCATCGCGGACATCTTCTTCTTGAGGAGATGGGCTTCCAGAGGCTGCTGGCGTCGTCTGCGGGTGGCCGCGTTGAAATGTAGGCAGTGTGGACACTTGTCGACCACATGGTCAGGGCCTAAACAGAAAAGACAGAGGGAGTGACCGTCTTTGTGAGGCAGTTGGGCGCCACACGAGTCGCACTTATTTTTTGAAGGGGACGACATATACAGACGTTCACCTGATGATAGAAAATATAAAATACAAAAAACTGAAACTTTTCGGAAAAACTGACGCAGTAACAGGACTGAGCAATAGGAACTTCTTGGCAGAAGCTGCACAAGCTAGCGGGAAAGAACTGGAAGAAGCGGGCATCCGGGACCGCCCTTTATACAACGTCGTATGACACCGTCACGTGGTCGCGGGGCGGTCCCCTGCCAGGACTGCTAGCTAGAAATTTTTCCGTGGGGTCCTGCCGCCGGCCAGCGTCAGTCCTATATTTAATTACCTACTGCAAGAGCCCTCTCGAAGTAAGATCTAATGTTACAGGTGAGTAACCTGTGTTTCTAGGGACGTGGCTATGATGTTCTAGCCACACTTTCTGGCAGACTCGTAGCAGTTCTCAGGGAGGAGGGAGGCAAGGTGTACATCCCCTACCTAGGAAATAAGGATTGGAGAACTGAGGCCCCAAAACCAGCATCCTGACATGACTAATTCAATGTGGTAATAGGTTCATAGATCTTTATGAGTTCTGCGAGGCCACTGACCTTTAGTCAAACTCGCCACCTTTAATGGTGGAACAATTGCTTTGCTTTACCCATGTAATCATCTAGTCTATTTAAAAAATGTAGCCATTGTTTAACTATATTTTTGGTTAGAGTATTCCAAATATTAATTATTCTGTGTGTATACCAATTACTTTTGACAGTTTTATTTCTCCTTTTAGTTTATATTCGTGTGACCTTGTGTTTTTTTTATACTATTTTGTCTAATCCTATTGTTTCCTTAGTAAAATTATTTTGTACAGCATTATATGCTAAGCAAAGATCTCCCCCGATTATTCTGTACTCGGAGTACAGCCCTAGTTTACTTAGTCTTTCTTCATAATTTAGATTTTGCATATTTTTAACCCATTTGGTTACTCTTCTCTGCACTTTCTCAGTCATTCTCTTTCCTCTTTCTGTTTGTGGTGCACAAAGCGGGGTGCAGTACTCCAGATGGGGCCTCACCAAACTGGAATACGGGGGATGATTACCTCAGGTTCCCTACTTTTGATGTTTTTAAATATACACCCTAGTTTCCTTTGACATTTTTGGTTGTAGTTTTTGTATGCAAGTCGAAATCTGAAATGATTACACCAAGATCTTGCTCGTTTGAAGTTACCAGTACAACAGTGTTAAATATATATATATATATATATATATATATATATATATATATATATATATATATATAAAAAAATACGTCCTTCTTGGGTTGTGTCCCAGGTGCATAACTTTACATCTTTTCTCATTAAATGCCAATCTGTTCTGTTTTGCCCAGTTTTCTAGGTTAGTTATACTTTCCTGAAATTTTTGTCCCAACTGGTGGTCATTAACCATACCTCCAATTTTGCAGTTATCAGCATATTTACATAACTGAGCTGCTCTCTGTCTGCAGTGTGGATACCAGAATATTAAACAAAGTGGGCCCCAGGACAGAGTCCTGTGGTACTCCACCTGTAACTTGTCCCCATGGTGACATATTGCTCCTTATTCCTACTCTTTGGCAACACAGTATTAAAAGCCTTGGAATAGTCCACGAAAACAATGTCCACAGGCATTCCCCTATCCAAGGCTGCACTAACAGGCTCAAAACATTCTAACAAGTTCGTCAGACATGACCTCCCTGGGTTAAAGCCATGTTGTGTTACATCAGTCATGCCCATCTGCTGTATACATAAGCATTAATCCCAGAGAAAGGAGGCATTTCCTAGGAACTGATGCATTTTTTGGGGGGGCGGGGATGCACGGGACCACAGGCTGAGTGCTCCCACCACCCAACCATGCATTAATTCCTAGGAAATGTCTTCTTTTGAGAGGATTAATGCACTTGTAACATGGTAAATGCAATATAGTTATTGTGGATATAAAGAAGGCAAATCTGCTAAAAAAAAAAAGTCTATGGAAGTTACTTTTTTTCATTATTATTTCACTGTTGTACAATAGTAATGAACGACAAATTTGCACCCTGTGCATTTATGTTGTGGCTGTTTAAATAATTACTAGCAATTAAACACTGAACTTTTGATACCAACATTTGTTTTATCTTATGGTACTTATCTTTTGCGTTAAAAAAAAAAAACCACCATAGGAAAACCCACAATATTCATCAATTGCTGGAACACACTTCCAATAATTTCTGGGTTACATTTTCTGATTTTAATATTTTACTCACATATCATGGTTTCCAGCGGCTACTTCCCGAGTCAACATTTACTCAGACAACTCTAGTTTTACTAACATAACAGTAGATCTGTGATATTTTACCACCACACGGTCCCGTTTTGCTACTGTCGACAAATGGTGGTGATACCGGAGTTGCGTCTGAACAGGTGGAAGAAAATACGGAGGCAATACAAAGGTCGAAGAGTGAGGGAACACCAAAGCAAGGTAGCCCTACAAAATGTATGTCTCAGGACAAATTAATGCACAGCCTGAAATCCATGAATTCAGGGGATCGGAGGTGCAGCAGATGGTGCAGGGGACTGTCTGCAAGCAAGACGGCATTTACTTTGACACAGTAATGACACTACAGAACACCTGTTTGCGGGAACTAGTAATATGGCTATGGTAGCATAGTGTCAACCAGGTGGGCGGGTGGAAAACAGAATATGCTGGACTTCTCTGTGGCTGTTAAAGGTATTACCTCAGCAGGCATATCTAGGGAATTAATGCACACTACTTTATAGATCACATGGTCTATTCAGCCCAATCAAGTTGTTGTATTTAGGTAAAAATGAATTGCCATGTTACTAGCTCTTGAAGTAGCCTTTCTAGTAATTTACTAGTAATTTACCCAGGACAGATGTCAGACATAGTAAAATTCTGAACATCTTTTTTTCCTTCTGCTTTTATATAATCGGAGTAACTATGGCTTCTTTCCATTCTGTTAGTGCTTTTCCTTCTCATAAGGAAGCACTAAATAAGAGGGTAGTCGGTCCCTTCAGTCCCCCTGATAATTCTTTAAGTAACTTTGTATGGATACCATCAGGTCCTGATGAACTGTTTTGTTTCATGAGTTTGATTACCTGTAATACTTCATCTGTAGTAAATGGTTAAGAGGTCAGGTTTGCTTATGTGATTATTATTATTATTATTATTATGAATTTGTTCTTTTGATGCGACTATACTTAGAAAAGAATTATTCAGTGTGGTAGCCATCTCGACTTCATCCTTAAAGAGACCAACCAAGCTGTACCAATACGACTTTGCACCACATGGTGCGGTGCCTTACCAATGTCCTTGTTAGTCACCTGGAGCCCATGGTTAATGACAAAACGACCACTAAAATATCTAAAAAGGTTTCAAAAGTTGGCTCCCATAGAGTATAATGGAGCACGCCCCCACGTTCTCCCTGGGTACACATCATTACGTGCCTGGCGGTGGGTCTTTAGTCAGCTCCCAGAACCAGGAAGTGGAAGGGATTGGCTGTGCACAAATTTACAATCCCTTCCACTCTTTAATATGGATTTTTTTTTTTTTGCCAATAATAGCCAGACAGGGTGCTGCTCTGGCAAGGCACCACACCATGTGCTGCAAAGCTTTATCTTGGGGGATCTCTAACTATTCCTTGGTGTTTCCAGTGGTCCTACAATCTTGTGACCTCCTTTCATAGAACCTACATAAATTGTCCATTTTTTCTTATTCTTCTTCATTAGATGTTGTAAGGTATAATTCCATTTTTTATTTAGTTTTTTTATAATATTTTTAGTTTTATTTACTACTTTTTTATACTGTTGAAAATTTATCTCATTGGGGTGTTTTTTTTATATTTAGTGTATTTTTTCCTTTTTGCTGAGGTTTCTTTTAATGTTGTTCCACCACAGGGGAACTCTACGACTGTTTTTTTTTTTGTTTTTTTTTCCCCTGGGACCCAGCACTCAATTCACTAGTTTCAGTTTTTCCCAGATGTTATCCATCTCTAAGTTGTTCAGATCTTCTTCCCATTCCCATGTTTTTAGAAATTCTTTCATTCTATTGTAGTCTGCCTTACAGCACTTCCCAACCATGGTTTTGCCTTTTATAGACTATTTACCTTGATCTCAGTTTGGACAGTTAGATGATCAATGTCTCCTAATGGCACTAATACGTATACCCTCTTCTATGTTACTAAAGATAAGGTTGAGTATATTATTCTCCCTTGTACTTTCTTTGACAAGCTGCTCCAAGTTATTTTGCATGGTTATTTCTACAAGTCTGTTTTCTATGCTCCCTGTTCCCTGTAGTGTGGTCCAGTTTATTACTGGAAAGTTAAAATCCCCCATGAGTAAATAATCTCCTTTGACAGACATATTCTCAATCTCAATGAGGAATCTGTTATTCTCATCAAGGTTCAGACTAGGTGAATGATACCAGACACCTACTGTCAAGTATTTTAATTGGTAGCTGTATTTGTGCCCATATTAACTCATTTTCATCATCAGTTCCTGTCGATTTATTTCATAAGCCTTATACATTTTCTCAACATATAATGCTACTTCTCCACCCTTTATCTTTTTGATTCTTAGATATTTTGGTGTATCCTGGTATTTCAGTACCCCAGTCCTCAGTGACTACTCATATTGAGATACTGTTTGAGTATACTGTAATCTGTGTTTTAATTAGTCTATTTTGCTTTTTTTAATTACGAGCATTAACTAGCAAGATTTTTATTCCATTATCTATTTTGTACCGTTTTGTTTTTGAGGTTTCAAATTCTTCCTGTTAAATGAGGATTTTATATATTTTTTTTTTTTTATACGAGTTTCTTCGTTTCGTGTGAGATTTTCTGTAATATTTGGAAAGGTTGGAAATTCCTGCCCCTCCCCCCTCATATCAAGTTTAAATTTTTTTTATTTTTTATGTGGTATTTCTTCCGTGGTGCTGGCCAGCACTCCTACTCCTATCCACTGTCCCCCAGGGCCATCCTCGAGGATCAGACCCCCTCCCTTAAGTCCCCACGACTTACCCTTCATGGCAGGGTGGTGGGGAGAGACTCGACCCACCCAAAAATGGATCAGACCAGGGAGATGACTTCCCAGGAGTAGTGCCTGCAGGAACAGTTTCCATAAGCATGGCCAGCACCCATTGCCGTTTTCTTTCCCCTTGGAGGTGGGGCGTGCTGTGATGCCGGCGGAGAGAGCACGCACACGTCCACACTCGCTCCTCCAGGCATCTGCCCCATCTCCTCCCCTTTTCTGAGCTTTTGGTGCACTGCCCCCTGGCTGCCGCTAGGAGCCAGTAGAGCACAGAGAGCTGGTGATCCCCCTCCCCGGAGAAGGAGAGCAGTCCATCGGACGCTCAATCCTTCTCCTTCCCTGCTGATCCCTGGTGGACCGTGCTTGCTCCCGAACACAGGTCACCAGCGTGGCGCGAGGTAAGGCGTCCAGCACCTCAGCCCTCAGTGCCACCGGGCCAATGTTTAAATGGTTACTGATAAATTTTACAATCTGCTTTCCTAGGAGGGTACTTTCTCTTTTGCTTAGATGCAGTTGGTCCTGGCAGAAGAGTTAGTTTTTCTCAGAAAACTCCTCCCAATGTGGGATACAGAATATTCCTTGTTTCAACCACCATTTCCTCGTCCATTCACTTTTTTTTTTTTTTTTTTTTTTTTTTTTTTTTTTTTTAAGAGTGGTGCTTAGATTCTCTTGGGGTAGGTAGAATTTGAGAGAGCAATATCACAACTCAAGTCAACTAGTTTATTAGTTAAGGAGACATAATCCTGCTTTATTTGTTGAACCGTGTCACACCTAAGGTTATTAGTCACTTCATGTATGACCACTAGGGGTATCTCTCCAGCATTCTTTAATATGTCTATAACCATGAGGGTGATGTCTGAAACCTTAGCTCCTCTAAAACATAAGAGAGTTCTATTTGATTTAATCGGGATTACATATTACCCAATCTAAGTGTTTTATGATACAGTCTCCTAATACTTCTCTTTTCCTCTTGTTATTGGGATTACTGGTATCCATAGCCTCATCTGTAATATTGTCAGATCCAGTTCTGCCTTGATCTAGCCTAGATGTTGGAACCCAATTTGGTGATGCTTTAGTAGTTATAGGGGGATCCTGGTTACATATAAACACATTTGGGCCATTCTCAGAATTATTACAGGAAAGAAGTAGCTCTATGGTTGGAGTAAGCATGCTAAAGTCATTCGTACAAGTAGTACAAAAAGGTACTGAGTTTAGGTTAGTGGTACTTGGGTTTACAGTGGTATTAGTCAAGTGTGCCATAGATTTATTTTTTCCATTATGTTTTTATCCTACTTCGCCACGCTGGCATTTTCTCTCTTCCTCAGACTCAGTCCATGGCCGCTGTTGCTACTCGATGCCCCAAGCCTTGTATCCCCCCACATGGCAGACAGAAGGGAGGGCCTCCCCACCCCGAACACACATATTCAGAACAGGCCTGGGAGCTCAGTGAGGCCGCGGTGCAGGAGTACTGGAGGGGCTTCCATGGAGCTGGCAGGCAATTTTTTTCCACTTTTCTAGGTCCCTCCCCTGCGGCCATGAATGTGCTTGCATGGAGGCATGCATGTGCCATGCTTCATCTCCTCGACTCTGGCACTATCCCACCCCCTCCAGCCTCCACGGCATGCCCACTCTTCCCTGGGAAAGGAGAGTGGTCGGACGCTCGATCCTCTCCCTTCCCTACCGACCCCTGGCAGCCCGTGCTCACTCCCGAATAGGGGGTCACTGGCATGGCACAAGGTGTGGCATCCAGCACTTCAACCCTCAGTGCCACTGGGCCAGCTAAGTGTGCTACGGATTTAACTAAATGTGTTACTAATTTCTTATCTTGAGCAGAAGGGACAGGGGCATCTTCCTCTATCAGTGCATTGATAGGATCAAAACTATTAACTATGGGCAGACAAAGGTCCAGCTTTGAGACACTTTTTGCTACCTTGGAGCTTTGTACAAGGTACCATTCTTCAGACCATTCTATATTCACCTCTTCCCTTGTTCTTTTTTTATTTTTATTTTGTGTACCAGAAGTAATTCCACTTAGATGAGTAGGTAAGATAGGGTGCATATCATCAGAAGGAGTTTGGGGATAGGGTTTATGGTAGAGATAGTATTCATAATCATGACATGCTCAGCATTACTATTTGCTATCAAAGGCTGGCTTGTAATTTTATTGGACCGCCTCATATTATTCTGCAGTCTCAAACATTTCCATCTGGCCTGATTCAAGTGCTGCAAGCCTATTGTTAAAGAGGCAGGTTTCATTCAACATATCCTCATTCTACTTAAATTTGTCACAAAGGTTTTAGTCGTCAATGCAGGAGAACAAACAGAGTACATCAAACAGGAGATGCATTTAATTCCAACCTCCCCCCAGCGACATTGTATCAGACATTTCTTAGGAAAGAAAGCAAGCAAACCAACTTATTGTATTTTATGATTTCAATATATTAGAGACACTTTGCAAACAGTAATATTAAACTTCAGGGTTTACTTCATATTGTATACAACAGTATGTGGAACTTTCACAGAATGCTTTTACTGCTGAAGGCACTAGGTAGTCTGCACATAGTAAAAGAAGATAGAAGAGTGTTTCCTAGTGCACAGGCAGTTAGTTCGATTTTAGACGGTGTAAAAAGTTTAACAACTTCTCCACATGCAGCGCTGTGCACACCCTGCTCGCCGTAGGGCTAGCTTGTATGTGACAAGTGATCCAGAAGTTAATCCACAGGTCAGTGGCTACAGCAAACTGTTCACCCCCTTTACAGAACTCCAAATGGGTGAAAGCCACTCATGCGTGACTCTGGCATAACTCGGGAGGTAGGCGTTCCCAAAAATTCAAAATAATGCTCCCCTGTGAGCCTGTAATTCAGGTTAATGGAACCAAGTTCCTCTTCCTACTTCCTGCCTAAAGGCAGTAGGGTTCCAGTTGCACTCAAAGGAGTGCTAGGCCAACCAACACAGTAAAACAATTTTAAAAGTTAAAATGAGTTGCTGCAGCACAGTGAGACCTCTATATGGCAAAGTCTCTTGCTGCAACTGATTTGGAAATGAAGGTGTGTGCTGACTTCCAGGTAGCAGCCCTGCAGATTTCCTGCATAGGGACATCCCTAGAAGCAGCCACAGACAGCAGTATGGCGGGTAGAATGAGCCCTAAGCCCTCCAGGAGGCTTCCTACCAACCAACCTATAGCAGAGATCAATTCAGGTAGTGATTCACCTGCCAATCGTCCACTTGACTGCATGTCTGGCTTCAGAATAGGTGACAAAACAGCTGGCAGACCTCTCCACAAACTCCAGCCATGCACTCTTTGTAGTAAATGAGTACTCGCCTCAGAGCCAAAATATGGAGCCTGTGTTCAGTCTCCAAGGTGCAATTCAGGGAGAACACTGAAGAGTCATCACCAGGTTCAGGTGAAACTCCAGACAGAACCTTCGGGAGGAACGTCGGGTTGGAGGTGCAGGACAACCTTGTCTCTGTGAACGACCAGGTAAGGAGACTCCACTGAGAGCTCCTGGAGCTCACTGATCCTTCTGGCTGACACGATAGCCACCTGGAAGGCAGTCTTTTACAACAGGTGAGATATGTCACACCTGTGCACTGGTTCGAATGGCTTGCCCATGAGCTTTGCCAAAACCAGCAATGAGTCACACTGAGGTGATGGTTCACCACCGGAGGAGAAATGTGATCTAGGCCTTTGAAAAAGCACCAGACCACCTTCTCCTGTGTCAGACTGCTGACCATCCCGCACCCAGTAAACAGAGATGGCTGCCAGGTGCACCTTAAGGGTCATCGACCAAAGTCCCCCTTGGGAGAGAAACCACAAGTAGTCCAAAATGCAAGCCACAGGACGAGGGTCCAACCCTGTGCCCTGACACCAAATAAAGAATCTTTTCCATTTGAAGGTATAGCATTTTCTGGTCAATTCCTTTCTAAATGCTTCCGTGATAGTGAGGACATCTTCGGAGAGAACCAAAGCCTTGAACTCTAGCTGTTCATTAACCAGGCTGTCAGGTGCAAGAATTGAAGGTCCAGGTGCAGTACCTTCCCCCGATTGATCAAGATCAGGTCCAGGCATATGGGAAGACTCCTCAGGAGCCTGTTGCTGAGGCTGAGGAGATCGGTGTACCAAAACTGGCGGGGCCAGTCTGGAGCCACCAGGATCACCTGTGCCTTGTCCTGTCTGACCTCGAGTAGCACCTTGTAGATCAAGGGAAGTGGAGGGAAGGCATAGAAAAGTCCTGGGATCCAAGGCCTCAAGAAGGCATCCCCCTGCAGCATTTCCTGCTGAAGAGGGCAGGCACAATACAGCCTCAGCTTAGTATTCTCCCTGGAAGCGAACAGGTCCACCTGGGGGGTGCCCCACTGGGAGAACAAACTGAACTACCTCCGGATGGACAGACCACTCGTGGGATGCCTCACACACCTGGCTGAGGGCATCTGCCAGTTGATTGGAGGCTCTTGCCACATGGATGGCTAGATCTGCCTCCAGGCTATGCAAGAGAGTCCAAATGCAGAGGGCTTTTCTTGCACGGGGCAGGGAGTGCATTCTGCCTCATTTGTTGAGGTAGTACATGGTCATGATGTTGTCCATCTGGACTTTGAACACTTGACCCTGAACAAACTGAACGAATGCAGTCAGCACCAGCCGGACTGCTCGGTGCTCCGGCAGGATGATGTTGGATGGGGACTCCTCAGGGCTCCAGAGCCCATGGACACTGTTCCCCCAGATGGGCACCCCAACCTGTGAGAAAAGCTGTCATGAGAAAGACCATCTGCACGGGGTGGACAAACAGGATTCCTTCCTGCAGATGCTCTGGAACTAACCACAACTGGAGGGCAGTTTCACATCCTGTGGGTCACAATGACCGGATGGTGAAAGTGACCTTTGCGCTGAGACTACTGGCTAGCCAGCTCCCCTTACAGGAAGCACATATGCCAAGATGATGATGAAGGTGGAGGAGATGGAAGTGGAGGTGGAGGTGGAGGAGGCGGAGGAGGATTCTCTCCAGGCTTTCAGACCACTCATTTGGGCCTTGGTCACCAGGACTGAGTCTGCTGGCCAGACTGATACTGGGCTGGTTTCACCACAGAAGTAGAGAACCAAGAGGGCTTACGCTTCTGCTGCCTGGAGCCCTTGGGATCCTTCTGGGTAGACATCATGGAGCCCAAGGTGGCAGTGGACTTCGATATGGTAGAGGTGACCCTCCACACTGGGCCCAAACAGGTCATGCCCAAAACAGGGACATCCACCAGCTTGTGCAGAGTGTCAGACATAAAGGCAGAGATCCTCAGCCAAGCCCAAGAGCACATAGCAACTGCAGCTACCACCAAGCAGGTACGGGAATCCCCAATATCCAGAGCCAGAGCCATCTGAAGTTGCTGTTTGGCCACAGAATGACCCTGGTCCCAGCCGTGCTTGACCGTAGTCTGGAGGTCCACAGGAAGATGAGGAATCCACTCATTCAGCGAGCCCAAGAGGGCATAGAAGTGTGCCATCACGACGGCCGAGGTCACCTAGCAGAGACTGAGCGTGGAGGCAGCACAAACCTTTTTGGTTGAGTGGTCCAATTTCTTGGACTCCTTATCTGGCAGTCTATCAACATCCCCCGGATTGCCCATGCACCGAAACAGTCAGCTACTAACCCTTCGCCAAAAAGTGCTCAGTGAGTCAGAAGAGGGTAACAGCACAATCGTGACATTTCCAGGGTCCATCCGGGTCAAGGCACAGGACAAGAGATGGGCACTGCAGACTGCGGCCTCGGCCAATGGGAAAGCCTCAGTCAGAGAGTCCCATTTATCCAGAACCTGAGGGGATAGTGAGCCCGCTTCTGGATGGGCTCCAATTTCATCCCCATGGACTCTGAGATGTGATGGAGGATGGCCATGAAGGATGTGGGACCTTCCTCAGTCAAGAGGTCCCCCACCAACTCCATGTTGATTGGACAGGAGTGCAGTGAGGAATCCTCAGACTCAAAGGAGTCCACATAGAGAGAGACCTAGCACCCAAGTCACTCCGGACCTACTGCTTGTGGTCAGGTGTAAGAGTGACAGACAGCCGATGGGGAAGCCCCTGAGCTGACAGAGGTTCCTCGGTCAGATCCATGGTCAGTGGTTGTTGGTGTGGTGGCTACTCCACAATTGGTGGAGAGGCCAGCTTCAGCCAAACAGTGGTGGGCTGTACTGGCTCTGCAGGCGGAGGAACAGTGTTGACAAGCCCCGCTGGGGGAGTCTGTGTTGGCCTGTCGGGAGACAGCCAAGTGATGGCCGGTGTGGGAGCCAGGGTCAGCTTCAGACCAGACAACACCAACTGTTGCCACATCAGGTGTTCATAACATCGATGCAGTTTGTGCAGAAGCCTCTCCTCACCTGAGGAAGATGAAGATGAGTAGCGGCAGCGTTGCTTCCCATGGTGCTGACAGCAAGACCACCAGCAGGACCTGCTCGATGCAGAGGATGAGGATGACCTAGACCTCAGACACCGCGGGATCTCGGAGGGAATCAGGGAGTGCCACGGCTCCTTCTGGTCTAGGTCAGTGACCAGGGAGTCCGGCTCAGTAGGCTGAGACAACTCTTCAGCAGTCACTGGCAGGACTGGAGTCCTGAACAAGGAGTAATCAACCTCTTTGGATGACAACCAGTCAACTGGGTCGAGAAAAATCAACCGCGTTGTTGGCTGGCATCTCAACCAGCTGGTCTGATGGGAGCACTGTGAAGCCAGCAGCCAAACCCGCAGTTTTGACCGTGGTCAAAACCTATGATACCTGGGATCAAGAACCTTCCCAGTTCCAAGAACGTCGATGGTGACGTCTCCTTTTCTTTCCTGGACTCCTTGTGGGATCAAGAGCTGTGCGAATCTGAAGGGATCTCTTCCTTAGTCGGGAGACAATGGCACAGCTCTTTGAAGGAGCCCAAATAAGTGGAGCTCAACTTGAGAGGAACAAAGGCCAAACCAGAGGAGGAATGCACGGTGTCCTCCGCCTCCTCCTCGAAGGCTTCAAGCTGCTCCAGCTGACTGGTGAACCCCACAGCCACGGTGATCACCCAAACAGGCGTCCTTGGATCTGATCAGCGGATGTCATTTTTCCGGGTGGGCCAACTTCAGGCAGGCAAGGCAGTCCTGGATGACCAATGCATGAAACAACAGACATCTCGCAAGCCTGGGGATCGTGCTCATGTCCCAGGCAGTAAACGCACATGGCGTATAGGTCGGTACGTGACATCATCTACCCACATGGGCACCAGCGAAATCCAGGCAAGGACTGGTCCTCCATCGCGATCGAAGATCGAGCTGAAGACGAAACTCTGATGAGTTTGAGTTTTGGAAGTAAATCGGAAGATCTGAGCACCAGGGTTTTCTCAACATGGAAGCGGTAAGGAGGGAACCAGCTTCTTCCAGTGGAAAGGAAGATCTGGCATCACAGGGTGGAGCCAAGGGTTATCCCACCCAGGGGAGTGGGAGAAGTCAGCTTGAAGACATCTGGCAAGAGTAAAGGGGAAAAGGACAATGCCAGAAAGTGTGAACATCATATCCAAGTCCCTAGAAATACACATAACAAAATTATATATGAAAATAAAGACTGGCAGTTGGCTAGCTCACTACAGTAGACACTTCACTTTCACAGTTAATGCCAATACAGTACTTGTGTTACCCCACACTTAAGAAAAAAAAATCCTACCAGCCCTTATAACCTTTAAGTCTCCATATTTAGTGTTATCAAGATTCCTTAGGCCCTCCATGCCAGATACTCTGATCTGCACAAGCAAGCAAAGTGAATTAAATTAGCACAATAAATTTGGCCTCTTATGGCACCCGGAGTATGGGTAGCACAGAAGGAAGTTATCCTTTCCCTCCTGTCAACTGACTCCTGAAACCCCACTGTGGCTTAAATCACCGTCTGCCATTGTGCAGAGGCTATACTGAATTTTTTTTTTGTCACCATGCCTAAAACAGTATCCAACAGAGATAACTCGTCCCACAATAGCGGCCATACAAGCACTGAAACAGTAATATTGATAAACTTCATTAACTGACATGCCATCGCTCCTGTTACGGCATGCATTTTTTGCTTCCCTGTTTAGACTTTTCACCTGCTCATAACAGTATTATACAATACAAAATCACACCATTTACAGCCTGCAGCATTCTGGGTAAAAGCCAGGCAGGGAGGCATTCCCTCCCCTAACTTCACCTAATGCCAGAGTGCCAAAATGGTGTGAAAACTGTACAGGCCATAAGGCACCATACAGTGTGACATTTTAGCAGGTATTAACCAATAAAGGAAACTTTATTATATTTTCTCCATACCAGCGTGGTACATACACCCAGTCTGATGTTGCAAATTAGTGCCGTAGCAATAAGGAGTCCCATGCAAAGGGATGTCCATGTTTTATGTATTTTATTTGAGAATTCGGAAAGTACTTTTGAGTCAAGGACTCATTTACAAAGGTTCCACGTCACAGAGGTGCATAACACCATAACAGAGCTTATTTACAACATAGAGGTTTCTGTGGATAATACACAAGTTGGTACAAAGAAAAATACAGTTAAGGCTAATAGTAATCGCTTACAGCACTAAACAGGATTCAAGATGAATAGTCTATTTGGACTGTGTAATTAACAAGTAGCATTCAAATTGGCAGTCCGGGGTGGGGGTGGGCGGTGCAGGCCAAAGGCCATTGTTGGGGGGAGATGGGCAAAAGGAGGGATTAATGGCAGCCACAGAGGTTGGAGGACAGGAGGTGGTCCCTGAGGTTGGTATACAGGGACCAATTCCAAGTTAATTTATGAGTGCGCTTGGCAGGTCGTTCATCCAAGATGGGGCCTTGTAGCGGAAGGATCTCTGAAATTGGGAGGTATGACAGTGTGGAACTGATAGAAGCTGCTTGCCAGAGCTATGCGTAGATTTTTTCACCATAGCCGAGTAGATTAGAGGCGAGGCCTGGGGGAAGAGGCAAATGGTGATTATTTTGGCCATGAGACAGGTGTGAAACTTGATCCTGTTGTCAAGGTTAAGTCAGTTAGTTGAACTATAGAGTGAGCAGGTATGGGTGAGATGGTCACAGACCAGGACAAGACGGCAGGCTTTGTTTAGGGAGAGACGGAGTCTGCTGAGGGCAGAAGTGGTGGCAGCGCTGTATATAAGTATACCATAGTCCAGGAGGCAGAGAACTGAGGATCAGACAGCGAGCCTAAGGGCCTCAGGCGTAAGGCAATGCTTAAAGCGACAGAGTATTGTTGAACAGCATGTATACCAACAGCACAACAGGAAAGTGTTGCTGAGCGTCCAGCTCACATTAAGTCACCTATAACAGTGTCATCAGCTGTATAAAGTTCAGGACACAAGTCAATGTACGGAGCCGGTCTGTGCTGCTCACACAGTAATGTTATCTGTAAAAAGTTCAAACTCACCACTTTAATTACAGTCTTTACCAGATGAATAAACACTATAGCAAGGTGAACCAAAATATTTTTAAAAACAGCAGTGTTTTCAATTTGTTTTTAAAAATTGTTTTCAGCATCTGCACTACCACATGTTACGAGTTAACCTGCAACTTGTACACACTGAAGAACTGTATTTGCTCCTAGAATGCAGTGCAGAGTTGCCAGATATTCCAACATGCATGGTGCTGTTGGTATACATGTTGTTCAACAATGAACATACAAACATATGAAGAAGCCAGCAGAAGAAGGCCATTTGGTCTATCTAGTCTGCACGTACTGCACGGTCCACAGCTTGAGCTACTATCCCTGCTCCTCCCCCCACTCCTCCCATCCTTCCTACCCATAATCCTTACCTTTCCCTATGCCTATCCTGGCTTCTTTTGAAGCTGCCCACTGTCTTCAATGAGACCACCTCTTCTGGCAGTGCATTACAAGTGTCCACCATGCTCTCTGGTGGCCCCTAATAATGAGACTTACTCTGCGCTAACAGCAGCTGGCTTTATGAACAGTTACAGGCACAGACCCACACAATAAAGCGGATGCATCACAGGAGGTGGCTCCTGCAATATTTCAGGATGCACAGATTAACTGAGTTGCTAGAGTTACTCAGTAATGTGTGAATATCTGCTTCCTGCCTTATAACCGTATTCTATATACAGCAGGTAGAAGCCAAGATTAACAATATTATCAGTAATCAGTAACACCCTACCTGCAAAACAGCCGGTCTGCCCATTTTATGACCTTAACTTACTTGGGTATAAGCCAAGATTTAACAATTTTAGCAACAGTCCATAACTGTACACCACAGTTTGGGCTCATCAACTGCAGTTACACGATCGCCACTCTTTCCGAGTCTCCTGCATAACTGCAGACTGATATGCAGACATCTGGCAGACACCACTGAACAGGTGCCATCCTCCTGTTCCCGTGGTCCTCATGCTCCTGGGGATTTCAACAGAAGGCTAGATCAAATCCCTCCCCCTCAGCAGAGTTTCAGGTGCTGTTTCCAGGGGGCGGGGGAGCACAAGCCTACTCCAGCAGCTCCAGATTCCAGAGTACCCCAAGATGAACAAAGTAAGTGATTCGACACATTTTATTGGACCAACAGGAAATGTTCAGAACACACGCCTTCAGGCTTCACATAGCCAACCTCTATGTTGCCTGAAAGCTTGTGTTCTGAATATTTCTTGTTGGTCCAATAAAAGGTTGCAAATAGTGTTGCTCTGATACCACAAAATCTGATCAGAGTTAGGACAAATGGATATCAGATTAATCCCTAGGCGTACAGGAAACTCCCCTTCCAACAGAGGAACAATGCGTCTTGCCAGAAAACTCCAGGCCCTGGAGCAAACGAGCAGAAAAGCAGCAGTTTTGCATTGTGTGGGGACAGAAAAAGGTCCAACTCTGGACGGTACCATCTGTCGAACAGGTCTACTACTGAGGTCAATAGTTCTCACTCGTGCATTCTGCACTGTGACCTGCTTAGCCTGTCTGATAAGACATTCTCGGCACCTGGAACATGTAATGGAGACAGTTCTACACAGTGTTTCACAGCCCAATACCAGACTCTCATCGCTTTCCTGCACAGGGGCTAAGAGTGAGTTCCCCTCGCTTGTTGATGTAATGCATCACACTGATGTTATCAGTCTGCAGTAACAGAGGGCCCAGGGACAGATGAGCTTAGAAGGCTTATAGTCCATACAGGACAGCTCACATTTTTACAACATTTATGTGCAGGGTCCTCTCCACTATGATCCATGTACCTTGCATCTGATGGGGCCCTAACTGTGCCAAAGCCCATCCCCAAGGCATCTGTTAAAATCTGACTGGGGGGGGGGAATCAAGAAGGGAACCCCTCTTTAACGGGTTGCTGGGTTCCATCCACCACTTCAGCACTCTGCATACCGGAGAGGTTAGTAGAACCCTTTTTTCTAGATCATCTGTGATCTGGTCCCACGGGACTCTTAAGATCCACTGAGGGATTCTCATATGCAGTCTGGCCAATAGTTCTGTGACAATAGCTGCTGCCATAAGGCCCAGGAGCTGAAGGAATGTCGTGGCTGAGACATACCAGCTGCCGTGTACCAGCTGGGCTTTGGCAATTAGAACTTTGGCACTGTCCAGAGGCAGGAAGTCGAGCCCTGAGCTGCGTCCAAGACTGCCCCTATGTACTGTAGGCATTGAAAAAGTGTCAAGACAAGACTCTGACTCTGGTATGCTGACAGTAAACCCCAGAGCATCAAACTTCTGCCACGTTTGAGTCAAGGCATGCAGGAGCTGATGCCTGGAGTGGACTTTCAATAGCCAGTCATCCAGGTAGGAAAAGCCATAGAGGCCTTCCCTGCAAAGTGCTGCTGCCACCACTGCCAAGCATTTGGCAAAGACCTGTGGTGCAGAGGACAAGCCAAAAGGCAATACATTAGATTGGTACTGTTCACCCTCGAACAGGAACCTCAAATACTTTCTATGAAGTTTGCAAATTCTGATATGAAGGTAGGCATCCCTCACATTGAGGAAACATATCCAACCCCTGCTTGCAGTAGTGGGAACAAGCCTTTCAGGGTGACCATTCTGAACTTTCTGTACTCTTACGAAAATGTTCAGGTCCCTGAAATCTACAATAGGCAGCAGGTCACCTGTCCATTTTGGGCTAGGAAGTAACAAGAGTAGAACCCTGTATTTCTTTGTTCGAAGGGCACAGGCTCCATGGCCTTCTGCAGCAAAGCCTGAATCTCCTCCAAGAACAGATGAATTTGGTCTGGAGGATAGTGAACTGGCACCGGTAGATGATCTGGAGGTGTGTCCAGAAGTTCCACAACATGACCTTCTGCTAGGATTTCCAGGACTCGCACATGTGATGTCACCTCCTTCCACCAAATTAGGTGAAGAGTGAGACAACCTTATAAAACCACATCTGGGGGGTAATGGTGGTTGGGGGTGTACAAGAAGTCAGGCAGAGCCAGTTGTGGTGGCTCCTGCTTTGCCACCATCTCTAATGGCTTTTGAGTGTGCACCTGGAATGTTGCCTGGGATGGGTAAGGCTCCTGCCACCTTGCCCTTACCTTGTTGTCTGGTGGCTGGACAGAGTCTACCACCAGCTGGGAGAAAAGGTACCCTTTGCCTACCCCTTGGTTGGGTATGGTAGAAGGAAAGCAGACACTTCAGGGTCCTGTCTAAGGCCTCAAGATTAGCTGGACTGTTGTAAGTAATTCACAAACCCTGCCACCCTGAACCAGGAGTACCTCCTTAGATGCCCCCAGCAGCAGGCTGTTTTATTGTAAGGAGAACGGTTTTGTGGTTTCTAGCGCCCAAGGCAGCAGCCCTAGCAAAAGCATCGGAAATATAGACCATGCAAAGCAGATGCTTTCCTACATCAGTCCTAGCTGTAAGCCATGAGGAGCTCCTGTTTGGGGGGTGCCCTCTGGCGAGGACTGTGCAGGTGCCTTGGCCTTTCTCCACAGAGTGTTCTGGTACTTGACCACGTGGGTCGATAGTCAACAGTTCTAAGGCCCAGGGAGGTGGAGGCAAAAATCCTCTTTGCCTAGCACATCCCACATCCTGGATTCTTTATCAGGAGGGAAGAAGCGCAGGTATTTTGCTGCCCTTGAGCTATTGTGAATAGCATTCATGACCACAGAGTCTGCCTCAAGCTGGTAGGCAAGAAAGGGTTTCCCTGAAGGAGCCATGGACATTTGGCCTGCCTTTCTCGGTATGGCTAAAATGACATTCGGCCTACACCAGGGAGCAAACGTGGCATCCTCTAGAGCAGGGAGGAGAGGTTGTATCACATGGGGGAGCATCAAGTAACTCCAAAAAGTCTTAAATTTTTCTTGGTGGTATCCTGCTCCTTGAAATCAAAATCCATGATAGCCTGTAACTGCTACATCATGGTGGGCACAGTAGTGCTGATGCCCTTCTCATAGGGACTTTCAACATAGTCCTGAGGGTCCTCCTCTTCATCCTGCATTACTAAAATCAGGAATGTACTTGGCAGCCTGGTGGCACAGTGGTAAAATAGAAACACAGAAGTTGATGGCAGATAAGGACCGCAAGGCCCATCCAGTCTACCCTTTTCCTTTTCTACCTTATAAATGTGCCATCGGCCTTTGCTCTGTCAGTGGCCTATCTATTCATACTCATCTGTATTGCTTCCTTATGCCTTTCCCATGCCAGTCTGAAGCCCTGCACTGTATTCATAGCCACCACTTCCTGAGGTAGGCCGTTCCATGCATCCACCACCCTTTCTGTGAAAAAGAATTTCCTCACATTACCCCTTAATCGGCCTCCCTCTAATCTCATGCTGTGTCCTCTTGTCCTGCTATTTTTCTTATATTTAAACATGTTAGACTCCTTCACCTTGTTAATGCCCTAATGTTTTGAATGTCTCATCATATCACCGCTTCCTCCTTTTGCTCAAGGGTATACATATTGAGCTCTGTTAATCTGTCCTCATATGTCTTCTGATGCATTCCCTGCACTATTTTGGTTGCCCTTCTCTGGACTGCCTCAATTTGGTTAATGTCCTTGTGAAGGTGCGGCCTCCAGTACTGCACGCAGTACTCCAGATGGGGCCTAACCAGTGTCTTGTAAAGAGGGATTATTACCTCTCTTACGACTTGCGATACCCCTACTAATACACCCTAACATCCCCCTAGCCTTACCTACTGCTTTAGAGGTCTGCTTGGATGATTTCAGGTCATCGTGATGATGATGCCCAAGTCTTTTTTTCCTTTGTGACTGCCAGCAACTCCCTCCCACATATAGGTGGCTTCAGGGTTTCTCTTCCTATGTGCATGATCTTGCACTTCTTTGCATTAAATCCCAGTTGCCACTCTTCTGACCATTTTGCTAGTTTATCCAGATAAATTCTCATTCTGCCCACCCCATCTGGATCATCTACTCTGCTGCAGATCTTGGTGTCATCTGCAAACAGACAAGCCTTACCCTGTAGTCCATCTGCAATGTCACTAATGAAGACATTGAAGAGGACTGGTGCCAGGACTGATCCCGGAGGTACCCCACTTGTGACTTGCATCTCTTCTGACTGTATACCATTTACTACCACTCTGTTTTCTGCCTGTCAACCAGTTTGCCACCCAGTTGACCAACTTCTGACCCACCCTGAGCCTACTCAGCTTATTTATCAATCTTCTATGTGGAACAGTGTCGAAAGCTTTGCTGAAGTCAAGGTAGGCGACATCAACTGCTCCCCCTTGGTCCACCTCTCTGGTTACCCAGTCAAAGAAATCTATGAGATTAGTTTAACAGGACCTTCCTTTTGTAAACCTATGCTGTCTTGGATCTTTTGCCCCTATGGATTCCAGGTGTTGCACTATCCTTTCCTTAAGGACTGCCACCATAATTTTGCCCACTACTGAGGTAAGACTGACTGGTCTGTAGTTCCCTGCCTCCTCCCTGCTACCACTCTTGTGGAGCGGGATCACATGAGCCCTTCTCCAGTCTTCTGGGACCTCTCCTGTGCTCAGAGACTCACTAAACAGTTCTGCTAATGGCTCTGCTAGTTCCACCCTTAGCTCCTTAAGTACCCTGGGATGTATGCTATCAGGTTCCATTGCCTTGTCCACACTGAGCTTAGCGAGCTCTTGTAGGACCCTTTCTTTTGTGAAGGGAGTAGTCCTCACCTCCCTCCTTCCCCCCTGTGTCCATGGTGCTGAGCTGTGGGCCCTGCCCTACCCTCTCTTCAGTAAATACTGAGTAAAAGTATCTATTTAGGATAGATGCTTTTACAGGGTCCTCCTCCTCACATGCCCCCTTTTCTCCTTTGAGCTTAGCAATACCCCCTCTGGACTTTCTCCTTTCGCTAATGTATCTATAGAAAGTCTTGTCACCTTCTTTTACTGTTCATACTAGTGTTTCCTCAGTTTGGGACTTTGCCTGCCTTACTGCCTTCCCTGCTTCCCTTAAGGCAGTTTGGTATGCCTCCCTAAATTCATCCCGCTGTGTTCCCTTATATTTCCTGAAGGCCAGACTTTTGGCTCTGACCTTTTCTGCTACCGGATTTGAGAACCAAAGTGGTTTCCTTCTTCTCTTGCACTTCCTTTTCTAACACAATAGGATGTTGCTTCAAGTATTGCATCCTTAATGCTTGCCCACTTTGCCTGTACCCCCTCACCTGTGTTTCTTTTTGCCAGGGCTAGCTTAACTTTGTTGGCCATCTTATCAAAGTCAGCTCCTCTGAAGTCCCATATTTTTGCCTTGGAATGGAATGATTTAGATGTAGTGGCCAAATTGAACCATACCATGTGATGGTCACTGGCCCCCAGGTGACCTTCTTCCTGGAGATCTGTGATCCATTCCCTGTTAGTCAGTACTAGATCTAGGATAGCTCTGTCTCTTTGGGTTGTTGTACCAGTTGTTTGAGGCCCTCCCCTGCAGGAATCTGGGTGTCTGTTCAGGTGCAGACTTCCTGAGTTAAGGAACAGACCCGAGAGTCAAGAGGGCTGGGGGTGCCATGGAGCGTCCAGGCATCTGCTCTCCTCGGGGGGGGGGGGAGAGAAGAGAACTGGTATAATACTGCTCCCTGGCGGAGGCTGGGAATAGGTAACGACCTGCGCAGACTCTGTGAGGAGGTGTGACAGATGTTGTGCAATGGGTACTCCAGTAACTACATGTCACCATCCCAGGGGTCAATGGGGGAAAGAAACTGTAGGTTTCTCCTCCATGAGATGACATCCATCCCATGAAGTGGACCTCGAGCTGCTGCCTGGGCTCCTGGTCCCGAGACACCCATCCATCTCCGTGGGGGAGGGGGAGAGGAGTTAGGGGGACCTCTCGGTGGCCCTGCCCATTCGGGACAAGCCAGGGGTGTTTGGCAGATGGCTGCTGGTGCAGTAGTGTGGGGCAGAGCAAGGTGGGTAGCCAAGAGACAGTAGCAGACATGGAGCCCAAGCAAAAATAAAATCAGGATTGTAGTCATCAGCCTGGTTTACTGGTAGCAGAGAACGAGCCAGGGAGGTTGGCAGTGCTCTAAAAGACTGAGGCACAGCTCTACTGTGTGTGTCGTGGGGTTAGTAGAAAGCCCTGTCGACGAGCCTACAGGAATGGGAGGAGGCAGCAACAGGCACCCTAAGCATGTCTGTAAATGATAACAGAACCACCTGGATGTCGGCACCTGTGTAGTCAATGTGTATGCCAGTAGAAGTCAATGGAGAAGGCAGAACCCTCAACATCAACAGTGATGTACCAACCATACTAGGCATTGCAGCACCATAGCCATGCTCTGATCTGGAAGTTATGTTGACTGTTTGGAACAGTAATTCTAGGAGTGATGTATGGTGTTCATCTGGATGTCATTATCCACCAAGGAACAAATAATCTAGCTGGGAATGGGATCAGAGCTGTGCAGGAGCCTCAGACAAGTAGCACGCAGAGTAATCTTCTCGGAGGTGCTGCCAGTCTATGGTATGGGTGGGGCTAGGGTACTCCGCAGCTTGGGATTCAATGAATAGTTGAAAAACTGGTGCAGAGCACAGGATTTTGGCTTCATTGGGGACCAGGGTCCACCTGGAGAAATACAGACCTATACTGGCACAATGATCTGCATCTGTCCGGAGGGGGAGGCCAGGATCCTAGGTGACATGTTTAAGTGCTTCAGGTTCCTTGGCAAGCTTTTAAACTAGCCAAGGAGGAAGGGCACTAAAAAGGAGCAGGGAATTCCTAGCCTCCCCCCACAAAACACAGTAGTTAGTGAGGTTAACACCAAGGTAGAGAGGTCAATGGGTGCAGGGCGGGGTAAATGAAGGCAAAGGCAGTAGGTACAAAGATGGGGCTAGAAGTGGTAAGACCATCAAAAAAAATGGAGGGTGAGGAGCACCAATGCCCATAGTCTGGGTAACAAGCTTCCTGAACTAGTGGCCATGATGGAAGAGGGATGCCTGGATATCATGGCAGTCACAGAAACCTGTTACACAGAGAACTATGACCGGGATGTCAACATATCACAATACACAATCTACAGGAGGGACAGGGAGGGTAACAGAGCAGAAGTAGCTCTCTACACAAGGAAAGGGATCAAAGCAAAGCAACTAAAGGGTAAACTGGGTCACCTCGGACAGGAAATGGCACCACAATCCACACAGGGGCTGTATACAGACCCCCATCTCAGGGGGAGGGCAAGGAAATGATAAGAAGCATCCTTAGAATGGCAGAAAAAAGGGAAAATCTTGTTGATGGGGACCAGAATATGCCAGATGTTAAATGGAGCACATTTTCTGCAGCCACATTCAAGAGCAGAGTCATTCTCGATGCCCTACAGGGGGCATGCCTCAGGCAGCTAATGTTGGTACCCACTCGGGAGGCAGCAGTCAGACCCGGTACTCTCAAACAGGGATGGTGAGAAGATCTCGGATTTAGAAGTGGGAAGACATCTTGGAACAAGCGACCACCAGACTGGCTGGTTCACAACAAATGCAGCCATAGAGTCAAGCCATACAAAAGCAAGGGTATTGGACATTCAGAGGGCTGCCTTTGGCAGAATGGGAGTGTGCCTAAGGAATGTACTAGCAAAAAGGCAGGAAGGAGGAACAATGGGGAAAAAAATCAAAACTGCCATCACAGAGGCAACAAGCCTTTGTATGAAGCAAATAAACAAAACAAAATGTAGGAAAAAAACACTATGATTCTCAAAAGAGGGGGTTGGGAAGGTTAAGAAGAAAAAGCATTCAGAAAGTACAAGGAATCACAGAAGGAGCAGGAAAGAGAACCATCAGTTGAAGCAGAAGGAAGTGGGGAAGGCAGTCAGAATAGAAAAGGCCCAAACCGAGGAAAAGAACCAACTCAGTTAAGAAGGGGGATAAAACTTTTTATATGTACATTAGTGAGCGAAGAAAGCCCAAGGGAGGGATAATAAGGCTTAATAAAGGGGAGGAGGGGATAAGCAGAGGGAGACCGTGAAAAGACCAAGATACTGAATGAATACTTTTGTTCAGTATTCACAAAAGAGGAGGAGGGGGACGATCTAAACAAAACAATAGAAGCACTCTGGATTAGGGCCAATACCAGCCCATTCACAGAAGAAAGGGTCCTGAAAGAACCTCTAAAACTCAAGGTGGACAAGGCAATGGGGCCTGATGTGATTCACCCCAGAATTCTAAAAGAACTAAGGGGAGAACTAGTGATACCACTGACTATACTAACAAATCATGGGAGGATGGTGTGGTACGAGAGAACTGGAGGAAAGCAGATGCGATTCCCCTTCACAAAAGTGGGAGCAACGCAGAGGCAGGAATCTATTGACCTGTTAGTTTGACCTCAGTGGTAGGGAAAATGAAGGGATCACTGCTGAAAGAAAGAATGGTCGAGTACCTAGAGGCCAGCAGGGCACAGGACCCAAGGCAGCATGGATTCACAGTGGGAAGGTCAGATGAATATAATAGATTTCTTTGACTGGGTGACCATAGTAATAGACCAGGAAGGGCTGTGGACATGGCCTACCTAGACTTTAGCAAGGCATTTGACAGTCCCACACAAAAGATTACAAGTTAGCCAGCCTGGAAGTGGTCCCAGGGTGGTAGCCTGGGCAAAGACTTGGAACGGATAGCAGGCCCATCAGTAAAGCAGTTGGTTTCCGCTTTCAAGCGCGGTGACCCAGGTTCAATAACAGACCCGGGTCGTTGGAGGCCGTCCGGAGAGAAGGTGAGAGCATACCATGGACTGCTCTCCTCTCCGGGGAGGCGGGGAGGGGTGTTTGAAGGCGCCCTGGCGGAGGCCAGTCGCACAGTTACTGGCGCCTGTATGCACAGGGAGGCAGGGCAGACACAGGACACCATTGCACATCCCTAGAAAACCAGGAAAGGGGACAGCTGCCAGTCAGCCTCGATTTAAGCCTGCCACGTTTCAATTAGTCCCCAGGCCAGCCTCTCTGACCTGTCCAGATGTCTCGGCATTGTGCCAGGGAGCGCCACAGCCCCACCGGAGCCACGGTGGAAGTCGGAGGGTCACGGACTTATGAGGAGTGGAAGTCCATGGTCCGTGATCAGCTGAGGTGCCAGGGCGCTACGTCGGAGGGGACAAAGATGATAAAATAAAATAAAAAAAATAATATATTACGTGTGTGTATACACACACACACACACACACACACACACACACACAATATATATATATCTATATATATCTATATATATATATATATATATATATATATATATATATATATATATATATATATATATATATATATATATATATATATATATATATATATATCATATATATATATCTATCTCTATCTCTATATCTATATCTATGTATATATATATGGCTGAACAACAGAACGCAAAGATAAATAGTAAACAGAGTGCACTCCAAAAAATGGGGTTACTAGTGGGGTACCGCAGGGGTCAGTATTGAGATCGGTCCTCTTTAATGTCTTTAAAAGTGACATTGCAGAGGGACTGAAAGGAGAACATGCCTCTTTGTAGACAGCACAAAGATCTGCAACAGGACGGATACACAAGGGGGGTGGAAAGGATGAGAAGGGACTTGGCAAGGTTGGAAGAATGGTCAAAAGTATGACAGCTTAGATTCAATGCAAAGTGGAAAGTAATGCACCTCAGAAACAAAAACCAAGGGGGAAGAGTACACAAGTTTGGGGGTTACTAACAACAAAAATGGAAAGGGACCTGGGGGTAATCATATCAAACGATCTAAAGGTGAGCAGGCAATGCGAGAAGGCAGTAAGGGGAGCTGGGGGATACTGGGATGCATAGGGAGAGGCATCACCAGTAGAAAACAGAATCTGTCATCCCTCTGTACAGACAGTTGGTGAGACCCCATCTGGAGTACTGTGTGCAGTTCTGGAGACCCTAACTCCGCAAGGACATAGACAGGATGGAGGCAGTCCAGAGGAGGGCAACCAAAATGGTGCAGGGTCTGCACCAGAAACTATACTAAGAGAGACTAAAGAAGCTTAATATGTATACCCTCGAGGAAAGGAGGGAGAGGGAGGACATGATAGAAAATTTCAAGTACCTCAAGGGAATCAAAGTCCAAGAAGATAGCATCTTTCAGATGTACAAGAACAAAGGGGGCACAGTTTCAAGATAGAGGGGGGGACCACTCAGGGGAATGAGAAAGTATTTTTTCACAGTAAGGGTGGTGGACGTATGGAACAGCCTTCCTGAGGAAGTCGTGGGGTCAAAAACAGTGGGAAATTCAAGAATGCATGGGACAGACATAAGGCAATTATAGTGGGGGGTAGGAGAAAGTAGGCCAGGATCTGCAGCTTATCCAATAGGTAGGGAAATGGGCAGACTGGGTGGGCCAAGCAGTCCTCATCTGCTGTCAAAGTCTATGTTTCTATGTTTTAGCCACACTTTGGGAGTGTCCTTTCCCCTTTAAGGCTTCCTGGAAAGTCTTCAAGTTGGCTCCTCCCACCCATCCGGGTGGTAACTCCCTCGGCACCAACCTATGACATCAGATCTTGCCCGCCGGAAGCCAGACCAGTGTGCCTCTTGCCAGGGGAGGTCAGGTGGGTCAGTGTGGATGAACACCATAAACCACTTCTAGAACTACTGTTACAGGTGAGTAACCTGTTTTTCTAGGGACGTGGATATGGTGTTTGTATCCACACTTCTGGCACACTCTCAGCAGTTCTCTGGGAGAAGGGGGCAAGGCGCACACCCTCTACTTAGGGAATAAAGACTGAAGAACCAAGGCCCCAAAACCAGCATCCTGGCACTACTCAAGGTCGATGTAGTAGTGGGAAATGAAGGTGTGTGCTGACCTCCAGGTAGCAGCCCTGTAGATTTCCTGGATAGGGACGTCCATGACAGCAGTCACAGAGGCAGCGGTACGACGGATGCAATGAGCCCTTAGCCCTACAAAAAGCGCCCTACCCGCCAACCTATAGCAGAGGTCGGCGCAGGATACAATCCACCTGCCCATCATCCACTTATCTGCCAGTCTACCAGGTGCAGCTTCAGCGCAGGTGACAAATAACTGGCAAACCTCTCCCCAAACTCCAGACGTGCATGCCTTATAATAGGCTAGCGCTCGCTGCAGGTCCAATGTATGAAGCCTGTGCTCGAAGTACACGAGGAGATTAATCACCTGGTTAAGGTGGAAATCTGACAACCTTCGGGAGGAACTTCAGGTTGGGGCAAAGGACAACCTTATCCCTGTGGAAGACCAGGTAAGGAGACTCCACCGAGAGCGCCTGGAGATCACTGATCCTTCTGGCTGACGCGATAGCCACCACAAAGGTGGTCTTCTATGACAGGCAAGACATCACACCTGTGCATTGTTTCGAATGGCTTGCTCATGAGCTTTGCCAACACCAGCAACAAGTCCCAAGGTGGTGGTGGTTCATGCACCGGAGGGGAAATGTGGTCAAGGCCTTTAAAAAAGTGCCAGACCATCTTTTCCTGCGCCACAGACTGCTGACCGACTCATACCAGGTAGGCAGAGATGGCTACGGTGCACCTTAAGGGTCGACCGAAGGCCTGACAGAGAGGGACCAAAGGTAGTCAAGAATGTTAGCCACCAGACAAAATAAGAGGTCAAGCCCCTTGCTCTGGCACCAAATGGAGAACCTTTTCCATTTGAAGTTGTAGCATTTTCGGGTAGACTCCGTCCGAGAGGAGGACATCTTCGGAGAGACCCAAAGCCTGGAATTCTAGCCACTCAGAAACCAGGCTGTCAGGTGCAGGGATTGAAGGTCCGGATGGAGTAATTTCCCCCCAGCTGATGGAAAGCAGGTCCAGGCAGAGAAAACGATGCCTTGGGAGCCTGTTGCGTAGCAAGGAGATCGGGGAACCAGAACTGGCGTGGCCAGTCCAGAGCCACCAGGATCATCCATGCCTTGTCCCTCCTCACCTTGAGCAACACCTTGTCGATCAAGAGAAATGGAGGGAAGGCATAGAGAAGGCCCAGGGTCCAGGGCCTCGATAAGGCATCCCCCTGCAGCGTTTCCTGCTGAGGGGGCGTGCACAGTACAGCCTCAGCTTTGCATTCTCCCTGGAGGCAAACAGGTCCATCAGAGAGGTGCCTCACTGGAAGAACAGGCTGTGTACTACCACTGGGAGACGAGGCCACTCGTGAAACATCTTGCCCACACAGCTAAGAGCATCCGCTAGCTGACTGGAGACACCGGCCACATGGATGGCCAGGAGATCAGCCTCCAAGCTACGCACAAGGGTCCACACTTTTCTGCACAGAGGAAGGGAGTGTGACCTGTCCTACTTGTTGTGGTAGTACATGGTCGTGGTGTTGTCCATCTGAACTTGGACCACCTGACCTCGAATGTGTGAAGCAAAAGCAGTCAGCAGCAGCCAAACTGCATGAAGCTCCAGTAGGTGGGTATGGCACCAGACTCCTCATGGGTCAGAGCCTGTGGACACTTGTGTTCCCCCCCTGGTGGGCACCCCACTCCATGAGAGAGGCATCAGTCATTAGGATGACCGTCTACTCTAAGCAGACAAACTGAATACTTTCCTGCAGATGTTCTGGGACTTACCACTACCACCACTGCAGAGCATCCCACATCGGCTGGGTCACAGTGACCGGCTGATCGAGGTGGCCCTTGCACTGAGATCATTGGTGTGCCAGCTCCCACTGCAGAGTGCGCACTCTCCAGTGGGCCCAATGGAGCATGCTGGTGCAAGCTGCCATGCATCCCAGTAGGCACAGAAAGTCCCAAGCAGGACACAACAGCCCAACCTGAAATGGTCGAGCATAGGAGGAGAAAGCCTCCGCCCTCTCTGCTGGAAGTCTAGCCCTGGCTCTGCAAGAGTTGACCTCTGTCCACAAGAAATTGATCACCTGCAAGGGCACGAGTCCCGACTTGGCCTCGCTGACCACAAGGCTAAGGAAGATGCAGTGCTGGAGAGCCAGGTCCCTGGACCTCGCCACCTCCTGCTTGGAGGAACCTGTAATCAGCCAGTCATCCAGATAGGGGTAAACCTGGACTCCTCGGTGCCTCAGGTAGGCTGCCACCACTGTCATGCATTTGGTGAAGACCCTGGGGGCTGAGGACAGGCCAAATGGCATGGCCTGGAACTTGTAGAGAATCCCCTCCACCCATAACTGAAGAACCGGTGGTGGGACAGATTGAGACATGAAAAAACGCGTCCTGAAGATCTAGGGAGCAAAACCACATGTTCTGCTCAAGAAATAGTATGATCTGAGATGGAGTGACCATTCTGATGGTGCACAATCTGATGAACTTGTTTAGGTCATGCAGATCTAAGATGGGGCACCAGCCCCCTGTCTGTTTTGGCACCAGAAGTGCCTGGAGACAACCCTGGGTGTTCTGGAGGGTCCGAGACAGGAGCCATGACCTCCTTACAGAGGAGCTGGGCTATGTCGTCCTGAGGGGCCAACAGGATGTCAACGGACACTATGCTCTCCCATGGGGCCCGGGCTGGCAGGGTGTGTACACCTCGAACTCTAGAGGCAGATTCTTAGCAACCACCTCAAGGACCAACCTGTCTGTGTTAACAGTAGACCAGGTGGCAAGGAAGTGGTGGAGCTGGCTTCCCACAGGAGGATCCAAGGGAATCAGGACGGGTATGGGGAAGCGCCCCTCATCCCGTCAAGGGACAGGCTTGGAAGTGGAGGATGACTTGGCGGAGGGGCTGCCAGGACCTCCAACTCCCGACTTCCTGATGACAGAGGCCACTGATTTCGGCCGAGGACACCAAGCCTATTTCTGTTCAGCCAGGGGCTGGGCAGGGGCAGCCAAATGGGCTTCTTTTGAGGCTTAGAGCCTTTTGGGCAGAAGTCACCACATCCAAGGTAGTGCTGAACTTCTCAATTCAAGTGAGGTGCCGTTCCACACAGGGCCTGAACAAGTCAGTACCCAAGAAGGGAACGTCTGGCAACTTGTGCTGCATGTCAGTCATAAAGGTGGAGATGAACAGCCAAGCCTGGCAGCATATGGCAACTGCTGCAGCCACAGACCCGGCACAAGAATCGCCGAGGTCCATGGCAGTGTGGAACTGCTGTTTTGTTACTGCTCGGCCTTGGTCCCTGACCTGCCTGACGATAGTCTGTAGGTCTGCGGGGATTGAGGAAATCACCTTGTCCAGGGAACCCATAAGGGTGTGTGAAAAATGGGCCATTATAGAAGGGCCGAGCTTGCATGCTGAAGGCCAAGGGAGGACGCAGCATACACCTTCTTGGCATTATGGTCCAATTTCTGAACTCCTTATCGGGGAGGGTTGTCAACATCCCACGCTGTGGTGCGCCAAAACATGGAGTCAGCCAATACTCAACCCAGGGTGTTCCGTGAATCCCAGAGGGAGCTGGTAGGGACCCCATACTTGCGGACCATCTGGGCCAATGGTGCAGGGCGGGAGGCAAGGTGCTGCCACAGTTCCAGGGCAAGACCAAGGATAGCATTCTGAACTGGGAAGACTGCCATGGGAGAGTCGCCCCAGTTAAGGATCTCAGTCAGCAGATACCGTTCCCGCTTCTGAACGAGCTCCAACTGGAAACCTGTAGATTCAGAAATTAGATGGAAAAGACCCATGAAGCACATGGGCCCTTGATCCATCGAGAGGTCCCACTGACTCCACATCCATCGGTCGGGAGTGTAAGGAGGATCCCTCCGATTCCAAAGAATCATGGAAGAGTGGTCGAATGCCCGAGTCCCTGCTAATTCTGCAAGGGTGGTCCGGGGTGATTGTGATCGACAGTCGAAGGGGTAAACCCCTGCCTGGACAAGCGTCCCTGGTCGGAGCGCCATACGCTGGCTGCTTAGGTAAAGGCTCCACTGGGATCGGTAGAGAGGCCAAAGGGGGCCGCACCAGGACCGTATGAATCTGCTCCTGCCGAGGCAGGGTCGGCTGCGGCTTCAGTAGTGGTATCCAAGAAGAGCTGGGTTAGGGGCTGGGACTGGCTTCACCCAGGTAAACCAAAGCTGCTGCAACAAGAGATCCTTGTAGCTCAGATAACTTGCATCAGTGCCTCTCCTCGCCCAGCAAGGAACAGTGGGTTGCCACTTGCATGAGCGCCAAGTGTGCAAGCATGAGGATCAATGCAGGCTGCTCGAGTCGGGGCTCTGAGAGCGGGACCTCTACCACCGAGGTCACCAACAGCAGGTCTCAGAGGGGGCCGGCGAAAGTCGAGGCCTCTCTTTGTCCGGATGCTCCAGAACAAGAGGGGGTGGAACAGAGGCCTGGTCATCCCTCCTAGAGAAAGTGGTAGGACCAGAGTCCTGGAGAGAGATGTATTGACCTCTTCAGCAAAGAACGGGTAGAGAAAGATCTCAGCCGGGTGTCTACCCGATTCTTGACCAACTGGCCCAATGGGGAGACCTGTGGTCAGCGGCACAAGGCAGATGCGATCGCGTGGTCGGGAAACTCCAGCCAGGCGTGGGAATGGAGGCCTGAGAGCGCTTCCAATCCACGACCTAGGATGAGAGTTTCTGGCCTCTTTCTCCCTTTCTCTCTGGTTTTAGACTTAGTACCCAGTGGACCCTGCCCATGGGTGGGAAGGGCCTGGCAAAATTCCTTAAATGTCCCAGTGAAGGAGGCACCCAGAGAGAGTGACAAAAAGGCCGAAGCTGAGGAAGCCTACACTGCGGCCTGAGCCGTGGCCTCCTCAAATGCCAAGAGGAGTTCAGCAGACCTGCGGCCAGAAGACCACCCAACAGGCATCCTTGGATCTTACGGGCGGGTCCCAATCATCTGGACGTCCATGGGGCAAGCAGGCTAAGTGATCCACCAAGGTGGAGGGAAGGAAAGTGCAGCAGAGGCCACAAACCTGGGTATCATGCTTGTGTCCCAGGCAGCATATGCAAGAGGTGTGCGGATCCGTTCAAGACATCGTCTGCCCGCAACTGCATTTCTGGAATCCCAGATCGGACTTTGCGTTGTCCATTTTGGTGCTGAGAAGTAAAATGCCTGAAGTCGAAGGTTTTTTTTATTAAAGTTAGAAGGAAATAAAGCAAAGGGCCTCTTCAGCATGGGAGCAGTAGGAAGGTAACCTTCTTCCAGCAGAAAGGAAGATTTGATGTCACAGAGCAGTGCCAAGGGACTCGCAACCCAGGTGGATGGGAGGAGCTAACCTGAAGACATTCCGGCAAGCCTTAAAGGGGAAAGGACACTGCCAGAAGTGTGGATACGAACACCATATCCACGTCCCTAGAAAAATCTGTATGTGCAGGTAGACATCCTGCACGTCCAGAGAGCAGAGCCAATCCCTCTGGTGCAAAGGGGGCAAAAGCCCCTGAAGAGTGACTATCCGGAAGCACTTGTACTCTATGTACAGATTGAGATGGCTCAGGTCTAGGATGGGTCGAAGATACCTGGTCTTTTTGGGAAGAAAGAACTGGCAATAAAAATTCCTTTCCCTGTGGAGGCGGGGGACGGGCTCTATGGCTTTTTCTTGGAGGAAAGCCCAAATTTCCTCCCAGACAAGGGATAGGTGGGCCAAGGGGCAAGAAGAGAAGAGGTGACCAGAGGATTTTCTGGAGGTCACTCTAGAAGCTCCAACATATGACCGTGCTCTATTATCTGAAGCAACCAGTTGTCTGTGGTCACTTCCCACCACCCATCTAAGTTGGGGGAGAACCAACCCCCGACTGCCTCCTCAGATCCCCAGCTTTTGGAGAATCAGTAGACATCAGGAGGTGGGAGTGGGCACGGGAGGGTGGCTACAGGTGCCGAAGGGCTCTAGTGGCAAGCCACCGCGGGGGCCTGAGGTTGTTCCCAGCGCTGCCCTGGCTTTTGCAGGCTGGAGCAGGATTGTTTATAGGGAGGACTGGTGAAAGGACTGATGCTGGCATCGCTCTAGGCCGAGAATGTACTGTACTTTTATGTTTAATTGTTAGGCATGGCCTAAAAAGGCCTGTGCCCAGTCCATCTCCCGGTTAAAAATAAAAAATGAAAAAATGAAATCATAGAGTGAGTGGACCGATCTAAGAGCCCAACCAGACTCCTGAAGGGTGGAGATTATGTCCTGACCATCACCTCCAAAAAAGGATGGAGCCCCGGAAGGGGACATCCAAAATGCTAGACTGCACATCCAAGGTGAACCCAGATAACTGAAGCCACGAATGGTGCCGGAGGCAAACCCTAGCCACCACCCCTCATCCAGAAGCATTCACGGCATTGCAGGCAGCCTGGAGAATGTGGTTGCCAACATCAGCGCCCGATTTCAAGAGCCAGGCAACTGCATCTTAGAGAGGTCTTCAGGTAAAGCCTGTTACAGGTCCCTGGCTTTGTCCCAGAGGATATTCTGATATTGGACCATGTTGGCCAGATAACTGATGGCCCAGATAGCCAGGGTAGTGGAAGGAAAAACTCACTTACCCAGGCGGTCTAACTGCCTGAACTCCCGGTCCTGGGGGAGGGCACTAAGGTGCTTGGGCTTTCCAGTACGGTCATACACCGAGTTTATGACCACAGATTCAGCTTCAGGTGGCCCCCTAAAAAGTGTTTACCAGCAGGTGCATGACAAAAGCAGCCTGCCTTCTTTGGCAACAGAGGGGTGGAAGGGGAGATTCCATGCTGCCTTGGTGATATCATCATTGGAGTCAATCAGTCGTGGCACCACCACCGGGAGGGCAACCCTCTGCCTTAAATACACAGCCAGGTGATGCCTCTCTGGGTCCTGCTCCTCCATTTCTGAGCCCATTATGGACTGGACATGGTGGATAATGTCCACAAAAGATGGATCGGGGGGGGGAATTTGGGATTTACCCTGGGAGGGTCTTCACCATCCAAAGACTCCCCTGGCAAGGATGAAGATCCCGAATCATCCTCATGGATCTCACAATTATTGTCAAGTTTAGGCACTCATCTTGGTGAGAGCCAGAGCAGACATCAGGTCAAGACCAAGAGGTCCCAAACATTTGGGGTTAACTAGGTCCAGCCTGGCCTGAATCCTGGGGCAGTGCTGGGGGGTCACAGAAGGTGGCCTGAGGAGCAGGGTTCTGCCTCTGAACTAAAGACCATCACACTGTGAACAGGGCGTGGTAATCCACTGGAGACGGAAAATTATATACCGGCGGGTTGGGGTAAGAAGGCGCCAAATAAGAGTACAACGGCAGTGGGACTGGCACAGGGTACCCTGGAAAAGGACCACTTGGCGCTGGCCAGCAAGAGTCTGCTGCAGTGTAGGCTGCAGAAGAGGCAATGCCGGCGCCGGGCCCACAGGCTGGGGCAGCGGCAGTACTGGCAGTGGCCCAGCGAGCATCGGCCAGGAGCATGCGGGGAAAGGATCCAGTGGCACAGGCCGAGTTGGAGAAGCAGGTGCCTGGGAGGGGGGGGGAAAGGAGACCCCCCGAGAAGGCAGAGGTGACGCCACTGTAGAGGGAACAGCGGTAGCCTTCTGCGGGCACTCCCTTGAAGGACTGACGTCAGGCACAGAAGAGGGGACCAACGTATGCAGTGCCTTGGCTGGGGGGGGGGGAATGGTGGAGGAAGAGACACCCAAGAAACCTACACTGGCCAAGTCACCTGGCTGAGAGCCCATGGATGAGATGGACCTGAGCTTCCAGGGCTAGGAGATGGGAAATAAAGTCCCCTGACCCAAGGAGCCGCCACCCGAAATGGCAATGAGGGCTGGCAGCTGAACCACCAGCAACCTGGTAGAAGGGCTGGCAGGGCTGATGGGGCCGCCACCCCCCGGAGGGAGGATGACCCCAATGAGGTTGAAGGTTTGTGGGGTGACCACGAGCGGTAAGCAGACCGGTCCCCATGTTTGTACTGATGCTTATGCTTCCCACCAGATTTCTGAGAAAATGGTGAAGCCCCTGAGGACTGTCAGTGAGGCCGACGAGTTCCTGGCCTGCAGCTCCTTTTCCATTACGACCAGCTTCTGCCTTACAAGATGGCTCTCCAGAATGTTAAAGACAATGTCTGAGTGGCCAGATTGAATTTCTGGCAAATCTGGCAGACTTTGGTGTCGTGGCCGGGGCCTAGACAAATGATGCATGCAGAGTGGTCATCTTTTTCAGGAATCTGTTTGCTGCAGGCATACTTTGTGGAGAGGTCAGAAGACAAGGCTGGTAGAGAATACAAACTTGACAGCTGAAACACCAAAAATTCAATGTTAGACACTCTAGAAAAAGGAAAAAAAAAAGTGGCAAGCTCAAACAATGGTGGTCGACTGAAGCTGTAGCATCCAACGTGCGCAGGTCGATGGTGGGAAAAGAACTGAGGTAGGTTTGAGGGAATCGCCCACCTTTATAGGATAGGGTGATGTCAGCAGCCGACATTGGCAGTGGGTGGTCCCCCATGGCAGACTTCTAGCTACAAAGTTTTCTGTGTGGTCCTTGCACCCAAGTCCTACCAGTGTTGACCTGCTGCAAGAAACTTCCTCAAAGTAAGATCCAGCCTTCCCCCAGGGGAGGGAAGGGTGACTGGCAAAGTACCACAGGGGTTGGCACTGGGTCCGATCCTGTTCAATATTTCATAGAGGACATTGCAAAAGGGCTTGAGGGAAAGGTCTGTCTATTCGAGGATAATGCAAAGCTCTGCAACAAAGTAGACCCTGCCAACGGGGTCAAAAAAATGAGAAGGGATTTGCACAAACTAGAGGAGTGGTCAAAAGTGTGGCAGTTGAGCTTTAATGCCAAAAAGTGCCATGTTATGCACTTGGGGAGTAGAAATCTAGAAGCAGAGTACAGGATGGGTGATCAGATACTGGAAGCGATAGAGCAGGAGAGGGACCTAGGTATGATCATATGTAATGATTTCAAAGGGGCTAAGCAATGTGAGAAGGCAGTAACGAGGGCCAGTAGAATGCTGGGATGCATAGGCAGGGGAATTATGAGCAGAAGGAAGGAAGTGGTGATGCCTTTGTACAAACAAGCTGGTAGGCCACACCTTGAATATGGTGTCCAGTTCTGGAGACTGTACCTCAGGAGGAACATGGATAGAGTGGAGAGGGTCCAGAGAAGGATAACGAAAATGGTGCAAGGACTCAGCCATTTGACATATGAGGAGAGGCTGAAAGACCTCAACATGTATACCCTGGAGCAAAGGAGGGAAAGGGGGGACATGACAGAGACCTTTAAGCAACAAAAGGGTATGAACAAGGTCCTGGATAGCAGTATATTCCAGAATAAGAGGCTCTCAAGAACAAGGGGTCATGACATGAAGCTAGAAGGGGGAAGATTTAAGGGAAACACTACTTCACAGAAAGGGTAGTGGATGGGTGGAATGCACTCCCTGAGGAAGTGGTGGGTGCCAAAACAGTAATGGAATTCAAGGTTGCTTGGGATAGGTACAACAGAATTCTGGAGAGGGGGCAGGGGGGAAAATTACCCGGTTAGGGTCCTTGGGTAACATGGAGATAGAATACTTGGGCAGACTTGGTGGGCCCAGAGGTCCTTGTCTGGCTACAATTTTTATGTTTCTATAGTGGAAGCTAGCACTGTTCAGACTTTCAACACAGGAATAGACAAGTTCTTGAAGGAGAATAACATTGAAGGTTATACAGCATGAGCAGGGGTAACACTCTGGCAGCTAAATCAGATTAATTTTGTGGCAGACCTTTTGAATGAGGCACAGCATAGAACGTTTAAACTCGTATACTGTATATACTCCAAGATGAAAGGTTGGACATGTGTCTGCACTCAGCTGGGGTGGAAGTTACTGACATGAAGCTTCTTTTCACCACCACAATACATTGTTGCTATGTATTAGAAGTATTAGCACAATAAGTTAACACTTCAAACTAATGTGGTAGTTTGAATACTACTACAGTGATGGGGAGGTGCTGTAATACAGGAGTGGTCCCCTATCCCCGAGGAATGAGGACCTTATTGTGGTAAAGGTTTCTGATGTAAAGCAGAAGATTATGATGGTTAGTCAGACACTGCACTTTTTCTTCGCAATAAGGTAAGCAAACAACCAGCCCCATCACCAAACCATGCCACTCCAGTTCAGACAGATTATCCTTGTGGTGGGGTTGAAGGGAAAGGCAGACGTCCCCAACTTCACTCAAAAGAGCACAGTCAGGCATGGAACCTGGGGTTCACCAGGACTGCCAGTGTTAGACCACAATGTGCCACTGTTGTCTTGCAGATGGGGACAACTACAAGCAATCTCAATGCCAATCACCACTCCAGCAGGTTTAAGCTGGCAGCAACATTCCAACAAGATCCCCGGAATACCACGGTGGCTGTTGCAAATCTCAGGGCCAGTCCCACCTGACTTGAAGCACTGGTCCAAACGCCTCAGCCACCCAGTCCACCTCCTCAGTTTGCTCCTGAATCCAGTCACCAGCACCGCAGTGTAACCCATCTGGTGGCCCCCACACATATATTTTTCCTTGGTCAACAGGAGTAAATATTCTTCTGTTAGCTTTTAGATACAACTGTGGATGGACATCGGCCTGCAGTGGTTAGTTTCATAAATATTATTACTAGCATGTCTATTAATTTAGTCATCCCATTCATTTGGGATAAACTCCAATTTTTAATGGAGCTGCAATATATTCCACTGCATGTTTTAAACGACTTTTACTGAGCTGATTTAAGCCCACGGGATCTGTTCTGATTTAGTGCGTTCAGTTCCCTGTGAACAGATGTTTAATTTGTCAACTAAAAATGTCAGCAGATTTGCTGAATTGAGTATGAAGTTGCCAAAGGTGGTTTTAAAGACATACTGCTAGAGATGTTGCCAAAGTCTGTTGCTTATTGCCAAAATGTGTTACTAGTTTTGCATTAACAGATAAGAAGCAGCAGCTGTTGAAACAATGGGAAATGTTCTTAACCCACCCCCACCTTTTATTATACTAGCTGTATCACCTCACACCAACTTTTGGGTCCATGGTCTTCAGAGAAGTTCTGCTGTAGAACTAATTTGTCACTGGCACAAGTCTCTCAACATTAAAATGTGTAGCGCAGGTTTTTTTTTTTTTTTTTTTTTAAACTTACTGTTCATGCTCCTCCACATCTCCGGTTCCAGACTCCCTGTGGAGCTCCCAGAGCATGGCCTGACTGCCTCTCAACTGGTTTTTTCCCCATGGTGGAACAGCGGAGCAAGCAACTCCCCACACTCATATTACATCAGGGAGTGCTGCTCAGAGGAGACACGAGTCCCTTATCGCCTGCATGGAGACCATTTTTCCATATTTTCCCCTGATCACAAAGGACGTCATGGCCAGGATGTCAAAGGGGCTGAAGCGTGTGATGCGTGGCAACTCCAGTCAGAGACTCCTTCCCTCCAATTGCATTGCCAGCTATAGTCACCAGGTAGCAGAATTGTGGCAGAGGCCAGAAACAAGCCTCCCCAGAGAAACAGAGTCTTTCCTGGGAGGCTCAGTCCTTCTCACCCATGCTAGTCCCTAATGAATCCGGCTCATTCCCATCCCCAGGTTGCTAGTATGGTGAGTGGCAGCCCTACCACTGCGCTGACAGGCTGCCCACAGCACATGCGCTTTCAAATGCAGAGAATAGCCAGCATGTGAAGCACATTTATTAAAAAAAAAATAAATAAATTTGTGACCCCCCCTCCACCCTGCCTCAAACTATACTTCATTTAAAAAAGAAACATTTGTTGTTCATCTGCTGACGGAGCTTCTTGTTTTGTGCAGAGCATACCCCCCCCCAAATAAAAAAATAACCAGCTGACCACCATTAGAAATCTCTCTTCATAAGATGGAGATAAGGGAGACTCAGGGAAATTACAGGTTTAGTCCGATTGCTACTGAGGAAGTTGATAGTGCCTTATCAAGGAACAGAGAGTAATTCCACAAAGTTCACAGGCTATATGATGAAGGGCAGCGCAGCTCTATAAAAAAACAAAACATAAAAATGGTGGGGTGGGTGGGACTGTCAGACACGTCACTGACTTCTTCACCCCTGTGTCGCAGACAGTGGACAAGGGCCAGGCTGTAATCATGCTAGATTAGGGACTTCAGCAATTCCTCTGACCCAGTCCCAGACAGGAGGCTTTTGAAGGAACTGAGGGACTAGAGAGTGGGGGAGATCTTCTCAAAATGGATAAATACTGTAATTTATGGAGGAAGAGTGATGGTAAACGGGACATATGCAGGGGGTCAAGGGTCCCACAGGGTTCGGTTTTGGGACCTGTACTCTTGTAGATGGAAAGATTAGCTTATTTACAGACGATGCAAAACACTACATGGCAGGGTGGACATGGAGGTTTGGGAGATATGAAGATACCTGTATATGCTGGAAAAATGGTCCAAGATCTGGCGGCTCAAATTCAATGTGAAAAAAGGTAAGGTTATGCATATAAGAAACAAGAACCCTGAAGTTGAGTACTGGATAGGAGGTGTCAAGAGTGAAACAGAGAAAAGATCTGGGGATAATCATTAGTGAGAACCTCAAGACAATTAGCCCAGTGCAATAAAGCATGCACTAATCGGTGGCTTTTTTTTTTTTTGGCCCCAAGGGACTTGTATTCTCAGACCCATCTGTACATAGTTCCCAATGTTTTAGCTGGAGCAGTAGTCCCATTCAAACCCAGTCGCTCGGGACTGTGCAGACCCAAGATCCTGGGTCCCAGAATGGATTTAATTATTGCTACACTGTGACCCACTTTCCTCAAAGACTGGTTTTACTGGTTGCTCGCAAGGCCATACCTTGGGATGTAGGTTGTACACCAGAGAGATACCTTGTGATAGGCCAGCAGAATGCTGGGCTGCAATGGAGGGGCTTCACTAGTAACAGACAGGAGGAAATTCTTCCCCTCTACAGACCCCTGGGTAAGGCCCTCCTAGAGTACTATGTGCAGTTTTGGAGCCCTCATATTAAAAGAAGAGAGACAGACTGAAGGGAAACACAAAAAAGGGACATAGATATGTTATATGGTGCATAGATATGTTACATGGTATGCAGGGAGAAGGAAAAGCTGAGTAAGGTGAATCAGAAGAGGAAGGGTAAAGGCCACAGTGGGCTAAAGAAGAGCCAACTGTCAACAACTGTTTGAAGCCCAGCGATGGGACCTACGCTACAGGGCATGGATACAAATTGGCCAGGGTTGTGACAAATGGAATAGCTTGCCAAGGGAAATATTTGAGGCAAAGATGGTGCAGGGATTCAAGTCTGTGTGGTACAGATACTAGACAGACTGATTATCAATGGGAGCAGGAGAGGTATGACCATGTAAACCTGATGAATGGGTTGTGCTGCTAACATGGGGCTAAGACTAAAGCCCGCCCAGTGACTGGCTAGGGCTGGTATGTAGGCAGGACCAGAGGAATCTTTGTTCTTTATCTCCCTGTAAAGATTTCTATGCTTCTATTGAAAGTGGAACAGTCAAAACTAAGAGACCCTGGCCCCAATTTGCACTTTGTGTGCATAAAAACAACCCCCCAGACTGTTTTCAGCTGCAAGAGAACAGTGGGCTTGGCAAACATTTAATCAGAGTTTATGACCCCCAAAAAAAAAAAAAAAAAATTTGTGCTGCAGGCTTTTGAATCGCCACTACTGCAGCCCTTCCCTGATGTCAACTGTAGAGGCTTCTGGGATTTGTAGTTATAGAAAGGGTCGGCTTACAAGTCAGCAGAATCAGTTTGACAGTGGTTCCGCCACACTGCTTTGACAAAGCTGTCTACATCCAACACAGCTTCAAAAATTTGCAGACCACATCGCATGGCAAATCCTGTTTACTGACTGCCGTGACCCCTCTTTGCAGCACATTTAGATTGTTTGCGGGAGGCCTCTGCTTATATATAAAATCAACTCCGGGGGAGGGGGGGTGTTTTACTGGTGAGAGAGGCCAACACCGGGAGTCGCTGTATTTGTACAGTGCTCCAACAAGCCGTTCGACACTGTGGATGTCGAACGGGTTGCTGATTTGGTTTCACTGAAACGGCGGTATACCCCTGATAATCTACTACACTGCAATAAGCAGTAGGCAACAAGAAAAAACAAGGTAAGTTTTTACACACAAAGTGCAAACTGGGACCAGACCCACAATTGAGTGTGGGACCTCTTAGGGATGAATTTTTTTTTGTTTTAATTTCTTTATTCATGCGATCGCATGTAATATAGTCACAGTATACAGTCATATCATATTTTAACTGTATAATGTTATATTAGAAGTACACCGATTCATATTTTCTCAGTGATATGATCTATGTCATTGCAACATATTAGACTGTGTGGTTTATTACTTTTACAAGCAATCTATCAAATAAATCTTCTATGTTAAACCATTCAATGTCTGGTTATGCAGTAACAGTAAAACAGATAAATGAAACAAAAAAGTTCAAGATAAAAACAGATTTACGTTAGATCGAGATCTGCGGGGCTTGTAGTCCTAGTCCTATACTCTCAAGGAGAACTACCCAACTCTTATATTTAATTCTTAAATCCTAACTGGGGGGGTTATGTAGAGGAGTATCCCCAAGCCTGTTGTGAGAGTAATGAAATACCTTCTCTTCTTTCTACCAGAACCATAAAGGGATACAAGACTGCCTTAAAATGTTTCTGTTTGCAGACAAAGATCTGCTATTCCTTTCTCCATATGGTAAATGGTTTTAATATTCTTCATCCAATCTTGCGAGGGGGGAGACTGTTCGCCTTTAATGTATCCACGCAACCTTTACAGTCCTTGATCTACTTTCATTGCACCTTTCCTCAAGTCTGGGAAAGTCCCCTGCACAGTCTAGCCACCAGAATCATGAATGGCTGGCTGGCCAGTGTGTGGCTCTCAAAACTCAGAAAAGGATACAATGAGACAAGATCAAGGATTTCAAACAAACGAAAGTTTTGGTAAGACTACACAACACCACCCAAAACAATCCGCTGTCATCAACAGGGTCTACAAAAAGAAAGCACACAGAATTTTTACGTTAAATTAGATTCACTATGAGACATAAGGGGGCTGACTGTACCCCTTTAATGAATAAGAATAAAAGTAGTTGGTATCACATTTTACTGTTTTATTTTGGTATGTCTAAAAATAGCTACATGGAGAACGGGAGGGGGCAGCGCATCTATCTTTGTGAAGTGAGGGTAAACTGAAGTGTACAATGAGTGGCACTATGCACAATGCACAGCACTTGAAGTATTCTAGCAGGCACTTTAACAAATGTGCTCCTTCTGCCCCCAACCTTCCCTCATCCCACCCCATGTACCTTTTTAACCTTTTCACCTTATTTGAGGTAGAAGCTAGCCCTCCTCCCCCCTCAGCTAGGAACACAGGTGGAACAGAAAAGAGATGGAGCCTTTCAAGAACTCGGAGGATAGGCACCAGTATGGAGCACTGCCCCACCAATAAGAGCAGAGTGTCATGGGCCTGATGGAGTGGCAGATGGTAAGATCAAATAAGAAACAATGACTAAGAATACTGCCAGGGTCCTCTCAGCATTACCATAGGAAGGGCTGGGCAGACTAGATGGGTTGTAAGGTCTTTTTTCTTCCATCAGCTTCCTTGTAATACCATATAGGAGGTCAGTATTTACCAGCTATCTGTTACAGAAAATACTGCTCAACAGGCAAATCCATTTCTCTTTAGTCTTATTATACATATCTGTTAAGTCATCGTTTCACATTTTGTTATGAAATCAGTTTATCCCCTCCATCACTGGTGCTGCTCCACTCTGCTCACACGCCCCCTCAGCCGCGCCCTTACAGTCCCCAGCACTTACTGTCCTCCATCCAGCAGATCCCAGGGGTCCACAGTGCAGCCCCTGCAACAGTGGTGGATTCCTTCAGGGATGAGGGCAGGTCCCTCAAGTGTAGGATGGAAACTGGCCAGTGGGTTATTTCTTATTTATTTAGTTTTTGTTAACCAGATAAATACACTAGACGAGACATTCGCCTATTTTCAGGTACAACCTGGGAGAGTACAAGGAAATAAGACACAGGACAACATGATACACTTTAGGCAGTTACACAGAGTCAGGGAAAACAGAAGCATCACATAGTCAGTAGGTACACACAAATGGTCTAAGCATATACATCAAGTCACCAAGGCTGCGAGCAGCACACTATATACAAATTATATACAGTATAAGACCCCCGAAAAGTGGGGGCACAGTTAGAGCAATACCTAATACATCGGGTGTATACACTGCGTGCAGGACAAAAACCATGCAGGCAGGCTATACCTTGGGAATGATGTTCGGTGCAGGGGACCAGGTGAGATTATGGAGGTTTGGGACAACCACACACTTAGAAGAGCATCACGATTCCACAGGGAGGTTCGGAGGCATGCATGGGAGGGGGAGGAGCGGACCTGGGCAGGAAGGGAGTTCTATAGTTTGGGGGGGGCGCATGAGGCAAAATCTCTGTCCCCATTTCAGTGCGAGTGGCAGGAATCCTAAGAACAGCAGGGCCCAGGGACTGGAGGGAGTGCGAGAAGAAGGCAGCCGGCACGAGGAGCTCCACCAATCGGGGGTGCCAGTACCAAGGACCCTGCCCATGAAACAGCCTAGGACAAAATTTAAGTAACTGGGTGGGAAGAGCCAGTTAAGCTTACTATACAGGTCACAGTGGTGGGTGAGACGCAGGTCAGCAGGAACAAAACGGCAAATACTGTAGGTGACGGTCCACCTAGAGAGGTGGGCTTTGGAGATACGAGCAACCAGGAGGAGCCCATAGCAGAGGGAGGGGAGAAACATGCTTCTAGCCAGCGCAAGGCAAGCAGCGGAAGTGAGACTGCTCTTTGCATGAAAGGCTAGACCAGTTTGCAGTTAACGGCTCTGCATACATTCTGGATATGGAGTCCAAGGTCAAGCTGAGGGTCAAGTGTCACCCAAAGGTATTTGATGGAGTCGGTGAGGAGGACAGGAGCACCATCAAAACCAGTGATACACAAAGGGGAAGGGGAGGCCTTTATCTTGGCCAGGGACCCAAAGAGCATGGCCCAAGTTTTTCTGAGGTCGAGGACCAGCTTGTGGGACATTATCCATGATTGGATACTCCTAAAGTCCTCGCTCAGCTGGTGGTTTATGACCCCAATGTCCCGAGAATGGGTAAGGATGACCAGGTCATCAGAATATAGAATGGACCTACAGTAGGAAGAGGTAGCAGGTAGATTGTTGACAAAGATGGAAAAAAGAGCAGGGGCCCAGGACTGAACTTTGGGGAACATCCAAGGACAGAAGTGGTGTCAGAGAGCACCTTACTGTATTTGATCAGTTGCTGTCTGCCCTGTAGGTACTTGGTGAACCAACTGAGTACAGGGGGTGACAAGGCACAGGATCCTTTTTTTTTTTGTATTTAGTTAGGAAATCAGAATTACAACCCTTTGAGTCAGACTCCTTTCCAAAGGCTCCACGTCAGAATAAAACAGACATTCATACAGTATATACATAGAATAAATGTGGGTAAGCAATCTTACAGAGTATAAATACAAAGAGCATGGGTTAATGCCTATACATTTGGTAGCTAAAACAGGGCAGAGCTATCAACATATTTACCTAATGAGCGGTTAAGACCTATACAATTGGTAGCTAAAGCAATGCATGATACGAGTTGGTAGTAAGCCACCTCAGGGAGGCCTTGTCTTATGTCTTAAGCTGAGAGTAGAGCATGGTCAACTAGATCAAAGGCTTTGGATAGATCTTTGAAGATGGCACCAGACAGTTTACCCTGGTCCATGGCAGCTCTGATCCCAGATGAGACAGTGACAAGTGTAGAGGATGTACTGTGCCCTTTATGAAAGCCAGGCTGCTCAGGAGACAACAGCTCATGAGACTGAATATACTCAGAGTTGTCCAGCCATGTTTTCAAGAAGTTTACTGATATCAGACAATATGGCTATTGGTCAGTAGTTATCAAGAATCTTAGGGTTGCCCTGTTTGAGAATGGGGACAACCCTAGCCACCTTTCATATGTCAGGGATGACCCCAGAGGCTAGGGATAAGTTGAGGATATGGGCCACCGGGGAGGCAATACGAGAGGCACAAAGACAGAGGAGCTTAGGTTCCATGCCATCGTAGCCAGCACTGGAAAAGGGGGAGAGATCAGAGAGCAATCTCTGCATCTCTTATGCTGTCACAGCCCTGAAACAGAATAACAGGCAGGAGATGGGAGCCAGTTGTGGAGCAGGGTCATGGACACAACTATTACATCCACTGGAGGAGAACAGGAAGGTGAAGGCAGACAGGTCCGAGAAGTGCGAGTTAAATGCACTGACGATGGTAAGTGGATTTTTACAACTAGTACCATCGATGAGCATGTCAGTGGCCTCACCACTGGGGGAACCAGTTACTATGTTCTTTATGTTTCTCCAGAAAGTCCTAGGGTCTTTAACTGAATTCAGCAGTGCTGCTTTGCAGAATTCACTTTTGGCAGCCCAGATTGCTTTCTTACACTCGTTCCCAAGCCTCCTATACTGCTGAAATATGGCCTGGTCCATCGTGACCTTGAATTTGGCCCAGCACTTATCCCTTGTCCTCATAAGGGTACGGAGGCTCCCATGCAACCACTTGGTAGCAGACCCTCTTACCCTCCGTCTGACGAGAGGGGCATGTTTATCCTGCAGCGCTCCGAAGCTGCTGAGAAAATGACCAACTGCAGAGGCTGAGTCCTAAGCATTCCAAAACCACAGACCAGTCAGTAAGCCGTAGATAGATATGGAAGGACCCCAGGTCGAACCTGGAGAAGTCCGTAACTTGGATGACTTTATGAGAAATTTTCAGAGAGGAGATCTTCCATACACAGAACACAGGGGAGTGGTCAGAGATGGAGTCAGGAAGAGTGCCAGAAGAGCTAATCTTCTCTGGTCTATCGGACAGGACCCAGTCTAGGAGGGAGTCTGTGCGACCAGCAGAAGACCACCTAGTGGGTTCCTTAATGAGTTGGGACAGTGAGAGACTAGCAGGCAAGGGCTCATACATCTTAGCATTACCACCAAGCCAGTTTAAGTTGAGATCACCAAGTATCATTAACTCATTATTCCCAGTCAATGACCCAACAGTGTCAAGGAGGTAGGACAACCCCGATATGCCCCCCCCCCCATAGGGGGATTGTAAGTACAGACAATGTGTAGCTTTTTAGTGTTCCCGAGTAACAGAACTGTGTGCAGCAGTTCACAGGGCAAATGCAAAGACTGTTGGCAGGACAGAACCAAAAGATTAAGGTGACTCCTGTAGCAGACCAGGATGCCCGCCTCCCCCCCAGGGCAGTCCTGCCCTACAAGGTCAAAACCAGAAAGTGCACATGCAGAGTCCAGGGTTGACTGCTTTAGCCAGGTTTCTGGTATACCCGGGATGTCAGGCTTATGGTGAGTGACCCACGCAAGGAGGTCAGCCAGGATGGGCAGGAGGCTACAGATATTGAGGTGGGCTATTTTTAACCCATTTCCCTTCGACCAGCCAACCGGTGAGGAGGAGGCTTATTGGAGAGGACCAGGGTTATGCTCAATATCCCCAGAGAGGGTGAAAGTCACCAGCAAGAGCCATAGGAGATGCCTCGGGGGGGGCTGCCCCTACCACGCGGCCTGTGGTCAGAACTCCTGACCATTATGACAGGATACAGGAAGCACCCAAAATCAAGACAGCAGATAGGCCAGGGGGCTGTCTGTCACAAGCAATTAGACTGAAGAAGGTGAAGTCAGTCTCATCTAGCTGTCCAGGTGTGACCCAGGGGCTCCCCACAGGAGGGGCACAGTCAGCAATAAGCAGAGGGAGGCACAATGTAATGAGCAGTCCAAGGGCAATAGAAGTGGTGTGAGGAGGGGGCATAGCCCCCCTCATGAGAAGCTTAGGGTCCCCCCATGTCATGTAACTGTATCTGACCAGGATAACAAGGGGAAGACTGGGTGGGGGACAGAGCAAACCAGACAATGAGAGCCCTGGAAGGGAGGACTCAGGGGGGCCGGCACACTGGACCCCACTGGGCTACCCGAAAGGGGGCACCCAAAGACGGACTGTCTATTCTACAGCCACCAGACCAGTGGGGAGCACCCCTGAAGTGTTCGCACAATAGTCCCCACAAAGCTCCACGGAGTTGGCCCCCAGCAGTAGGCTAGTACCAGGGAACTAGAGTCCACAGGACATTAAGCAAATAGGGTAATTTTGCAACTGTGAATGCTAAAACGGTATAATGTAATAAACAGACAGACAATACAACAGGCAATTTGAACCAAATTCAGGAGTCAAGATGTTCAGAGCTCAAACTACTCAGGGTAAAATAGTCAATGTCAAAGGCCTGAGTAGCTTTATCCACACTGCACACCCACCAAGTAGTATGCCCTGCAGTATCATTCAGTCACCTACAGGTCGGACCAAACATGCAAGCAATAATACCCGACAGGGTGGGCAGTATTGGGCAATCCCGGACCGCCCAGGGGCGTAATGAGGCCCGACGCCGCAGGCAGAGGGCTCATAGCCTTTGGGCGGTCCGGGTATTGCCCATACGCCATCCTGGAGGGTATTATTGCGCTTAGAAAATGGGCATGTGTCAGTTTTAAATATGTAATTAAATAACAGAGGAAGTGACTACAAATAAATACAAAGAGCAGGAAAAATATTTTTTTTTTTTAAAGTAGTCCTTCCGTTTATGAGCTGTTCCATCTGCTGTTCCCCCCGCACAGAGGTATTCGGTTCTGCTTCCACCCCCGGCACTACTGTCTTAAGAAAAGATGGATGAACTGGAAACAAGAGCATCGGTAATAGTTTTGTCATGTGTTTGTTTATTTGTGTTACTTTGGTGGTCGTTGATAGCATGATTGTGACTGGGAGGCACTCTGACCGCGGTAGAAAAATTAAAATGAGACGTGGTTTTGGTGACATTTGTGATGGTGGTTTCAGATTTAAAACGAAAAGCGAATAAATCAGATACTGCCAGGATCCTAGTAGGATGTCAATGCTAGGCAGTAGAAAGTGCACTCCGATCTCTGCTGTTTCACTAATGGCTTTTTTTTTTTTTTTTTTAAGTATTGTTGTCCTCGTTGCCTACCCTGCGGACCTGGAGTCTGCTTTTACCGTTTACTTTTTTTTTTGTTGTTTGCTGGTTCCCGATCCTTGCTGCCTGCCCCGAGGACCGGAATATGAAGAGAAATGACATTCGGTTCTGTGGAGCACAAAGAACAAGATCCTCGCCAGTGGACACAAAACGTTAGGTACTGTTCTAAGATTTCTGTAAGGGGCTGTATTTCTTGATGAGAAGATTTTCTTTTCTGTTTGCTTAACACAGGAGGAGATCAGGAGCAGAAGACAGTGAGGAAGGTCTGTGCACGGAATGCACGATCATTGCTATTATCATTCGTTGAACAGTGGCAAAGAAAACAATATTTGTACGGTATTTATTTTCTTTTTATACTGCTGTGATTTTCTTTTTTTTACAATACTGGGTATAGTGTCTGGGCTATGGAATGAATGTGTGTGTGTGTGTGTGTGTGTGTGTGTGTGTGTGTGTGTGTGTGTGTGTGCGGCTCTCGCTAAGCGACGGTTAAAAAATGGCGGTAATTTGAAATGAAAATTAAGTCTTTTGACCAATTAGGAGGCAAGGTAAGCACTGTGATATTTCACTATGTTAAGGGGCACTATATGCTGGTACTTTTTATTTCCTGGGCATCTATTGAAAGTTAATGTACCCCCCTGGCAAGGGTACTAGCCAATGAGATGCCAGGAAATAAAAAGCCCATTTTCTAAAGGCATATAATAGTAGGACTAGGCAAGCCACCTAGCCTCTATAGATAACCCCCAGGATTCCCCCACTCAAACTTCAGTTAAGGTTAGCTGGCAATGATGGCGAACAGATGAGAGATCAAAACGAGCTAGCCTCCACTGAGGGACAATTTACAACAAGTCAGGGAGAGTCAAAAGTCAACAGCGACAGGTGCAGGTTGCCAGCCAATCCAGCTAGCTAATTGGGGCACTTGAGACAGGTGGGAGTGGCTTAAACCCATTTAAGGGGAGGAGGGAATGGGGTTGGTGGGAAAATTCGCCCACAGCAGCAAGCAGCAGATCACCTCAAGAGTCCCACAATCCGCCTCACAGCAGCACCGAGCAGCACTTCCACTCCCTCACTGCCCAGGGTTTTGCCTCCGGAGCACGGGAACCACCCAAAAAGTTCTCAGTCCCCAAGTTCACCTGCCACAGAATGCAGGGGCTCCAAAGCTTTACTGTGCCAAAATAGATGAAGAAACACCGCTTGCATGCAGGGTCAGACAGGCAGCAGCACAATCCTGCTTTGCTCCAGAGTATTTCCTTAAAGTTACTCCCTACCCAATGGCTGCCAGTAGCAAGGGCGCCATGTAAGCAAGCTCATGCAACTATGTGGCTGCTCATAGAGCCAACCAGCATCCTCCCTCCACAAGCCACTCTGACTGCAATGCCATCTGTGGTCACCCAGGTGGCAGCAGAGTAGCACAGCCTGCTGCCCTCCCTCCCTAGACAGCATACCTAGGGATGCTCGATTCCACCCCCTCCCCCGAGCTCATTCCTGATCACAGGTCACTGGCAGTGAAAGCAGCAGCCCTGCTGTAGCACTGGCAGCTCCACACAATTTCCTTCTGAATTTTACTCAAAGTATTTTTTTCTCTAAATGGAATACATCCTCTGACATAACATTTATAGAGCTACTGGCACTACGGGGGAAAACATACTAAGACAAAATTCAGATTATATTTCATATACTTACATTTCTCATCTCTTCAAGGGCACTGAGCCAGGAAGCTGAATTACCGAAGGGTTCTGGAACCTATTAGCTAAGAGGAAGCTCACAGTGCAGGTTTAAATGCAGGGCCTCCCCTCAGCTCTTCATTGGGCTCTGGAACAGGATGAGTATTTATTTATTATTTTATTTATTGAATTTTGATGACCGGGTAGGCCCACTGGGCCCCGAAGGTCCTTTCTCCAGGGGCGACCCGGGAATATCAGTACAGACATACTGAACTTAGTGCAGTAACATAACACAGGCAATCATGGGTATACAGTATTCGGCTGTTTACACATAGCAGTAGTTATTAGGCTATTGTACATCACATTGGTAAGTTGTAATTTAGTGCATTCAAACATTTGTCAGGCAGGTAGGTGAAACAACATTAGTATTTATATATAAATATATAAAAAAACACACTGAGGGGGGCGCACATTGGCAGGTACGCACAGTAAGAGGACATGTCCTTTCTCTGCTCTTCAATTAAGGACATCTACAAACATCAATCTCAAAAAAAAAAAAAAAAAAAAAAAAAAGAGCAAAAATTTGCTAAGAAAAGAAAAAAAATCTGTTTACTCACAATCACATCTCTCATTTTGCAGAATCTGATCTAGCCAGCAGCAACTGGGATCCTAAGAAAGGGATGGCAGGCAAGGGCAGGCAGCAGGGCCTAGCGGCTTCAAGTGCAATGGTACCCTTAGAATTAATAAAGTCTGACCTCCTCAAAGCAATCCAAGCCTAACAGAAGGATAGCCACTGACCAATGGATGCAGGAATTACACCAGACTTGTGGTGTGAGAGACACAATCTGTAGCAGCAGACACAAAGGAGGCAGCAACTGCAGCCCTGAAGGCCACTACAAGTTCAGCAGGACTCAAAGAAAATAAAACTCTGCTATAGGTTGGAGGCCCTTGACAACCAAACAAGGGCCTCAAACCTGTGACTTCCGTGTTTACCTGAAACTGCTGGGGATGACCTTGCAGGGTATGCAGGGTCTTGGCTGGGCGCCAACCTGCAACTAGAACCTGCTCCTTTGGTGCATCATGCCTTTCAGGCCATGCTGTGGAGCAGACTGGTAGAAAACATGCCACGGACTTTCCTTATACAGTTATCTGACCCATACGCAAGAGACAGCATGTTGGAGAAGGCCACAAAAACATGACAGTCTGACACCAGACAGGGATAAAATCTCACTGTTCTGGCCTCAGCCTCACCACCAGGGACTGCAGGAAATTTTTTTACTCCATCAAATCAGTTTTACAGTACCTAGGGTTGTCACATACCATGCAGTATCCCAATAAACTAAAAATCATTCATTTGAGAAAGCAGTACACCTACAACAATTCCAGAGAGGCAGGCATGCTACTTAAGAAAATAACATTGGATAGCCGGCCTGCCAGCACAGCGATGATGCTACCACTTGCGATGCTGTCGACCAGGTTCGGAAAAAGCCCGGAGAGATGGAGGACCATTGGGGGCTTGAGCATCCGTAGGGACAGCTCGCATTCCCAGGAGGAAGGGGTCCAGGCTCAGTGCCTGACTGGCCTCAGGCGCAACAAGCAAGGAGTACAGAGTGAGGGATGGGGAATGGTGGATGTCAGCAATAACGCCATGACGTCAGGGCACAAGTCCTGCCCCCAGAGCAGGGAAAACAACGCTGAGGTGCCGAGAGGAAGGAGCGCCGAACTGCAGACCTTGATAGCTCCTGCCTGCCTGATCCACCAGGGACCCAATGAAACACAGAAGTGTCTCGGGGTGAACAGGCCCCACCTCTTACCCGCCTAGGGAGTACAGCCACAGCTCCATGGGGGTCTGCCACGGAAGTCAGGTAGGATGGTGAAATGGGGCAGACACATGTGCATCTCCCAGAGTGGGGCCCCGCCATGAGGGGGAGGATAAAAACAGGTTACTCACCTGCAACAGTAGTTCTAGGCATCATATATGTTGTTCATCCACACTTATTGGCATGTCCCTTTCCTCTTTAAGGATCACCGGAAGTCTTCAAGCTGGCTCCTCCCACCCATCCAGGTGGTATAACCCTTGGCTCCACCCCATGATGCCAGATCTTAGCCTGCTGGAAGCCAGGTGTTGTGAGCTCGCAGCCGGGGAGGTCGGGTGGGTCCGTGTGGATGAACATATACCACTCCTAGAACCACTGTTACAGGCGAGTAACCCGTCTTTTAGGATCGTGGATATGTTGTTCATCCACACTTATTGGCAGACTCCTAGCAGTTCTCAGAGAGGGAGGCAAGGCGCCCCCCCCCACCACTGATACTCACTTGGGAAACAGAGATTGAAGAACTGGGGCCCCAAAACCAGCATCCTGACATGCCTCAAGATCAATGTGGTAGTGGGCAATGAAGGTGTTTGCTGACTTCCAGGTAGCAGCCCAACAGATTTCCTGGATAGGGATGTCCCTGGAAGCAGCCACTGATGCAGCAGTATGTGGAGTAGAATGGGCTCTTATCCTTCTGGGAGGCTCCATGCCCACCAACTCATAATACAGACTTATGCAAGATGTAATCCACCTTGCAATAGTCCATTCTGCTGCAGGTCTGCCAGAAGTGGCTTCAGCGCAAGTGACAAACAGCTGGTGAACCTCTCCCCAAATTTTGTCCATCCTCTCCTTGTAATAGGAGAGGGCTCGTCTAAGGTATGCAGCCTGTATTTGGCCTCTGAGGTGTAATTAGAGTAGTATAGTGGCAGAGTTAACACCTGGTTAAGGTGAAACTCCGACACCACCTTCAGAAAGAATTTCGGGTTGGGGCGAAGGACAACCTTGTCCCTATGGAAGGCCAGATAAGGGGCGTCCACTGAAAGCGCCTGGAGCTCCCCTGTCCTTCTGGCAGATGTGAGAGCCACCAGGAAGACAGTCTTCCACAACAAGTGTGACAATGCACACTTGTGCATTGGTTCAAATGGCTTGCACATGAGCTTTGCCAGTACCAGCAGTAGATCTCACGGTGCCGGCCCGGTGGCTGAGGGTTGAGGCGCGGGACGCCACACCTCACGCTGCGCCGGCGACCCGGGTTCGGGAACGGACTCGGGCTGCCGGGGGCTGGCAGGGGGAAGGAAAGATTGAACGCCCCGCGACAGCTCTCCTTCCTACGGGTGGGTGAGGGATGCATGCGCGCTGCAGTGACACCCAGCGGAGGCTGGGGGCAATGGCAGCACGATTTGACTGGGGAGAAGCTGACGACGCCTGCACGAAAAGCGCTGACGCCATTGCAAGTCGGCTCTCCAGGAATACATTAATACAAAATGGGACTCCGCCTCTATGAAGCCCTCTCCGGGGTTCCTCCGTGTCGCCGATCCTCCCAACCAGTTACAGGACCGCAGGCTGGGATGTGGAGAGTCAGCTCTGTGGCCCCATCCTCTGGGGGGCAAGCCAGGGGTGACCAGGGGGATCGACTGGCATGGGGGACCTTAGGGGGCCGTGACTAGGGTGGATACTTGGCGGAGTATCCCAAAAAAAAAAGCAGTAGATCTCACGGAGGTGGAGGTTCATGCACCGGAGGGGATATGCAATCCATGCCTTTGAAAAGGCACCCAACCACTGCCTCCTTTGCCGTCATCTGACCAGCCCGCACCCGGTAAGCAGAGATGGCTGCCAGGTGCACCCTAAGGGTCGATGACCGAAGACCCCTTTGGACAGAGACGAAAGGTAGTAGAGAAAATTAGCCAGTGGACAGGACAGAAGGTCCAGGCCCTTGCCCTGACACCAAATGGAAAACCTTTTCCATTTGAAGGCATAACATTTCCTGGTCGATTCCCTTCTGGATGCCTCCACCACAGTGAAGACATCCTCGGAAAGACCAAAAGCATGGAACTCTAGCCGCTCAGGTACCAGGCTGTGAGGTGCAGGGATTGAAGGTCCAGATGGTCTACCTTCCCCGATTAAGAATGAGTGCGCACATGCGTGTGTATCTCCCTCTCCCCAGGAGCCTGCAGCTGAGGCTGAAGAGATATGTATCCCAGAACTGGGGCTACCAGAATCACCTTCGCCTTGTCCCTCCTCACCTTGAAAAGCACCTTGTGGATCAAGTGAAATGGAGGGAAGGCGAAGAGGAGGCCTGGGGTCCATGGCCTCAAGAAAGCATCCCCCTGCAGCGAGCCCTGCTGAGGGGGGTGGGCATGACACAGCTTCAGCTTGGTGTTTTCTCTGGCGGCAAACAGGTCCACCATCGGTTTGCCCCAGTGGGAGAACAGGCTGTAAGCTACCTCTTGATGGAGAGACCACTTATGGGATGTCTCGCCTAAGCAGCAGAGACCATCCGCCAGATGGTTTGAAGCTCCTGCCACATGAATGGCTAGGAGATCCGCCTCCAGATGGCTGACGAGGGTCCAGATGCAGAGTGCCTCCCTGCAAAGCAGACAGGAGTGCATGCCGCCCTGTTTGTTGAGGTAGTACATGGTCATGGTATTGTCCGTCTGGACTTGAACCACTTGACCTTGGAGCTGAGGAGCGAAAGCTGACAGTGCCAGTCTGACTGCTCTGAGCTCTAACAGCTTGATGTGGAATCGGGACTCCTCGGGTGTGGGAGGGTCCAGAACCCATGGGCCCTTTTATCCCCTATGTGGGCTCCCCAGCCCATGAGAGGCATCGGTCATGAGGACAGCCATCGGCTCCGGACGGACAAACGGGATCCCCTCCTGCAACCCGTCTGGGGCGGTCCACCATTGGAGAGCGTCCTACATCTTCCGAGTTACAGTGATCAGCTTGTCGAAATGACCGTAGCGCTGAGTCCACTGGGCAGCCAGCTCCCATTGGAGGGGGCGCATGCACCACCGGGCACAACGGACCACAGAGGTGCATGCTGCCATGTAACCCAGAAAGCACAAAGTCCCGGGAGCCAAACTCTGGCTTAACTATTGTACTATGGCATACACTTCACACACTGTGAAGTTGGTATCAGTCTGTTAGAATACAGACTGGAGACTGTTAACGTGGCTTACCGTGCCATATGCTTTACTTGTTCACCGATCACCAGTAAACCTTGAAATGTATAACAGATGTAGGATCATTTCATGTTATCATTTGACAGCATGAGAATGCTCTGAGGAAGGCCTCATGACACCAAAACTTCAGCATTCACGTGATGCGTACACTCACATACCTACTCCCTGATGCCACAGGTAGTCGTCTTAGTTACAGAGGTGCTGTAAAACAGAGTCTACGGCATGGTAAAAAAGGTTTAAGGAGCTTATCTGTATTTGTGGGAATTATAACTGAAACACATGAACTGGAAGGATTTCTAGACAACTAAGCCATGAACGTAATTGCTGTCAAATGATGAAAAATATATGAATGGTGTGTTGCCAGCGCCGGCCCATTGCTGCCGTTACCCTTCCCCCATCTGACCAACTCAGCATCCACCTCCCCAAACCCTCACTCCTTTCTTACTGGGGATCCAATGCAGTAATACGTTCATAGAGGGTGGGGGGTGGCAGTGGGATGACAAAAGGGAGGGGGTCGGGGCAGCTGCATACTAGGGGTGTTGGCTGCACACTCCAGCAGGCTTAGATAGACCGGGTGGTCTGTTTCTGCTGGCACATTCGTATGTTCGTATGTTTCTGGACTGGAGACATGTCTTCACTATTCAATGTCAGAACAGGAACTGAGGAAATCAAGTATGCAGTTCAATGTATTTCAATGGGTTTTTAACTTGCCCTCATAACTTGGTCATTTCTAAATACAATTTGGGAAAATGTTCAACAGTCAGAGAGCCCACTCAAAGGGGGAAGGGGGGCATATTGGACCTGGTAATGTCAAACCGGGACAGTGTCACTGACGTCACAGTGGGAAGCCACCTGGGGACAAGTGATCATCGTACAGTGTGGTTCAATATCACAACAGGGCCAGAAACAAACCGTAGAACATAGAAACTGTCAGCAGATTAGGACTGCATGGCCCATCTAGTCTGCCCATAAGCCCTTGTACTGGATTACTGCTTCCGACCCACCTGCTGCTGTACCTCTATGGTTCCCCTATGCCTGTCCCAAGCATGACTGAATCCATCCACAGTGCTCGCTCCCACCACCTCCTGAAGCAGACCATTCCATGCATCTACCACCCTCTCTGTGAAGAACTTCCTCACACTTCCTCTTATCCACCCACCTTCCAAGTTCATGTCATGCCCCCTCGTTCTTGTGCTCCTCCTGTATTGGAAAATGCCCCCCCCCCCATTAATACCCTTGAGATACTTGAATGTTTCTATCATGTCCCCGCTTTCCCTCCTCTTTTCCAGCGAGTACATATTGAGGTCCCTTAATCTCTCCTACGTCTTGTGTTGCAAGCCCTGCACCATCTTAGTCAACCTTCTCTGGACCATCTCCAGCATGTTAATGTCCTTACGAAGGTGCATCCTCCAGAACTACACAGTACTCCATGTAAGGCCCAACCATGTTTTTTTTTTTTTTTTTTTTTTTTTTTTTTAATAATGGCATCACTACCTCCCTCCTCCTGTTGGTGATACCCCTGCATATGCACCCCAGTATGCCACTGGCCCTCCCAGCTGCCTTAGCACTCTTGTTGGACATTTTCAGGTCATCTGAAGTAATAAACCCCAGGTCCCCTTCCTCCTTTGTGACCGTCAGCAACTCTCCCCCAGTAGCTACACACTGAAAAAACAAGAGTCCTTGACTTTAGGAGGGCTGCTTTCAAGAAAATGGGCGAGTGCCTTGGGGAAGCACTAGAAGAGATAGGGAAACTGGAGGGAGTAGATGAGCAGTGGGAAGGTCATCAAGAAGACAACAAACCTCTGTATCAGACAGATCACAAAGAGCAAGAAAAAGAGAGATCACTATGGTTCTTCACAGAAGTAGCAGAGAAAGGAAAGACAAAGAGGCTAGCATTTAGAAGGTACAAGGCATCACAGAAGGAAGATTACAGGGAGGGCTATCAGGAGAAACAAAGGGAGGCAGCGAAAGCAGTTAGAAGTGTCAAGGCACAAACGGAGGAGAACACTGCCAAGTTAGCAAATAAGGGATAAAAACATTCTTTACGTAATAAGCAAAAAGAGGAAGAACAAGGCAGGGATAGTAAGACTAAAAGGGGAAGGAGGGGAGTGTGTTGAAGAGGACAAGAAAGCAGACATATTGAACAAGTACTTTTGTTCAGTATTTAAGGAAGGGGTAGGTGACGGGCCTCAGATATGGGAAAGGGCATTAATGGAAGGGAGTAGGACTCCAGCCCTTTTACAGAGGAGAGCATTCTCAAGGAACTAGAGCAATTAAAAATGGATAAGGCAATGGAGCTGGACGGGGCTAACTACAGGATACAGAGGGAACTTGGGAAAGAGTTCACTGCACCTCTGAAAGCCTTGTCCAACCTGTCATTGGATATGGGGGTAGTTCCGAGGGACTGGAGGAAGGTAGATGTGGTCCCGCTTCGCTAAAGTAGGAATAGGGAGGAGGCAGGAAACTACAGACCTGTAAGCCAGACTTTGGTGGTGGGCAAATTTATGGAAACACTACTAAAAAGACAGGATCCAGTGCACTGCAGGATCCAAGATAGCATGGGTTCACAGAGGGGCGATCTTACTAGACAAACCTGACTGATTTCTTCGACTTGGTGATAAGGGAAGTGGATCAGGGATGGGTGGTGGATGTAAGCAATTTCTTTGTCTACAGCACTTACCCGGTAATCAAAAAACTAAATAAATAAATAAATAACATACCTAGATTTCAGTAAGGCCTTTGACACTGTTCCACACAGAAGACTGGTAAGCAAGCTGGGCAGCCTGGGAGTGCGTCCAAAGGTAGTAAAATGGGTACAAAGTTAGGCAAGTGATGGTGGTAAATGGTGTTCACTCTGAGGAAGGCATGGTAACCAGAGGGCTACCACAGAAGTCTGCTCTGGGATCGGTCCTCTTCAATGTCCACTGGTAGGGAAAGTGTGCCTGTTCGCACAAGACAAAAACCTGCAACAGCATGGAAACACCTGGTGGTGGGGGGTAGGAAAAAGCTGGAAGAATGGTCAAGGGTATGGCAGCTAGGCTTCAATGCCAAAAAGTGCACAATTGCACACGTGGAGCACAGGAACCCAAGGGCAATGTACCAACAGGGGGGACGGGGGGTGACAACAAAATGGGAAATGATCTGAAGGTAGTAAAGCAGTGGGTAAGGCTAGTAGAATGCTGGGGTGCATAGGGAGGGTTACCACCAGCAAAAAGAGGGAGGTGGTATTACCCCTGTACAGACTGATGGTGAGGCCCCACCTGGAGTACTGTGTCCAGTTTTGGAGGCCCCATCTTAAGGACATAGATCGGGTAGAGGCAGTACAGAGGAGGGCAACCAAAATGGTGCATGGCCTGCATCGGAAGCCCTATGAAGAAAGACTGAAGGAATTAAATATGTACTCTTTAGAGGATAGAAGGGAAAGGGGAGACATAATAGTGGTAGTAGTAATACTTATTTATTCAGAAGTGAATCAGAACTCATCTGAGACATGCTCATTTCCAGTGAGGTCCTTAGTACAAACTGTTCCAGCTACAAAGTCAAATAATTATTCACACATAGCATAGACAGTACAATGAATAATACATATGATACTGTGTCTATTTGTGCCCATAACTGAGGAGTGTTGTCTTAAGTCTTAGACAATATTATAATATTCAGTCACAATCATTTAATTTTTCATTCAAGGTGGGTCTGCAATTAATTTCTTATTAGTCTCTGAGATGAACCAGATTCTCACCAAGTTGTATTTTATTATTAAGAGACCTGAAAGAGAGTGCCAAAGTATTCTAAATGTGTGGTCCCATATAGAATAAGCATTTGTCAATGCCGAATGTTGGTTGCTTGTTAAACAATGTTTTTTTCGCAATTCTGACACTAAATTTTGAAGATACTTGTTATAGGATTTGCCTTAGACACGACATGTGCCATTTATAGTATATTGGCGGAAATGTAATTTCACACCAGAGGTGCAAACACACATCTCATCCAGGATTTAAAAAATTAAAATGAAGTCACATGTATGAGGTGTTGTGGAAAAATGGCTATGTTGAAAAGTTGGGAGTCAAAATACTGAAAATTAGTGAAGCTATGAGTGAACACAGAAGTAGTGCAACGTTCACATCATAACCTGGGTATTTTACTATATTTGTACACCAAATGTTCAGCTTAGCCTTCTTATTGGCCCACCTACACATACACTATGCACCCTGCATGAGTGTAGCATCTCCATGATGGAGTAGCAAGCTCCCTGGCCCACTGTCAGGGTTGTTCTCCTCCCAGACTGGAATGCACTGTCAGGGGCACCACCCTTCCCACAACTTGGCCATTGATTGACAGACTTTTGGATCTGCTCTAGAATGCTGCGTGCCCACATGCAGGGAGGGCATCATGCTGCCTCCGGACCATCAGATGAGCTTTTTAGTAGAATTTATTTCATTATTATTACCAGTAGAGAACATCTCAAAGGGTTCCTTGTGTAATAAAAGTATGTTTAGAACACTGTTTATCCCAATCTGCATTTGTATTGCTGGTCACTAGTTCTTCAAATTCATAGTGTTATCAGTTAAATAAGTTAAAACTGATAAACAGTTGAGGCATGGAGCAAAACTGTTGCAGTAGTGAAAATACAGCAAAAATTAAATCTCATGTTACAGTTTTAAAGTTCAGCCACTTTGAGTGAATACTGATTAACAAGCAGTTCAGGCATGGCAAAGGTTTTTCAGTTAATCTAACCTTAGGAGGGTCATCAAGCAGTACAAGGGGAAGAGGTGTGTCTCATATCCCGAAGTTTAAATTAGTTAAGGTAAACCAACCCTCACTCTCTTCCTTTTTTTTTTTTTTTTTTTTTTATTTGTGGCTTCATAATATAAATAATGTCTTCGTTGTACCCTAGGATTTCTAGCTATTCACATTACCTTTAGAACTGCAGTCAGCAAATCAGAATGCTCAATTATCACCCATTTTTGGATTGTAATAAGAAGAAGAAGAATGATGAGCACTAATGGGCAACACAGGGTTGGGTTACTATCAGCTAAACTAACACTAGAAGGTCTTAAGAAATGAGTAAAAGTCAAGGGTTTTATATACCCAGTGTTAGAACAACAAAGGTAATGCAGCCTGGTAGAAATGTTTTACTTTTCTCAAAATTAATATTTTTACAACAGAAATCCTAATTGTTATATTGTTAATTAAAATTTGACAGTTTACATATAACCCTTTAGACTGCACAATAGCCAAGCAGACTTATTCAGTGTTTAGCCATTGTTTGTTAATAATAATAATAATAATAATAATAATAATAATAATATGTACTGCTTTCAAGGTGCATCACTGGACCATAATAAAAGTGACACAAAATACCCTTTCAAATCTATTGCATTTAGGGTTGTACGTTTGTAATGAAATTCATGAATCCATGATTGTTGGCACCCACCAAGATTTTTCACATTTTTAAAAGCAAATGCAAGGACAGCATGAAAGATAAGGAACCTAAATACAGTATAGTTAAGTCATGATTTTTCTGTTTAGTGTTCTTTTAGCAACTTTTGACTGCTCTACACACCTGGTTAGGATTTCCATACTGTACCTTCTGTATCACCACTGAAATGTTCAAGCAGGATATGTACTGTATCGAAGTCTGGGATGCATCTGGTTTACACCATCCCTTCAAGTTAGAGTCAAAGTCAATCCCAAAACTCATTGTCCCATGGTATAGCATCCACTGTACCCCGCAAGCCATTGGATGCAACATGTTTGCATTTTAGGATTTGCACCATTCTTTTGTCATTTACCATTTCCTGGACTTTTACTTTGTGTGCAAAACATTACCATGACAAAAATCACAATGCTAATTATAAGACCTGCCTTCGCATTCTGACATTAAGCTGTTCAGTTTGTTTACTGAAAAATAATATGCCCTTTCCAGTTTTAAAGCTTTCTTATTTTACAGTAAGTTTGTTCAAGTTCACACAATGAGCCAGGTTCTGTGCTCTGTAACCACAGGACTACAATCCTGCAGTACTGGCTTTTCAAACAACTGCTTTTTTCCAGTCCTGGTTTCAGATGTTAAATGAAAAATAATCTAGGATAATGTATGACAAAGATGTCCCTGCATTTTAGTATATATTGCCTCTATCTGGCTCATGAGAGGGAGGAAATAGCATTTTCTAAAGATAGCATTAAACAGCACTAACATAGCTAGGGTGGAATACAAACTAGCTGTCCCTGTGGATTAGCTACCTAAAAAGCCCGTGTCATCCTTGACATTGTATATGAAAGAAAAATGCATCATATTGACACACTGCAATGTAGACTCAACTTTGTTTTTTCATATGTTTACCCTAAATTTTCAACCTAGCCTTCTTATAAGCCCACCTCAGGTGTCAGCCAGAAGGTCGTGGGGTCTCATCCCACGCCGGGACTGGGCTCGTACCTAAACGCTGGCACCAGAGTGCAGTGACTGCAAAATCACCTTTCGGGACAGATTTACCCAACATCACTTTTACTATTCGTGGGGTCCCAAAAAGACGTTGAAAATTTGGGGCAAAAATACCCCAAAATTGCCCACTTATGCCATCAATTCAACATCCTACTGAAATACATTTAACAGCATACCCGATTTCCTGAGCTCACGGTCTGGCTTTGAACAGTGAAGATGCGTCTCCGGTCCAGAGAAGATTACGGTGTCAGATCCCCACTGGGTAAGTAAGGGCCTGGGGGGAGGCTGTGGAATGGTGGTTCCTGAGTGGGAGGGACCAACAGTGCAACAGACATCGATGGACTGTTTTCTATTTTTACAGGGTGTATTAAAAAAATTGAAAACAAAAAAAAAAAAAAATAGGGAAGAATGTTTTCTTAATTTCAGCTTTGGACACTGGAGGTTTGCACCTCCAGTGCAGTGTTATATTTGATGGGGGGTTGCTGAGAGGAGGGAGGGACAGCAACAGACATCAATGGAGGTTCTCATTTTACCGATTGACTGGCTTCATGCAAATCAAAGGATGGAAGCCCCCTCTGACTGGAGCAAATTCGGCCCTTTATAAGGCACAAAGTTTCAGCCCATCAAGCAGAGTGATATGTCAAAAATCACTGCCGGTGGTCACTGGTATAGACTGCCAAGCACTTGCTTTTGTGAACTGCAATGGGCTCAGCAGTGACACACCCTCGAAATGCCTTTTCACTGTAGCAAAAATGCTGGATGCACAAGTACAGCCAAGGTAAAAAAAAAAAATTAAAATTAGATCTGCCCAAGTTAAATCTGCATCTTGGGAGTAAATATTCTACACCTTCAGCCAATCTTAAGCCATATGGCTTATCGGTTATATAGTCTGGGACCTCGTACTTTAAGCACTTAGCCATATATAATAATACATGCAAGGATCTTTTATCATTAAGGTAATACTAGGTAGTACTCATAATAGAAATATTCAAATACCTCAAAAGGTATTAAGGTACAGGAGGGTGGCATTTTATATAGCAAGGGATGCTCAAGGACAAGGGGCACGATGTGAAGCTGGAAAGGGGGAGGCTCAGTGGGGATGTGATGAAGTACTTCACGGAAAGCATGGTGGATGTCTGAAACAGACGTCCAGCAGAGGTGGTGGGTACCAAAATGGTAGCAGGATTCAAGCATGCATGGAATAGAAACAAGGGGGACATTAGTAACAGGGCTGGGGTGGGTAAGGCCAGAAATCTAGCAGGGTCTGCAGTAACACAGTAAGTACGGAACTTTAAGACAGACTAGGTGAGCCAAAGGGTCCTTTTCTGCCAGCAGCTTCTATGTTCTATATAACATGGCCTTTCTGGGACTATGCAGATCTATCTGTGATCGCTGCACAAAATCACCTTTTTAGGGCAGGATTTGAACAGTTTCGACATCCTTTTTCATGAGGTGAGGTCATAAGGAGGCTATGTTGAAAATCTGGGGCAAAATTTTAAAAACAAATTTATTAGCCTACATTGAAATTAACACACACTCAGATTTGGTAATTTTCAAACATTTTTACCCCAAAATGTCCAACATAGCCATTTTTTCACACCACCTCATGAACATTGACAGCTGACATTTTTGAAATCCTAGCCAAAATGTGTTCCTTGTCGTTTGACACTACTTTACAAATGACACCTGTCAAACTGAGAAGGAGTGGTCATCAAAAGAATATGCTGAAAATTTGGGGTCAACATGCGAAAAACTACTAAGTTATGAAGAAACTTTGAATTGTTCCAATGTTTACTCATAACTTGCTTTTGTTTGGCAGCTTTTACTCCCAATGTTGAACGTATTCCTTGCATTACTTCCCATCCTGAACATGACACGTGCCATTTTTCAAATCTCTTCTGAAACTAGTTTTCACAGTCACACTGCAAGATAGTCTTCAGAATGGGATTTAAAAAACTTCCACCTGTCTTGATCATAATGTCAGGTCATGAAAAGACTTGGAAATATGAGGTCAAAAGGTGGGAGCCCAATGAAAATTAGACGTTTACCCAGGACAGGCCAGCTGAGATGCAATCTAAAAATGCATTAAAAAAACAAACAAAAAAAAAAAAACAAACACATCACTGAAAGTTAAATACCACAACTCATCTGGTCTATCCAGAGTACCTATAGTTGAAATGTGTACAAGCAAGACCCAGTACAACAGCAATGCAAACAGAAAACATTCAGCATTGACAAGTACTTGTTAAAGCAGAGTGGCAGTGTTTTGCCGCCAACTTTCCGGGCTTATCCTTTTTCATATCAGCAATGGATGCCATCGACCACCGCAAGCCAACAGCGAACCAGGAAGAAAGGCAGTCGACAACTATAAAGCTGCCTTCAATGCAGCCTGCTTCTCCTCCTTAGCTTATATCTTAAGATGAAGCTCAAAAGCTTTCTTACATCTCCTGGTGGCCTGGTTAATGCCCTGGCAAACCGTAAAGGCCTTCGTAATTGAGGCCTACGCAACTAATGCACACAAAAAATAGGTTACTCACCCTTAACCATAGTTCTTGGAGTGGTATATGGCGTATAACCAAGTGTGGATGGTACACCATGTCCCTAGAAGTACATATTGTGTTTGTAAATTTTAACATTGCTACAATGACAGTATTGGACCAACAGTTCCCTATCTTTCGGCAGCAGCACAGAAGTATTAGTTTACAATAATGAAACTTCAGGAAGTAGCAGCGAGGGCTTTCTAAGGTAGGCTGAATGGGAGGAATGACAAAAAACAAGTTACTCACCTGTAACAGTAGTTCTAGGAGTGGTATATGGTATACCTCCACATTTCTGGCACTATCCTTTCCCATTAAATCTCTGGCTGGAAGGTATTCAAGCTAGGTCCTCCCACCCACCAGGGTGGTAACTCCCTCAGCACCACCCCATGACATCAGATCTTACCCGCTGGAAGCAAGATACAGTGTGCCACTTGCCAGGGGAGGTCAGGTGGGTTGTGTGGATGTACACCATACAACACTCCTATAACTAGTGTTACAGGTGAGTACCCTGTTTTTCTGGGGACGAGGATATGGTGTACTATCCACACTTTTAGCAGACACCTAGCAGTTCTCCGGGAAGAGGGGGCAAGGTGCACACACCCTATTTAGGGAACAGAGATTGCAGAACCCAGGACCCAAACCCAGCATCCCAGCGTGATTCAAGGTCAATGTGGTAATAAGATGAAGGTGTGTGCTGACTTCCAGGTAGCAGCCCCCCTGCAAGTTTCCTGGATAGGGATATCCCTGAAGCAGCCACCGAGGCAGCGGTATGTCTGGTGGACTGAGCCCAGAGACCTATGGGAGGCTCCCTACCAGCCAACCTATAGCAGAGGTCAGTACAGGATACAATCCACCTGCCAATTATCCACTTTGCTACCAGTCTGCCAGGTGCGGCTTCAGTGTAGGTGACAGAGCTGGCAAACCTCTCCCCGAACTCTAGCTATGCGCTTCTTATAACAGACAACTGCTCGCTTTGGATACAGCATATGGAGTCTGTGCTCGGTGTGCAAAGTATGGTTGGTGAAGTACACCGGGAGACTGATCACCTGGTTAAGGTGAAAATCCGACACAACCTTTGGGAGGAACTTCAGGTAAGGGCGAAGGACAACCTTGTCCCTGTGGAAGACCAGATATGGTGACTGCACCAAGAGCTCACTGATCCTTCTGGCGGAGGTGACTGCAACCAAGAAAGTGGTCTTCCACGACAGGTGAGAGATGTCACCTGTGCATCAGTTGGAATGGCTTGCCTAAGAGCTTTGCCAACACCAGCAACAAGTCCCAAGGTTATGATGGTTCCCTCACCGGAGGGGAAATGTGGTCAAGACCCTTTATATAAGAAAAAAAAAAAGGGGGGGGGCACCAGACCACCTTCTCCTGCACCACTGACTGCATACCAGTCCATGACCGGAATGCCAAGATAGCTGCCAGGTGCACCTCAAGGGTCAACAACCAAAGGCCTGACTAACAGCGGGATCAAAAGGTAATCAAGAATGCTAGCCATTGGGCAAGACAAGGGGTTGAGCTCCCTGCTCTGGCACCAAATGGAAAACTACTTCCATTTGAAGGCATAGCATTTTCAGGTAGACTCCTTCCAAGAAGCCTTTACCACAGTGAGGACATCTTCAGAGAGACCCAAAGCTTGGAATACTAGCCGCTCAGTAACCAGGCTGTCAGGTGCAGGGACTGAAGGTCCAGATGGAATACCTTCCCCTGATTGTAAGGGAGCAGGTCCGGGCATCAAGGAAGACACCACAGGAGCCTGAAGCTGAGGAAATCTGGGCACCAGAACTGGCGGGCAGGACCAGTCTGCAGCAACCAGAATCATCCATGCCTTGTCCCTCTTGGCTTTGAGCATCAGCATCAGCATCACTTTGTGGCTCAGCAGAAAAGGAGGGAAGGAATACAGGAGGCCTGGAGTCCAGGACCTCAAGAAGGCATCCCTCTGCAGTGTTCCCTGCTGAGGGGCAGGGACAACACAGCCTCAGCTTTGCATTTTCTTTGGAGGTGAACAAGTCCACCAGAGGGGTGCCCCATTGGGAGACCAGACTGTGCACTACCTCCTAATGGAGAGACCACTTGTGAGACACCTCGCCCACCCGGCTGAGGGTATCTGCCTGCTCACTGACATGCCAGCCACATAGATGGCCAGGAGACTGGCGTTCAGGTTGTGTACAAGGGTCCAGATGCCGAGAGCCTCCCTGCACAGAGGAAGGGAGTGTGTCCCACCCAGTTTGTTGAGGTAGTACATGGTTGTGGCATTGTCCGTCTGGACCTTAACGACCTGATCCCTAATGTGTGGAACAAAGGCTGTCAAGCACTGCGCCAAACTGCCGGCCCAGTGGTGCAGAGGATTGAGGTGCTGGACGCCACACCTTGCACCACACCTGCGACCCAGGTTCAGAAACAAGCCAGGGCCATCAGGGGGTCAGCAGGGAAGGAAAAGATTGAGCATCCGAAGGACTGCTCTCTTCTCCTGGGGCGGAATCCAAGGAACTCTGAGGTCAGTAGCGGCTCCCAGTGGAGGCTGGGGCATTGTTTAGTAGAGAGGACATGTAGAGGGGTTGGCATCGGCAGGATGTCTGTGGGCTGACATACACTGCATGCCGTGCCACAGGGAGAAAGAATAACGTAAAAATCCCTGCCCCCTGATAGGTGAAGGATGGTCCAGGAACTGGCCACCACACCCAGTGTCAGGTTTCTCTGCTCGCTCCTCTGCTCTCCTCCCTGCCTGGTCGCCCTTCTAAATTGTAAGACAGAGTGCCAGAAAGGAGTAACGGTGGTCCCACCTCAGGGGGGCTCAGAGCTGGGGGAGGGGGGTGGCCAGGTTAGTGGATGAAGAGCTGGGGCCCCTAGAGGAGTCAAGCAGAGGACTTCAGATGGGTGGGATCCAGTTTAAGCAGTGTGTCCATCTGGAGAGAGTTCAGAGTAAGGCAGTGCTATAAATAGAATTAAAACACATAAGCACCAGCCGAACTGTCCGAAGCTCCAGCAGCTTGATATGGCATTGGGACTACTTGGGGGGGGTCCAGAGTCCGTGGATTCTGTGCTCCCTAGGTGGCACCGCAAGCCCATCAAGAAGGTGTTTGTCGTGATGGAGACTGTCTGCTCCGGGTGGACAAAGGGTGTTCCTTCCTGCAGATATTCTGGGACTAACCACCACTGGAGGGCATCCCACATCCACTGGGTCACAGTGACCACCTGGCTGAAGTGACTCTTGCACCAAGATCATTGATGGGCAAGCTCCCATTGCAGAGAGCGTATTCTCCACCAGGCCCAATGGACCATGCTGGTGCATGCCACCATGAATCCCAGGAGGCACAGAAAAATCTAGCAGGGTGCAACTGCCCAGTCCGAAATGATCGGGCAAAGGGGGACAGAACTTCCACTGCTCTACTGCGAGTGGAGCTCTGGCTCTGCAAGAGTCTAGCTCCACCCCGATGACGTGCATCACCTGCAAAGGTACAAGCAGAATGGCCAAGGGACAAGCAGATGTGGATGGCCAGGCCCCTGACTGCTCCACCTCCTTCCTGGAGGGACCCACTGTCAGCCAGTCATCCAGGTTGGTATACACCCAGACCCCTCTACATCTCAGGTGGGCAGCCACTGCCGCAATGCACTTGAAGACCCTGGGAGCTGAGGAGAGGCCGAAGGGCATGGCCTAGAACTTGCAGAAATTCCCTTCTGCTCAGAACCAAAGGAACTGGTGGTGGGACTGATGGATAGGAACATGGACGAATGAATCCCGAAGATCTAGGGAGCTGAACCACATGTGTTCCAGGCATGGAATTGTCTGAGACACAGGGACCATCCTGAAGGTGCACGACTGAAGGAAATTGTTTGGGTCATGCAAATCTAAGATGAGGCGCCAGACCCCCATCCACTTTGGGACCAGGAAGCACCTGGAAACAAACCCTGGGCTTACTGAAGGGTCAAGGACTTGAGCCACTACTTCCTTCTGAAGGAGCTGGGTGAAATCTTCCCAAAGGGCTGATGGCATGTCGGCAGACAGCGTCCTCCCATGGGTTCCACATGTAGGTAAACCTCTTTACTCCAAAAGCAGACTTTGACTGACCACTTAGAGGACCCACCTGGCCACTGTGACAGCGGACCAGGCAGAAAGGAAGTGGCAGAGCTAGCCCATCATGGGAGGACCCAGGGGAGACAGGATGGCATGGGGGAGGCAACCCCTAGCCAGTCACTTCATAGGCATGGAGGTGGAGGAGAGACTGGCCGAGGATGTAGTGGGACCTCGACCACTCAGTTTGCGGACGAGCAAAGCAATCTATTTTGGACGAGCACGCCAAGCCTGAGCCTTCTGCCCAGCTGGGGGCTGGGATGGCTTGTCCACACAGGCAGAGGGGGGCCAAAAGGGCTTCTTTCTCTGAAGCTTAGAGCCCTCAGGATCCCTTTGGGCAGAGATAAGGGTCCAGGGTGGCACTGGACATCTCAATCTCAACCATGGTCTGCAAGACAGCCAGGAGCCAAGGAAGCACCTCATCAAGGGTGCCGAGTAAGACATGAGTGGAATGGGCCATCAAAAGGGCCGAATTCACCTGCTGAAGACCAAGAGAAGAGGCTGCATAGACATTTTTGTTAATGTAATCCAGTTTTCTGGATTCTTTGTCGGGAAGTTTATCCACGTCCCAAACACTGCTGGTACGCCAAAAAAATGAATCGGACACCAAACTCAGCCAAGAGATGTTTAGGGAAACCCAACAGGGAATCTGTAGAGACCACCTACTCTTGGGCCGTATGAGCCAACGGTGCAGCACAGGAGGCAGGGTGCTGCCAAAGCTCCAGAGCAGGGCCAAGACTAGCCTCAGCAACCAGAAAGGTGATCCCGGGGGTTGGGGGGGTCACCTCAGTCGAGAATTTTAATCAAGGGTCACTTGGCTCGTTTTTGGACAGGCTCCATCTGAATCCCAATAGATTCCAAAATTAGACTGAGCAATCCCCCAAAAGAAACGGGACCATGCTCCATAGACAAATCCTCCCAGATTCCACATCCAGTGGATGAGAATGCGGGGAGGAGTCCTCAGACTCCAAGGATTCACTGAAAAGCAGTCTACCTCCCATATCCCCACTGACCCAGTGGGGTCTATCCAGAGTAACAGTGACCAACAGCTGACAAGGAAGCCTGAGAGCAGTACAGGCATCCTGAGGAGGGGGACCATCCTCCGGCTGCTTGGGACGCAGCTCCACCATGATGGGCGGGGAGGCCAGACAGGCAGAGCCAGAGCAGACTGGGGCCTGGGTGGCGGCACCTACAGAAGAGCCAGGGTGGGGGCCAGAATTAGCTTAACCCCACACAGCATGAGCGGCTGCAACATAACCTCTTCTTAGCGCCAGTGCATCCTGCGTCGGAGTCTCTCCTCACCAGAGAGGTAAGAAGCGGAAGAATAGCAGTGGTACCACTTGCCCAAGTGCCGAGAGTGAGAGCGCTGATGTTGGCGCGGGCTGCTCAACTCTGGACTATGGGATCTTTACCTCGACTGCTGGGGAACCAGACATCAAGAAAAAGAGGGAGCCACGAAAGCAGAGATTTCTCCGAGGGAACGGGATCCCTAGGGTTCAGGAGCAGATCAGAAAACTGGTCCGACCCTCCCTGGGAGGGGATAGGTAGAACCAAAGTCCTAGAAAGGGACCTACCCCCTCATCCTGCAACAATGCTTCAACCAGCTTGAGAAAAATCTCGACTGGTTGGTGGACTCGCATCTTGGCAGACGGGATTGACAAGGAGGCCGTAGAGTGACCAGCCTGGATCAAAAGTACTGACCACAGTCAAAACTTCTACGAAAGCGCGGGAATCCGAGGCCCAAGAGCGCTCGTGATACCACAATCAATCGACAAGACCGTTTTAGTCTCCTTTTCAGAAGATTAAGAGGATTTTGTGCCCTTAGGAGGGACCCTGCCCAAGAGTGGAAGGGGACTGACAAATCCCAAAACACCCCCATAAAGGTGGCACCAAAGGAAAGTGGCACAAAAACCGAAGCTGAAGATGCATGCTCTGTGGCCAGGGTAACCACCTCCTCAAAGACTGCAAGTTGTTCTGCAGACCCTGCAGCTGTGGAGACCATTCGGCTGGTGTCTTTCGAACGAACAGGAGGATCCCATTCATCTGGGCATCCTAGAAGAAGAGGAGTCTGCCGTAGTCTAATGTAAAGTGCAACAAAGGCTGCTAGCCTGGGAATCGTGTTAGTGACCTAGGCAGTAGATGCATGAGGTGTGCGGGTCCGTCCGGGACACCTTCTGCCCATAGTCGCATTTTTTAAAATTGGCACAGACTTTGAGTCATCTATACCAACAATAAGAGTTTCAAATGAATTTGAAAACCAACTTGAAGACCTAAGGAGTTTTTTTTTTTTTTGTAAAAGCAAAAGGGTCTACTCAATGCAGAGCGATAAGGAGGGAAGCTTCTTCCAGTGGAAAGGAAGCTCTGGCATCATGGGGCAGTGCCGAGGGAGTTACCACCTGGGTGGGTGGGAGGAGCCAGCTTGAAGACCTTCCAGCCAGAGATTTAAAGGGAAAGGATACTGCCAGAAGTGTAGCTAGTACACCATATCCACATCCCTAGAACCAGGATATCAGGTACATTTATAATTAGAGGGACCTAGCATGGGCCGTAGCCACTGTCTCAAAGCATAAGGGACTATGTAGGGTTGTCATAGTATCACGGTTTCACGGTATACTGTGGTATCAGAAGTCACAGTATTGATACCATAGCCAATTTCCGATACCGCTGTAACCGTGATTCATGTTGTACCATGGTGCAGAGACCTTTCAACTAGTTTTTGTTTTTTTTTTTTGCATTTTCAGGCAAAACTGTCCCTTCCACGCCAACTCTCCCTGACGCAAGAATTTGAGGCGGCTTCTTTTTTGTGCAAAAATTACTTGTCCTGCAGTACTGCTGTATGATAACCATGGTATTACGTGTGAGTTATACTATCAAAATTTCATACCATGACAAGCCTAGTGCTATGCATGTTTTTGAGCAGAGCTTGACAGGAGAAATCCTCTTGGGGCCTAAAGCTGGAACCATGTCAGGGTTCTCTGTGCCGCAGATGTTGCTGCCATTAACCCAGTCAGTCAAAATGAGGACTAGATCAGACTAGTCTTTCTATTGGAGAAGGGCAGAAAGGGACTCTGTTGGGTGCCAGTGCTGGCGGCAGTTTCGGCAACACAGGACCATCCCCCCCAAAGGCTCTCGGAAATGGCATCAGCAGCAGCACAGAGGATGGCCCTCAAGTCAACACTGAAGGGCTATACAGCAATGACAGAACCCATGTTGGCACCAAGACTGTCCCCAGAGAACCCAACTCCATGGTTGGACATGGCACAAACATCAACATCGTGGGTCCCGTCAACCCAGAAGGGTTCAGCATAGGCAACATGGCTGCCACTGTCCCCAGACTGGTACCATAAGCGGTGATACAGATAATGACCCAGATACAGAGGCAGGCCTCAGAATCGGAGCTGAAGTCAGCGCACCCAAGTCCAGCACTGACAACAGCCCCAAAGCCATCACCATCAACTGCTTCATAGTACATATGCTGAAAGTACTGCACCACTGCTCTGTAACAGTCAATGGCCAAACTGCTAACTGAAAGTCTCCCAATGACAGATGAGTCTGCAGGCGTTTCCCCCCAAAAAAGTCATCAGCAATGATGGTGGGGACACCAAATGCCTCTTGCCAAAATGACCAGAGAGCAGCCTCAACCACTGTCTTTTTTCTCCTCTTTATGCTTTTTGTGAGACGTAGTACAGGCCGAACAGTCTGCAGATCCTGACAGCGTATGTGAGAGCTTTGGACTGTGTCTTTTTGAGACTCCGGGAGGGCTGTCCTTCCTCACCGGGTACTGGACTGCGCATTGCTACAGCACTCACCCAAAGAGGAGTGTTGACTAGACAAAGACCAGCTATCAGAGCAACTAGCCTGTTTAGGCTCCCCACTTTCCACAGTGTCAAACATTTCAGGAGGTAGGGCTGACAGGAAATGGTCTTCTTTCATGTGTGTAAATAAACGGAAACTTAACACAAAGCCACAAACTCTTAATATATGATTACAGTAAAAACGAACAGCTAAATAGTGTCACAGTATAGACAAAGTTCAGGCCCCAACGAGGAGAGCAAAGGAGATTCTGTGCATTTGGTGGGGGGGAAAAGGAATTGAGGCAGTTGGGGGTTGGCGCTGCTGTATACCAGCAGGCACATGGCAGTACATGCATGTTGGGGCTACTCATGCCACCAGCTCCCACAAGCAAAGTTTGGCTACAGCAGGATCCAAGCATATCCAGCTACACACTGGTGAGAATCTATGGAGAGTACCGATTCTTGGATGATTCCAATTTCCAACTGCCTTCACCTGTATTTCAAAGACATAGCTTACTAAACAAAATTACTATTAGGATCCTCACAACCTCTAGTCGCCAGCTGGCCCAATAACAGTGACAGAATGGGTAACCAGCTTTGGGAGCAGATTCAGGATCTCAAGCCCTCAGGGGACTTCCGGTGACATCATACTCCTGATGGCTGCCTGAATCATGAGGCTCCCACCGACGCCTAGAACTACCTCCAATTTCCACTCTACAATAACACCAAATACAACTGAAAAGCTTGCCTGGAGGTATAAAGATGCCTAAACAAGGGGAGAAAGCTGGTAAAGAAACTGACTCAGTAGATGTCAGATACTCAGACTCCGGTAGCGAGGGCTTGCAGGCCTCGTCCTCCTCGAGGCATAGTTGCACTGGCTCCAACCAACCACCTTTCTCAACACTGCAGCGGCAGATGACCCTGATGCTGATGGAACTCTGGGACTTCCACAAAGAGTTCATATCCTCTACAACTGCCCTCAGGACAGATATCAGAAAATTAGAAAAGCAGCAAGAGACCTTAGAAAGCCAAGCTACGGAGGTGGACAGGAGGGTAGACCGCTCCGAAAGAGCGATTGTACAGCTGCACCAGGGACTCCAACAACTGCAAGAGAGGGCAGAGGATGCCAAGAGCAGGAACCAGCGAAATAATGTGAGGATTTTGGGCGTGCCGGAGGGGGAAGAGGGTATGGATATTCTTCAGTTTGTCCGCCACTTGATCAAGGAATCGGTAAACCTCCCAACTGATGTTACACTAGAGTTTGAGCGAGTGCATCGTACACTGGGCCCTAGGCCAGCCCCCGAGGCTAGGCCCTGCACAATATTAGCTCGCTTCCTGAGGTTTCAAGAAAAAGAACTGATGCTGCATTCAGCGTGGAAACAGGGGCAAGTGAAGTACAAAACTCATAGGCTGTATTTTGAGAACCATTACGCCCCAGAAGTGATGGCACGGCAACAGGCCTATATCCCTATCTTGAGAACCCTGAAAAAGGCAGGACTACACTTCCAGACCCCCTACTCAGCACGACTCGATGCGTTTTACAAGGAAGGACAGCTTACTTACGGCTCAGCTGAAGAGACTCTGGAAGACCTAAGGAATCATGGCATTGAGGTGCCATAGAACCAGACTGCACCTCCCAAGGGCACATTATCAGCAAAACTATCGTGGCAAGTCTGGCAATCGGGACAGCGGGAGTCTAGAAGATGCCAAGGACCTGAGGCCATACAAAAGATAGCAGATTCGCTCCGTGATCAGAGCCGCACCCCTACCATGCTCACCTCAGCCTGCTGAAGGAATGCTTCGCTGAGGGGAGAGTTGAACGTGAGCTACCTGGATTCTCTTTAGCCCATGAAGAGGGCCTGCTCAAACGGAAACACAGACTAGCATTCTCCGGATGGAATAATTAACTGATCTGGGCAATTACTGAATGGCGTGTCACGCAATGTCAGAATTCTCTGTCTCGTCTTCCTCTCTACTAATTCCCAGGTAAGTCCTCGCTTACTAATAACTACTCTTTTACTCACAATTTAACCCCTGCTGTTATTTCACGTTGGGTGGACTGGCTTCATAGAGCGAGGGGACCCTGCCCTCCCCCACCCCCATCACAGCTTATACTCAATGACTATTAACACGTTGTCTCCCTCTGTTTGAGGGAGACTCCTCTATGTTCCCTTTCTGTCTTGCAGGTAACACACTAACAAGAGCCGAAAGAGGGAGACTCAGCAGAGAAGGAAGTAAGGTAAAATTTTAAATCGATTCGGATCTGCGGGGTTCTTGTCTCAAGTGCTTACTAATAAGCTGTCTCCTAATGTGTAATGCCCCTCAGGGATGGACCAGGTGGGCAATGGCTGAGTTTCGGCCTTTCCCCGACCCAAGGACAGATTTGAAAAGTTAAAAAGGGACAAACTGTTTGAGCCACACAGCGGCTGGTTGGCGGGGGTGGGGGAGAGAACGTGGAGCTACAACACATGAAGTGAGCAGCGATGTGAATATCAAGAGGCAAGATGCAGCCACTCTGATTGAGTGGCCTAGGATGTGGGGAGTTGGGGGGGTGCTATGGGGATGGCTCCAATACTTTAATAACCCAAATGCACGTGCAGGGAGGCTGTCGTGGTGTGGGTCCAGCCTCCTTCCCCCCCCCTTCCTTTGGGGACTTGAGGGGTGGCCAGGAGGGTCTGGCAGTGTACCGCCAAGGGGAGATAATGTGAAATGGCTAGACATACCCTTCCCGGGCCCTCTGAGGGTCAAAGAACATCCCGGGCGATCTCCAACCGGAATGTGGCTCTCTCGGACCCCCTCCCCCCCTTTCCACTCCTTGCCCTTCCCCCTTTTCTCCCCTTCCCTGGCATCCACTTTTTGAGCCCCAAGTTGAGATGAGGCTTGAGGACCACTACTGAGTATCTGGAAGGAGATGGCTTGAATGGACCCTTGAGACCGGAGGCTGCTGGACTCTGTGGGGCAACCATGCGTAGGACTTTAGCTGCACACCAACTGCGGACCTCCTCATTGCTCTTTACGTCCCAGCAAAGCCCAAACAGGGGGGTATCACTGTAAGCAGTGATTACTGAGCTTCTACTCATACGGAGGCCTGCCCAATTTCTCCCCTGGTTCATACATTTCCCCATAATATGTAAAGGCAGTACGGTGGGAACATGGCAAACCTATCCCTTACCCATTCAGGGCACTACAAGTGCCACGGGGACTCTATTTTGAGAGTTCGCCCCCAGATGAGGATTCCTCACCCCAAGGACTTTAGGAAGATCCCTGTTATGGAAGTAACTGGTTGCAGGCCAAGACAGTTAAAGCCATGTTGGCGCCTTGGCCAACAATTTACCTTCGGGTTAAATGCAAGGTTTACGAAGTTAGTTTTTTAAAGAGTAGGTTCTGGGTAGCTGCCTACCCCAGTCTGCTCGACAACTTACCCTCTCAGTAGCATTGTCACCAAGTGTGGCATAAAAAGTCCTTGCAGTTTAAAAGATATGTCCCTTGTAAAATTGAAATTAGCACCTGGGGCCAAAAACGCACAGGGACCCTATTAGTCGATCGATCGCTTTGATTGAATAAAATTCCGACACCAAAGGGCATAAAACACTTAGAAAATACCGGTCCCATACAAGTAAATGGGGCGCACTCATGCAGCCTTCGTTTTCTGACATCACAAAACAGGGCTGCGTGGGCCGATGTAGGGGTGTGTTTTCAGGACCGAGAAGTCTGTGCGTTTTTGGCCCCGGGTGCTAATTTCAATTTTACAAGGGACATATCTTTTAAACTACAAGGACTTTTTATGCCACACTTGGTGACAATGCTACTGAGGGGTAGTTGTCGAGCAAACTGAGGGACAGCAGCACAAAGCAGGGTAGGAACCTGCTCTTTAAAGTTAAATTCAGGATGCCAGTTAAATGGCATCAGGATGAAGTTATTTGTTCTATGTTTTTTCTCTTTACTTAGACTTGGTAATGTTGTTACAGCTGCCAAGTACAAACTGATTGTCGATTGTGCTTACACTGCTATATTTGTAAAAAGTTAATGGGATCTGTGGTGGGAGGCCCCCCGGAGTGGTTGATACACCGCCCCTTCGGCACCCTCAAACCCCTGGCCACAAAATGATGGAGACCCCATTGAAGTTAATTTTCCTCAACGTCAATGGACTCACTTTCCCCATCAAGAGGTCTAGGGTGCTCGCCTATATTAGGGAATGCAAGGCTGATTTGATCCATCAACAGGAGACCCATTTAAATAAGGAAGAGCACTCCAAACTTTGAAAGCTCTCAAGGAGTGAGATTTACAGCTCTGTTTACAGGCAGGGGAGACGGAGGAGGGGTGGCAATTATAGTCCCACAACACACCCCACTGCAGGTGCGTGCTAAGTGGATAGATCCTGAAAGCAAACTAGTGCTTTTACAAGGAACAATAGGAGACTCAGATTACCCTGGCTAATACATATTTTCCCCCTGACCTATCAGTTAGGGATCTGCGCAACTTACTTGACAAAATACTATAATTCATTAAAGGAATTTTAATGCTAGCGGGGGACTTTAACATCCTGCCTAACTTGGAATTAGATTACTCCAATCCTAGTACAAAAAAAAAAAAAAAAAAAAACACGAGTTTTTTTTTTGTAAATTCTTGTCAGAGGTTGGCTAGACGGATACCTGCATAACCTACACCCATGCGCCAGAAACTACATGCACTATTCTGCAGCCTATCACACATTCTCAAGAACTGACCACTGCTATACGCAGGCAGAATATCTTAAGTAGGGTAGAGGATTCCCCGCTGAAAGATGCAACATTTTCAGATCATGCCACAACAACAACAACAACAACAACAACAACAACAACAACAACAACAACAACAACAACAACAACAACATCAACATCAACGAGGCTGGGAATACAGCGAAAGAAAACACATTGGCGTCTAAATCCCTATCACCTAAGATCTAAGGAATTCAGGAGCTACCTTACAGACAAAATTACAGAGATAATAACGGACAACGCTCACCCAGAGATTTCCCCATGCATACTCTGGGACACTAAAAACAGTGCTGCATGGCCAGCTTATAAAATATACTGTACCTCTGCTCAGGCTAAGGTGCTCCTTGAGCACAAAGCCATGCTAGAAGAGACACTCCATTTCTTACAAACTGCGCACAAACAAGGGGATAACTCAGTTCTCCCGCAGCGGAAACAAGTCAAGTTCGCTTTAGATAAGCTGGCCCTGCAACAGACTGAAATAGCCTTGATGTTTCTCAGACAGCAATATTACGAAGTAGGCCCTTGAGACACTAGACTCTTAGCATACCAAGTCAGGAAACAGAAAAAATTGGCCACAATAGCTACCATCCATCACCCTACAGATGGTAGACCCCTAAACAAGCTCTTTGACATAGCAGAGGCTCTGACCACATACTACACTACCCTTTACATACCAAAACAACCTGTGCACACGGAAGACATAAATCAGTTCCTACAACCCTTTGATCTCCCTACAATAAGTGAAGACCAGGGGAGTCTGCTAATCCAGCCAGTTGCACTGCTAGAGCAGTCTGCAGCAATAGCCAGCGCTAAGTCCATGAAGGCCCCAGGCCCAGACAGCTATGGGGAAGAATTCTATTAGGCTACAAAGGAGGAGACTACTCAAGTGCTCCTCAGGGCCTTTAACTCTGTTCTGGAAGGCGACCTCCCCCCCTTCCCCACCTAATTGGTCATACGCCACTATTTCGGTCATCCATAAACATGGTAAAAAAAAAAAAAAAACACTATGTGAATCGTACCGGCCAATCTCAGTGTTGAATACAGACTATAAACTATTCATGGGTATTTGGGCCTGGAGGCTTGAACTTGTCCTTCCCAAAATAATACACAGGGACCAAACAGGCTTTGTCTGTGGACGAACCACCACAGATACGAAAATGGACATATCACATAATACATCAGATACACACCAATAATACTCCGGCGGTTCTGGTCAGCCTGGATGCTGAAAAAGCCTTCGATAGGGTACTATGGCCATACTTATACTTGGTTCTAGATAGAACTGGGATGCCTCTTCCTCTGATCCAAGTAATTAAGAACATATACTCTGCTCCCAAGGCTTGGAGCAAGATCTCAGGGCACCATTCACAGTGTTTCCCTCTACACAGAGGGACCATACAAGGGTGCCCACTATCCCCCCCTTCCTTCTTTGCCCTATTTATGGAGCCCCTCGCACAACTCATTCGACAGACAGATAGCATCAGAGGCACTGAGATAGACGGGGTAGAGCACCGGACGGCATTATATGCTGATTATGTCCTCCTATATCTTCAGGATCCAGAAACTTCACTCCCAAAAGCAAAAGAGCTATTAGACTCCTTTGAGAGGGGCTCAGGGTATAAAATTAATATTTCAAAAACTGAAATGCTGACATTCCAATATTCCCCCTTCCCTGCTATACAGGAACAATGTCCATGTAGATGGGACCTAGAAGAACTAAAATACTTGGAAATTCGATTAACCCGGACTCTTGCAGATGCCTATAAACAGAACTATAACCCATTCACTGCCCACCTAAAATCTGACCTTGCCAATTGGAGCATGTTACCCCTTAGTCTCTCTAGGAAGATAGATATCTGTATGGTTACCCTGCCCAGAGCCCTATACCCATTTAATAATATTCCAATTAGTCTACCACAATGTACCTTTCGAGACTGGAATAAAGTAATCTAACAATTCATATGGGCTGGATGCAGACCAAGAGTCGGGCTAAAACTCTTAACCCTCCCGAGGTCACGAGGACAGCTTGCCCTCCTGGACCTCTACTGATACTACCAAGCCGCCCACCTCACACATATAGTCACAAGGCAATCATCCACACAGGACTCACACTGGGCGGAGATTGAGCAGACATTGGGTTCTAATACAGACTATTATGGCCTACTCCATCACAAAAACACTCCTCTCCCTCCGTACCCCCATCACCAATTCTGCAACAACGTGGGAAGATTTGGCACCAAATTAGAGGCAGTACTGTCTAGCCTTATTTACACCCCTACTCAGTCCAACTGCCACACTGCCAGACTTCTCCCTGTGTGTTACAGATCATGCCATCCGACAATGGGGCAGGTACGGCCTAAACTACATAGCCCAGATCACTACTCAAGGTGTGCTATGGTCATTTCATGACATCCAGCAAAGATTTAAGTTGCCAAATGCTCACCACTATCTATATCTACAATTACGACACTATTTTAACTCACTACCAATAGAGGCAAGAAACCCAGCATCACACCCTCCACTAACAACTAAACTCCTGGCTCTCTGCCAACCCAAACCAGGGACACTTTGTGTCCTCCTTATTTCAAGCAATTATGTCAGGCTCAGACATTCTCACCGCTGGCATCCGTCAATGATGGCAGGATGAGCTAGGCTCCCCTGTGGATACTGAACAATCTGAACGGGCCTGTCAACATGGGCTAGAACTACTAGCTCACGTCAATAGCGCAAGTTTGCACGGAAGAGTCTAGTTCAATTTTTCAGAACTCCAGTGATTACTAGTCACTATGCCCCAAACTGTCAAGCCTTATGCTGGCGCAACTGTGTGTCATGTATACATTCCCTAAACTGGAACCATTTATCCACTCCCTACAGACTGAGCTTCAGGAGCTATTTGGAAGACCTCTGCAGCTAACAAAGCAGATGTACATTCTGCTACAGTTTCCAAAGGAACACAGAGACCCGTACACCAGTTACCTCCTGGCTATTCTCCTAACGGCAAGTACAAAGGCCATTACTGAAGTGTGGCTCACCCCTGGGGTCCCCACTGTGCACGACTGGTGGGCCAACACAAAACAAGTATATCAAATGGAAAAAAATAATCTTAATGATAAAGGGGAGAGATGCAGCTCTAGATGGAATAGGTAGCTCCTCTATTATATGCTAAAAGATGAAACCTTTATACCCTAGAATGGCCACTTTCCCCTGGACCCCGGTCCCCTCTAACGCAGGCCTCACCTGGCCGGATTGGAGGCCCTCCCCCCTCTGGTCTCCCCCTCCCCATCCCCCTTGAAGTAAAGTGGCAGTGTGCGTGGACTCTGTGTGGGCCTCTCACCCCTGCTATGATTGAGGTGCGAGCTGTGCTGTCCAGGGGATTGCTCAAGGCAGACCAGACAACTGTACAATTCTTGGGTGCTTAGGTAACCTGGTCTAGCCTTTAGAAACAACCAGTATGCTGGGAAGAAGATGATGGGCGAAGCTCAGCTGTGAAGAATTAATAGGGAATCACCAACTGACTACAACGTGCATAAGTCTCACCATTATTGTACTGCACATGCCTGAAATCTGTATGTAACCTAGTACCGATGGATCCCTGTAAGTAACTTTCCTTTTATCCAATCAACTGTAAGATGACATTTACAATAAAGATAAAAAGTCTCAGACACTGTACACTGCATGTCAGAGGTGAAGTGTTTGGTTGGGGAGAGAAGAGACTTGCCGCTCTCCAGCCACATTAGCTCTCTTATTGAACCGTCCAGGATCTGCATTAACTCACTTTCCCAACCAATGAACGGATACATTAGATTGGATGCAACCTGCAAGTGCAATCATTTGGGGGTTTAGAGAATTGTGATAAAACTTCTAAAGCAATAACATTTACTTTCATATAACTAAACTGATTACCACGCAGATGAAACATGAAGTAAAGCTAGAAACAAACACTAGCAATCCTAAATAAAAGCAGAAGCCGCCTGCTAATACTGTACTCCAATCCCACAATAGCAAGAAAAATTGCTGCCTCGCTTAACAAGAACACCATTTTTTTCCCTAATGAAGAGTACTTGTGAAGGTCAGCAGTGTCAATTCCAATTCTCTCCGATCGCATCCTCAAACATCCTTTTATTACTAATGTCAGTGCATCTTACCTTGTTCTTCTCTAAGCAGCGGAGTATGTGAGAGCTGACGATTTAAAAAGACCATGGGGATGGTGCACTGGAACGGGAAACCATAGCAGCTCCAACACACATGCCCGTAGACTGTACTACGGGTAATATGAAACTGCCAAACAAGTAGGGCTGAAGAAAGTAGCAGCACAAACAGAGGCCAGATTTTCGACCTTTGGCAAATATTTAGTGAAGTGCATACATATTTGAATTGAACTGCACAGCAGCCCTTACAAACTGCACAAAACAAGCAAATCGTACATCACAGTCGTGTCAAACTCACTGAAGTGCAAATGGTTTGACAAAGCCTATGGCCTCAAACACTGCATCTGCCAAAGGCTACAACAATAAAGTGCAAAACTGCAAAAGATGTTATTACCCGGTAGGACCACACCCTTCCTCAAAAACAACAGTACTTCGGTCTATTTATTACAACTGTGATGTATGATTTTTTTGTGCAACTTGTAAGGCCCGTTGGGTCATTTAATTCAAGTATGTATGCACTTTTATAAATGCTTAACTAAGGTTGAAAATCTGGCCCGGTTTGTGCTGCTACTATATTCAGAGCTACATGTTTGCCAGTTTTATATTATCTGTAGCATAGCCCAAAACAGTGCATGATACATGTTACTGAAGCTAGCTTACCTTGTTCTCACTTTTCTTCTAGTTTACTTCAGCATGCTGAAATGGTCAGTCATCTTTCAAATTTTTGCGCCCCCGTTTCTTCCCCTACCACACTGGGGCTCTGTTTTCACCATCTACTAAGAGGGTTATTGGCAGGCCAATTTTTTACTTGGACAAATCCAGCAGGTAATCCTGCTTTGACACCATCCATTTTAGCCCCCCTCCGTCCACTGTGGGATTCTCTCTCCACCCATCTCAAAGTCACCTGGTGCACTTGACTTTTGCAGATCAGAGGGCAATGCCCTACTCGTGAGCCCAAACAAGGAATGTGATCAAGCAGAAAAGTTGGCATTGTCGGTACCCAGAATGTGAGCGCACTTGTCTCTGAAGCACTCCAGAATCCCAATGTCCACAATGCTGGTATCACACCATGGTTAAATATCAAAACCAGCAGTTCTGTGGAAGGGTAATGAATGAAGAGGCAAACCACATGTTGCTACGGTATTACAAAGTCGCCGCAGAGAATCACAAAATGTTACTGTTCTTACTGTGCTGGGATTCTTGGTGTACTTACATAATTAGGTTTGAGATCAGGATGGTTCCTTTCAAGCCCATCATCCAGAATGGTAACAACAACATCTTTTCCAGTATATCCTCTTTGCCATGCTGCAAGAATGTTCATCTCTGTCCTGCAGCCACTGCCCTTGTCATTACAGTGCTTAAAAGAAATAAACACATTTCCAAGTGTGAAAAACATGTTCCTCAAACACTGCTACAGTGTACTGAACTACAAAGGCCTCATTTTTCAAAGGTATTTGCTCTAGGCACAAAAATGTGACAAAAGTTTAATGTGGCCCTCACCACCACCAGCATATCCTGTTCTGCCAAATATGAAAAGCTGCACTCTCATACATCCTCTCATTGCTGGGGGCTCTAAGTTATGAAGCAAGGTTTGGGGCATTAAGTCTCCAGACAGAGGGTGTGGATTCTGTACATAACTGTGATGACCTGAACAGAACACAAAACTGGCTGAATATCCAGCAAGTCCGAGTACATTGGTTTTTCACTTGTTTCACTTCAGAATTAGTCAGGTAACAGTTTATACTGGCATGCATGCTCGGGATCATGGCTGGATTTTTCAAACCAATAAACAAAACAAAATACTTACGCCACTTGTTTTCTATGCACTCAAAGAGTATCGTGCTTAGACTGCCATCTGCTTTTAGATCCACCCTTTTTTGCCATAACTTGAAATATGTAAAACTAAGTGCAAGCACCATTTGCAGCAAAGGCACATTCACATCAAGGAGCGGTATCCAGCATCAGAAGTTTAGCCAAGCACTAAGCTAACATGGTTGGTCCATGCTAAAGTATGTATTTTTAAAAATTATATGAAAATTCCCACTATTGGTCTGACTGGGGTACAAGAACAATTAATTTGGTTATGAAGCATATTGGTCACAAAACACCAGTAATAACTTGTAAAAGCTGCCACTGCCCCATCAAATACAAAAAAAGCATACACAACTTTCAGAATTTTCCACTTATTTGCATGAAATTAGGATCTTTGCTTCTTCGTAATTTGCTCCTGATGCTTACACTTACCCTTAAAGCATAATTATTGGTTTGCGCCTTCAGAATAAACTTCAACAGCATCAAGAAGGGATGTCATAATTAACGTATTTACATATTTTACCAGGTAAATAAGCAGAGCCCAGAAGACTCATTTCCAGGCGAGACTGGCGGGGAGGCTAGCAAGGTCACAGGAAAGAAAACATTCACCCACATGGGTTCTTGAAACAGCACATACTACATAATGCAAAATACAAGACAAAAACACTGCAAATACATACAAGGTGCAAATAATGAGGGTGAACAAGGCCCATGTTTATCTATAGGGTATTACTGGTTTATTTGTTTGGTTTTTGCTGACTGGGTGGACCCACCAAGACTAGAAGTCCCTTTTTCAGAGACGACCTGGGTTTAAGTACATACAACAGTCAATATAAAATTCAATATAAAAGAGTCAACAGTTGATAGAAATTTAAGATAAACAATGGTTACAAATGCAACAGTTAAATAAGCAGAAACATTGACAAGGAGGAATGAGTATTTATACCAGAATTATGTAGCAACCCAAGAGAGGCTGCCAAGGGTTCTCAGCCTGAGCAAGTACATGGACAATACTTCAGGAGTAGGTCACTGGTCACTGAGGGAAGTTTTAAAGGACCTGAAGTTAGAGCAGGCCTGTGTACTGGCAAGTAAGTCGTTCCATAGCCTAGGGGCCACAGAGGCAAAGGACCTCATGCCAGCAGACATTGTGGATTCTGGGATCGAGAGGAGTGGGTGAGAGAAGAATCGAAGGGCTCAGCTGGGCTTAGAGCCAGGAGAGATGTAAGGTTGGGGGGGGGGGGGAGAGAAGAGTACATCATTTTGTGAGCTAGGCAGAGTGTGGCAAAGTGCATCTTCTTTTCTAGGGGAGGCCAGTTTCATTAGTGTGGAGTAGGGTTGTCAGAACTAGTTCCAAACAGATTAGAACTTTTTTAGAACCTAGGGGTTCAAGTTCTAATTTAAAACTAGAACACCAATGGGTTCTAAGTATTAGTGGTTTAAAAGCTTAAAAATGCTTTTTTTGTTCAGACATTTCAATAACGGGATGAAAGTCTGGAAAACAAAGTATCTAGAATTATATTTTAAAATGTTTTAATGAGATGCACATGAGAATGTGCTGTTCATATACCTGCACATGCAGCTGTCCCAAACTACAACACATCAGTTGTGGCTCTTTGTCTTCACTTTTTGAATGGTACACAGCGTTTCTCTTTCTTTTTTGCATGTGCAGTGAAAGAGAATATTATTGTTGTTCCAAGAGGACTCTTTTTAAATCATTTTTTAACCTCACAGTAACTCTGTTATTCCTATATGCAAAGAAAGTTTGAGTTCTAAAGAAGATTAGAACCCTAGAACAATTTGACAAGTTCTAGACCAGAACCCAGAACATCACAGTGAGTTCTGACAACTCTAGTGTGGACAGAGTACTGCAGTGACATTCTCTTTTACTAGCAGCCACTACAAAACGAGACACACGATGGTAAAGGGATTTTGGTTTCTCGAGTTCGAGAAGAGAGGACAGGGGCACCATAAAAGATGGTTAACAGGATACAGTTTGCTATGGATGTTCCTTTCTAAGATTAACAGCACATCGTGGTAGTCCATTTAAAAAGTCTGCCTCTCCCCGGTTAACCTCACAGTGCCTTTTGTTTATGGCATCATAGGTGCTCCCACTGACAATAGACCGATTTCACAAACGGCAACTGTGTGGTCAGCAGGGAAGACCGATATAGTCAAAGACTCCGTGAAATAAGGCCTAACTTATCTGCAATATTTAGTAGACTAACAGCAGGGGAAAGAAAAACATAACTATAAAACAATGCAGTTAAAAACATAACTGGTATAACTCTAGTGTTTTAAAGCTTTTTGTTATAATAGGAGTTGCTTTTTAATCAAAGGAAGTCTGTAGAGAGTGGAGGCAGAAGCTCATGATTAATTCCTGAAGCCAAAGCAACTGTTATATTCAACTGAGTGGGTACTGGTAAGAGCACAGTTTCCCTTTCCATAATTAAAAACGAAGGTGCAGAGATTATTCAAAGCATCTGTTGTGAATTACACATAATGTTTCCAGTGAAAGCCCAGGTGTGCCCTGCTTAGTAGTACTTAAGCTTTATTTAAGACTAAATTAAGAAACAAATAGGAAACTACGCCTCATTTCTCAGACTTCTAAGACTTACAATGTACCACATATCAGACCATTTGGGGTCATTGAAGTGAATGTAGTTTAAGTCAGTCAGGGTGTGTCTTTTAACTCTTCCTTTGATCTTCTGTTGTTCAATCCATTCCACCTGTGAAGATTTAAAAACAGTGAACAATAGTAAGTAACTCCTTATGAAATTATAGTATTTTTTTCTTTAATATGGCATTTATAAAGGTACTAGATGTCACATTAGAATATCCTTGCAAAGGTGCCACTTTGCCCTCAGTATCATAACTCTCCAACTTTTTTTTTTTTGGTTAATCTTTCTTCTCCATGCCTCGCACAGCCCCCCTCCACCTGGACCCCCTTAGCCCTATCACCCAGATTTCACTTGGACTTACCGCCAGCCAGCACCCACAGGGGTCACCTCCCCGTCAGGGTCAGCAGAGTCTCCCAATCCTCCACTGCGAACCAGGTCCAGCAGTTGGACCAGCAATCCTGGCTAGTCAGCTGTGGGGCCTGCACCGCAAGGGTCCCAGTACCATCCTGCCGCAAAGGATTTTTTGGTTTTTCCTATCCCCAAGGGGCACAGTATGCAGTGACACCATGATGCATGACCCACACACCATGCATTAGCGTCTGCCCACCCCCTGCTCAGTCTGTGGCAGTCTCGAGAGCATTTCCCCTAGCTTACCGCTAGGGGCGGGCATATGCCAGGCTCCTCCACCCCTCACCCCCGGAAGACAGAAGTCCTCTGGATGCTCAATCCTCCTCCCCCAGACCAGCCCTCCGATGGCACAACCTCACCGACGAAATCGGGTCAAGGCTGTCGTGAGAGGGCCAGCGTCAACTCTCCAACATTTAAATGAAAACTAAGACCACCAAGGCTACAGAGTTTCCCAGTATATACATTAAGGGGAAGGTCTTGCACAAAAGCTCTACCCTCCAAATCCACGAACACGGCACCCAAATGTAACTGTTAAAATGCAGTAGTGCCATGTTCGTGAGGTGACCAAGCTGAAATCCATACTGAAATGGTGTAATCAGGTTGTGTTGCTCCAAATACTAGGTCAGAAGAATTGTGAATGCAGCATATGCCCCAAAACAATGGTAGCAAGACAATTAGTCTACAGTTATCTGGGGCATCTCGTGACCCACCTTTCAACATGAGAATAACCTTTACCTACTTCCATACTGTTGGAATGTTAACCTCCAGTTAAAACAACTTTGTGACTATAGGGACAAAAGATATTTTGTCCCTTTCAATAATCTACCCTCTATACCATCAATCCCATCCAATTTGTTAGGCTTTAGCAGTGAAAATATATATTTATTTTTTACTAATTTTAAAGAAACATTCAAAACATAAACAGAGGAGTTTGGGCACCCTACACCTCCCCCCCCAAAGTACTAGGCACCTACATACTTAAATCCCCATCCACACTATCCGGTGCCAAAGGCAAGTTGACAAAACAAAGCAAAAAAAAAGAATCATTAGATATTTCAGTAACGTTCAAGGGATTTGTTGCCAATGTGTCTCCTGGCTTTCTTTTCCTTCAGCCTCTGTTTATGCCCCTATGTCACACCGGTCCCCTTCAGCCCCAATCACACACCATCCCAGGGGCTTACATGATTCCCAAGGTCCCCTACAGATTCCCCCCCCCCCCCAAGAAGAGCCAGAGGAGGGATGACCCTCCCACCCCCCACCCCAGTTACCCAATCCAGAACTGGGACCAGTGTCTTCAAGGCATAGGTCAGGAAGAATAGGAAAACCAGGAACAGTTACAAAATTCACAAGTAGCATTTTATTATTTCCAATAACTGTAAAATAGAAAATAAATTGTACATAATGTTTTTTTAAACATAGGCGGCTCAAAGAAAACAAAGTCCTCCCTCTGAGGGTATCTCCAAGTTTCAGTCTCTCTCTAACATTGCTTTGTTTATAAGAAGTCTTTGCCTGGCAAATGATTTCTACATCCTGCACTCATTAAGAGCAATAGTTTCTCACAAAAAAAAAAAAAAAATGCATCAGTACCTTGTCAATTTCTTTAGTGGTGCACCAAATTAAAAACACTGCCTCAGAACTAATCTCCTGTTGACAACTCTGGAAAAGAGTTTGTGGAGGTCAAACTGCATCTCAACATCAACCCCCAGAGTTCCAAATAGCTTTTTGCAATTATTTTAACTATATACATTTTCAAACCAAAGGATCCCAGTTGTGACTGCAGATATGCAAGGGGGGGGAAGGGGGAGACCGAAACAGCGAGAGAAGGCAGAAAGATAGCGAGGGGGAGGATCAAAAGACAGTCACAGTGATCAGTTTTAGGTCTCAATAAAATTTGATTGCACAATCAGAGAGACAAGAGACAAAAGGAGAGAACAGAACAGATCCTTGGGATTTTAACTCTTTCTGCATAACAAATGGGGCAGGCCTTACTCAACCTTGTCTCATAACCCCCTCTTTAAGTGGAAACCTGTTTTTAAGGTTTCCAAAACATTTTTGTTTTCTATATAGCTTTTTCTCCCATGGGGGCTGGCAGGCAAGGCTTCAGCTCTCTCTGAGGGCTCAGATCCCCCTGACCACAGCATCATGGGGCCTGCCGGTGTCCCCTTTTTCCATTTCCTCCCATTCTTGTTGCTGGGGCGTGCACATCAGCATGTATACATGGAGGCGCATGCACGCTGCAGAAGTCCCGCAGTTCATTCCCATATTTGGCGCCCTCAGTTCCATATTACCCTCAGGCCTCCACCCAGGGGAAGTCATTCGGCGGGACTGCCAAGCCTTCCTCCCCATGAGAGGAGAGAAGTCCTCCGGATGCTCGATCCTCTCCCTCCCCGGTCGACCCCCAGCAACCTGTGTCCACCACTGAACACGGGTCACCGGCATGGCAGGAGGTAAGGCAGTAACACCTCAGCCCTCCACGTCACTGGCCCACCCTCCAAAACCTTCTTTTCATTCTCTTCCAACATTACCTAATAACCTTTACAGTTCTCAGCATATGCAGTATCCCTTTTTTCCATAACAACCAGTATAACAGTTAAGTCTAAATCACAGTTTGTTTTTCAACCTTCAGAATTCTCAATTTTTTTTTTTTTTTTTTATTAAATTTTTTGGTCCCCATCGCCTCCTCCTGCCAACTGGCGACGGGGACACTCTCCCCCCTTCCCCAACAAATTTTTTTCTCCTCCAACACCTCCCCCAGGCCCAAGCACATGGCTGTGTAAGCATCTGGAGGCACACTTCACACCCTATGGTGCCAACTCTGCCCCTTTCACCTCCTGATACTTTGCCGTCCCCTCTCTGCCTATGCTACCCACTGGACCTCCACCTGGTGGGAGCAGAATGGGGGGTGCCAAACCCACCCTCAAGTGAGGAGAACTGACCCACTGGCATGCTTAATTCCACTTCACGCCCCACCCACCTCAATAACCCAAGGTCGTTCCCGAACCCAGTTCACTGGCATATCGCGAGGCAAGGCGTCCAGCGCCTCAACCCTCTGCACCACCAGGCCAGCTAGAATTCTCAATTTCTGATCCACACTGACAGAAAAATTGGCACCGACATACTGTTTCCAGATTTGTGCATCACTTTGAATTTAAATGGCTGTAGTGCCAGGTACCACCTTGTGATTCTTGAAATGTTATCCCTCATTTGGTTAAGCCAACAGAGAGGATTGATCGGTTACAAGTAAAGTCAGCTCCTAGCAAATAAACGTAAGGGACTCTATGGCCCACTTTGCTGCAAGGCATTCCTTTTCAATGGTGGCGTATCTTTTCTCTCAGTCATGCAGTTTCCTACCAATATAAGAAATGGGATGTTCCTTCCCATCTATATTCTGACTCAAGACTGCACTCAGGCCGACCTCTGATGCATCTGTCTGTAACAAAAATGATTTCTCAAAGTCTGGGGTTCTTAAAACAGGCGCTGAACATAATGCAGTCTTGAAAGTCTTGATGGCCCAAAAAGCTTCATCACACTCGCCTCTGAGGCCGGGAGATCAGAAGGCTGTGGGTTCAGTTCCCACATCTGGCACTTGGGTTAATATCCTAGTACTGACACTGTAGCGCAGTATGAGAGGGGTGCTGCACTTCTGAGGTGCCGTCTTTTGGATAAGACGTAAAACCGAGGTCCCATCTGCCTGGATTGGTGGTAGTTCAGGTGGATGTTAAAGATTCCATGGCACTTATCGAAAAGAGTAGGGGAATTTCCCTGGTGTCCTGGCCAAATTTCCCTCATTCACTAAAAATACCACCAACTGCTTAATTTGGTTCAAGGTCAGTTGGCATTCATCTGTATCCCCCTCCCCCAGGTCATGCCTGAAAATAGGCAGGATTTGTCTAGTGCACCTACCCGGTTAACAAAAACTAAATAAAATAAATAAAAATAAACACTCTCTGGACCAGTTCACATTATTCGGGAACTGCTTCTTCGTGAATTCAGTGAGAGTAGCAGCTAACTGGGCAAAGTTGGGAATGAAACATAGAATTTGACGGCAGATAAGGACCGCTTGGCCCACCCAGTCTGCCTATTTCCCTACCTAATGGATAAGCTGCAGATCCTAGTTAACCAGCAGCCTACTTCTTTGTACCCCCACCCCCTAGAATTGCCTTATGGCTGTCCCATGCATGCTTGAATTCAGTCACTGTTTTTGACTCCACAACCTCCTCCGGAAGGCCGTTCCATGCATCCACAACCCTCTCTGTGAAAAAATACTTCCTTACATTACCTCTGAACCTCCGATAGTAACCAGCCATCCCTAAAAATGACCTAACATTAGGGATAAGACTATTAGCTCCAATTTTTATCTTAGAAATGTCTGGCTTTACTTCTCCATTTCCCAAAACCTATCCCAAATATCTGGTTTCCTGCATGCCCAATGCACATTTGGTAGGATTAGTGGTCAGACCTGCCTTCTTGACTGGATAACTGCTTGTAGGTGTTCCAGGTGGCTTTTCCAGTCTGGACTGTACACCACAACAACATCCAGGTAACCAGCACAATAACCAGCATGAGTAGCTAAAATTACATCCATGTACTGCTAAAATGTAGCAGGTGCACCATGTAAACCAAACGGCATGGCGGTGAACTGATAGAATCCAACAGGAGTGGCAAATGCAGTTTGGTCTCTGGATTCTTTAGCTAGGGGAATTTTCTAATAACTCTTGGTGAGACTGAGGGTACTGATGTACTTGGCACTTTCCAATCTATCCACCAAATCATCTATCCTGGGCATAGGAGAACTGTCAAATTCGGACACTTGATTAAGTTTCTTAAAATCAAGGCAGATTCTTACACCCCCTTCTTTTTTATTTACAGTCATCATTGGTGATGACCAAGCACTTTGACTCTTCTAGGATACCCAACTCTCATGTTTTGCATTTCCTTAACCCCAAGGCATAAATTAGTGTTGGAGACTTGATTAGCAACCTTTGCAAATCAAAATGAAAAATGATTAGCAACTGGTTGAAGTTGATTATCAGTGGGGGGTCCAGAATGTGGGGGGAGATGGCTAAAAATAGTTAAAACAAAAACAAAAAAAAAAAAAAAAACAGTGCCTTCATGCATTCCAAGCCCTGCGGTCCTGGAGAAATTCGATTAGCACCTACCGCGAATCAAAACCGAAATGGATTCGCAATTGCCGGTTTTTGGTTGCAAACTGCGATGCGAACCCACTTATTTTATGCCTTGAACCATGTCTGCTATTAATCGCTCTGGTAATCTGTATGTCTTGTCTGATAGGGCGAGCATTCTGTCACTATATTACATGCTCGACCCCTTTTGCTGAGCCTGGCACTGTGGTAAAAGTACTAATAAATGTCTATCAAGTTATGAATTTCTGCGGCTTGTTAAGGAAACATTCACCATTACAGCATCAGCAGCTACAGTTTGTTCCAGTCAGTCGTAAGCTATATCAATTTCTTTAGCAGTTTCTGGCAATACTAACAAAGCGGTGTTTGGTGTTTTTTCCTTTAACCCATTTCTTCAAGAGGATAGCAAGTTCCATCCTGGTAGGATTTTTCCTATCGGGGGTCTTAATCTCATAGTTACTGTGCAGTACATCTGATCACCTTATAAGGAAGGCCCTTGACACTTCATTAACAGTTTATTTTCTGTAGTAGGTAACAGTAGCAAGACATTTTCACCAGGCTCAAAAACCTTTTCTTTTATCCTATGGTCATAATTCGCCTTCTGCTCGTTATGGGTCTCAATTTCAAAATATTTTTTCAGCTTCTTTCTCAGGGCACACATATAAGATGCAACAGATTATTTTCTGAGTGGGGTTATCTTCCAGTGTTTCTTTTATTACATTTAGTGGCCCTCTAGGTTGTCTATCATACAGCATTTCAAATGGTGAAAAACCTGTGGAGTGTTGTGGCACTTCCCTGTAAGCAAAAAAATAGGCAAGGTAAGTATTGGTCCCAATCTTTCCCTTCCCCTTTCACAAATCTTTTTAACATGCATTTTAAAGTTTGGTTGAAATGCTCAACAGGACCACCTGTCTGGGGTGATAAGGGCATGTTCTTATGGCAGTGATACCTAGTAGTCAGTACAGGTAACTTGGGTACTACCCTCACTTTCATTTGGTTTAACACCATTAATATTCAGAGTCACTTCGGTGTTGAGATAGTGTTGAGTGTCACTGTGGATGCAGACGACACCAGCACCTGGTATTTTTGTACAGTGTTTTCCCAGCACTTAAACATGCACTAGGATCGGTCTGCTTCCCGAATCAGTAAGATCATTTACAGTTTTATCTACCATCTGTTAAATACTTGCCCCAATTTGCTAAGGCCTAATCTGCTCCAGTGTTACCCTCCTTATTCTTTTGGCAGTTTATTGGGATATGGCCTGGCTTGTTACAGTTATAGCAAATAAAGTCTTTGGGTGCAAATTTGTCATCCCCACCACAGCTTTTGTCTGACCTGGAGTTAAAATCAGGAAAAAGAGAATCTTACTGGTCCTTGGCTGTTACTTTGCTGCTACAGTGTCTGGCCATCCGATAGCCTTCAGCCAGAGGAACAACATTTTCCCCACTTTCTGGCTGGTGTTTTTAACCAGTGCTGTACATCTGTGTGAAGAATGTTGATGAATTGCTCCACTGCAAATATGTCAATGATCTGTGTGGCCATTTTACCCTCTGGTTGAAGCCATTTATTAAAGGAGTTCTCCGAATCGGGTGAAGGCTTCGAGGATTGTCAACCAAGTGGTACTTCAGAGACTGGAATCTTTGCCTGTAGGTCTCTCCTGAGATGTCATATCTTTTCTGGATTTCTCTTTTCACAAGGTCATAGTTTTCGGACTGTGCAATGTCCATATTGCTGTAGGCAAGTTGGACTTTACTAGCAGGTAAGATACTAGCCTGATTGCCCACTGCTGCTTTGGCCACTGGCAGGCTGCGCAAACCTTTTCAAACGTTGTCAGGTATGCTTCAAATATCAGAGAGACACAACTTTGTAAGTGTAATGTCTTAAGTCATTTGAGTTTTGTTGCTCTGCTGGACCTGTGCCAGATCCTTCAGCTTTGATAGCTTGCATTCAGCCATCGCTGCATCTCTTCTCTGCTGCTCCCCTCACTGCATCTCTTCTCCTCCTGTCACTGCATCTCTTCTTTTCTCTGCTGCTCCTGTTGCTCTTTGCTGTATAGCCCAACATCTGAAGAAGGCAGACAGGCTTTCAGGTTCTCTCCACGCCTGTTCTTCCATCATTGGTTCCGGCTGTACAGTCTCAGTTTGGAATTTTGTTTCTGCTTCTAGTGTGGCTGCCATTCTTCTGGTAATCACTCCTGGGCTTGCTGTTGCAGGATGCCTACCTTTCTTCCTAGTACAGTACCAGGTCTAGTACCCATGCAGAAAACTCCTGGCTTAGAGTACGCACACCGTAAATCCCACTCCTAACGCCATCCATCTTCGAGACATAGATCAGGAGGCATAGGACAACCAGGAGCAGTTATAAAATTCACAAGTAGTATTTTATTATTTCCAATAACAATAAAATAAAAAAATTTACAGAATTTTTTTCTTTTTTTTTTTTTCCATATACATTTTTGGCCTGTTTTGTCTGGGAGCTGGCAGGCAGAGACCCCCCCCGGCCGGGACATCATAGAGCCCGCCAGCTCCATATTTTCTTACCCGCCCGCACCATGTATTCAAGTGGAGGCATGCACATGCCGCAGGACTGTAGAGCCCTCCCTATTCGTACCACCACCCACCTACACTACCCTCAGGCCTCTCCACCTGGGGGCAGTGGTATTATGGGAGCAACAGGATCCCTCCCCAGGAGAGGAGAGCTGCCTTCAGCTGCTCAATCCTTCTCCCCCCTAGCCAACTCAGGCTAGTTCCCAAATCCCGGTTGCCGTTCTAGCACAAGGTGTGGCATCCAGCGTGTCAACCCTCAGTGCCACCGGGCCAGCCAGAATGTCTTTTAAACACAGGCAGTTCAAACAAAAGAAAGTCCTTCCTCTGAGGGTACCTCTAATTCTAAGTTTCAGTCTCTCTCGATCAAACACTGCTCTGTTTATAAGAAGTCTTTGCCTGGCAATTAACTTCTACATCCTGAGCTCGTTAAGAGGCCTTCTGTTTCTCACAAAAAATATCACACACACACACACACACACACACACACACACACACACTATAGTGGCATGGTAATGCCACTATAGTTAGGGTTGAGTACCCCATTTAAGGTTAAATCTGAAATTTGACAGCTTAATAACTTTGCCACTGTAAGATGATGTGCCTGAAATCTGGCATGCATGGTGTGATACAATAAATCTCTGGACCTGCCAAGTTTCATTACGGTCGGATGTACAGTTGCACAGCTACAGAGTACCAAAAAAATTAAATAAACACACACACAAATTATGCATTTTTGCGCATTCTTTGCTCACGCCTACAGGTCACACGGTCTGCACGACCAGTCAGAAACCTTCAGAAAACATGCAGCCGGGGTCCCAGATGTGCATTTCGAAATTTCGTTTAAAATATTAAACGGTTCAAAAGTTATTCAAAAAAACAAGTTTTTCATTATAGTCAATGGGAAAAGTTAAAAAGTTTGACAGAGTCGTAAATGCAGTTTTTAGTGTTGCAAATAACCCCTGCAGTGTCACAAATCCGCCATCTTGTTTTCAGTTGATGGTCACAGAAATACTTGCCATTTAGATTTGGGACCCTCTAGGGACACAATTATTGCTGTGTTCACCTAGTAGAGTCCTGAGGATGCTAGCCATGTCTTTTTTTTTTTGGGGGGGGGGGTTAAACACCCCAGAAATACATTTACAAAAATTTTATAAACAGTAGTGTCACAAAGTAATGTTACGACTCCGACACTTTCGTGATTTTTTTTGCTAAAGTGTCACAAATCACAACACTACTTTGCGACACTATGCCCAAAACAATAGGAAATCTTTGCCACCCTGCTGCAAAAGAACGGTTTGGTCTCTTGGGCTGAAATTTGAAGGGAAAAACGCCAAGATCCCACAGATGTGCCTTTTGGTAGTTTGGTGACAAAATATTAGAGGGCTGCAAAGTTATGGCACTTTGAAGTTCACGATTTTTCCCCACGGGCTAACATTACGGCGTCTGCCACGCCTTTCGGGGCCCATATCTCGAAAATGCTTCAAGATACAGACTGTCAGAAAAATGCTTAGCCCCCCACTAGGGGGCCAAGTGCAAAACTAGCCAGGAAAATCATAAATATGAGATTTTAATTTTTTTTTCTACGTTGTACGGTTCCCGAGATACAAGCCATTTAGTATTCCAAGTGTTCATTTTCTGCTCAGAGGGCCATTATTATGCATACATTCTTTGTATTCACTGTGCTTCTGAATGCACCTTTTTGGTAAAGAAAGTGTTTGCGTTACTGTTAGTTACAGTTAAAGTTTCCACTTGCGCTTCCATAACAGTTTGCGTTTCCATTTACCTCACCGTGTGTTACCCTTTGCGTTTGTGTTACTGTTATTTGCATTGCCATTACTGTTTGTTTGAGTTTCCTTTTGCGTCACCGTGTGCATTACCATTTGCGTACGTGCTTCCATTTGTGTTACCATAAGCATTTGTGTTTCCAATTGCGTTACCATGACTGCGCACATTACTACTTGAGTTTGCGTATACGTTTGTGTTTCCGTTTGTGTTAAGTGTTCCCTTTGGCTCATCGTTTCTGTTACCATAACCAATTGCATTTCCAATTGCATTATCATTAGAGTTTGCGTGTTCGTCACAGTTTGCTTTTGCGTTTCTGTTGTCCTCAGCGTTTGGCAGCTTTTCTGCCATCAGTTGCGTTACTGTTTCCTTCTGCGTCGCCATTGCCATTACTGTTTTCATTTTCGTTACTGTTTTCATTACCATTTCTGTTTTCATTACCATTTCTGTTTTCATTACCATTTCTGTTTTCATTACCATTTCTGTTTTCATTAATGTTTGCATTTTTCTTACCGTTTGAGTTATCATTTACGTTTGCATCACCATGTGCGTTACCGTTTGCGCTTGTGTTACTGTTAGCGTTACTATTTTATTTGACCTCACTGTTTCCATCACCGTTTGCGTGAACATTACCGTTCACTATTTATAGTGCTCACTCTCGAAAAGGGAACTTCATGGCAAAAAAACTCAGTTTAATGCATCAGTTAGGGTCATTCCACAGCGACAAAAGTGAGGAAATTCGGTGTTAGGGTTGCCACCCCTTGCACCCCACCCCCACCAACCGGTATCAGGGTGTGCGTTGGAGTCGTCAGTCCCAACTCTCACCCCATTCTCCTATACTGCACCACATCAGCTTATTTACACATGGAATGGGGTGAGCGTTAGGACAGATGACCCCAACGCTCACCCCGATGCCTGTTGGTGGGGTGGGGTGAGCGTGGGGTGCAAGGGTGGCAACCTAACAATCAATTTCACTTTTGTCGCTGTGGAACAACCCTAACCTGATGCATTAAAACAGTTTTTTGCCATAAAGATATGTAAGCACAATAACTGATATGTAAGTTATTAGATTTATCAACACCTCTCAGGTGTGTTGTGAGGCACAAGGTCGTAGGCAGAGTGTCCTCACAGCACCCGGGTGTTGATTAATCCCACAACACACACCAAGGAGTGTTATTGCGCTTATAACATGGGCCAAATTTGGGGACAAACAGACAAAAGCTATTGGTATAACACAGAAAAGATGTGAGAACTATGTAGTGTTGTTCCACTACTTTTGGCCATGGAACCAGAGTTTTTTGTATTCTGCCACAGTAAAAATAGTTCAGGAGACAGAAGTTTGTGGTGAAGAGGCCACATAGTACTGAATCAAGGAGCATATGGAACTTGTTATGGTGCTGTCGAAAGTATGCACCCTGCTGTCTTTTTCTACTGTTCTGTATATTGCTACTGTCTGGTAACACAGCTTTATTGCTCTTTTACAGCGGACTGTGATTTCAGGCATGCACTCCCCAACGACAATACTGGTGTTTGATAGTACTCACTGCAGCCACATTGTACCATAATTAACAAGCACCAGCACCATCTGTTCACATTTCTGAACACCACATCAGGCATTGTTCTGCACCAGGTCCATTCGTGACTTACATGCGGCACATCGCATGTCCCCTCCACGACTTCAGTCAGGTTTCCATTGTTACATGCTACTAGGGTACTTCCAAGATTATGCTGCAGGACTGTATTTGCCTACTTATGTCAGGAACATCCAGGAGTGCCATCGGTCTTACAAGATGTGTCACAGATGTGGTAACTTCGTAGCAGTATTATGATTGCCCGTCTGTGCATATTGGCGACTTTACGTTCTTTCCACTTATTGCACTACGAACGGCATACTTTCGTATGACTGGCTTGCTGCCACTTTGCAGTTCATGGTCAATAATACTGTGTCTAATGGGTGCATTGCTGCAAAACACAATATGCATTTGGCCCGGAAACAACATGATCTCCTTCTCTGCTACAGAGAGATCAGTTTGTCTACACAATGCATTTACAGGGGACTGGGGTTTCAGTTATGTAAGCATTACATAGCCGACGATATGATTTGCTGCGTGATGTTATGTTTCACTCTGCCATTACTGCCCGATACTACTGTGTCTACCGGGTGGGTGGGTAGGACAATTTGCAGTTTCTGGGGGCCAAAAAGCACCATTTCTTTTCCTGGCAGGGGTACAATGTTTTCAGTGAGCATGTGATTATACGGTGACTTGTGCGGCAGCCTCGTTTGGCGAGATGATTTAATGGCTGCCGGTGAGGACTGAAAATCTTGAGAAATAAGGGCAGCTCTTTGGATTTCTCTGCTATAGACTGCTCAACACAAACAGATAGTGTTAGTCCCCTAGGAATTAATGGTCACCTGCTGCGTCTCCACCAATCAACTCACACAGAACTAGGTGCCCATGATATATCTCTCTACATCTACATATCTATATATCTATATCTCAGAACTTTGTCAATTTCTTCGCAAATGCAACAAAACATTGTGTCCCAGAACTAATCTCCTGTTGACAACTCTGCAAAAGAGTTTGTGGAGATCAAACTGCATCTCCAAGTTAACCCAGAGTTCTAAACAGCTTTCTACAAATATTTTAATATAGCTATATACATTTTGAAACCAAAACATCCCAGTTTCACACAAGGATTCACATATATTTTTGTAACCACAAATGTGCAATGGGGGGAAAAAAGAAAAAGGATGGAAACAGCAAGTGAAGGCACAGAGATAGCAGGGGGGAGAAATCGTAAGACCATCAGTGTGATCAGTTCCTAGGTCTCAAGAAAATTTGATTACAGTCAGACAGAAAAGAGACAGAATAGGAGAGGACAGAACAGATCCTTGTGTTTAACTTCCTTGGTAACAAATGGGACAGGGCCTTAATTCAACCCTGTCACAAACAGGGCCAGATGGGTGGTGCAGGGCCTATGATGGGATGGCTGGCATCATCCTGCAAAGTGGGGGTTTTCCACCAGTAGTTTTTCCTTTCTGGGCGGACAGGTTTGCAACGGTGTGCACATGCTGCGTGAAGACCTAGCACACCTCAACACCTGCTGCCAATCAACAAGTTAGAGGACCCCTGCTGTGTCACCCAGTCTCCATTAGGTGGCAGCCAAAAAGTGTAGGAAGGAAGTGAGCTTTCTATGGATGCTCTGAATGACCCCAGTTCATTCCTGAACCTGGGCTGCTGGGGTGGCCATTGGTGAGAGAGCCAGTGCCTCAGACCACCATGCCAGTGTGCTCAGCTGCTGGCATTTTTAAGGAAATGAAATTTCCAATAGCATGTGGCTTTAACTCAAATTACCTTCCAGTATGATCCATGATCGTTTTGCATTATCAAGTTCAGAACCAAAATAATTATTTGTCCGATTATGCTTGTTCCTCCAGATCTTGTATGTATTCCAATCATGTTCAGTCCCGACTTCCTGACTGATTTCCAAAACCTGTCTAAAATATAACAGTTTTTAAGTAACTTCTCATGGGCCGAGGGGGAGAGTGCTCTTTTGTGGTTTCCATACCCAATATGGACATGTTTATCGTATATAATAAACAAATCACTGAATTCTCCAAAGGACAAATCAAGGCCGGGAATTAAAAATATTGCTTAGCTGGCCCTTATGGAAATCACCGATGAACTGGTTCTTATCCAAAAGTTAAACCTCAAAGATGAGGTTAGTCCAGGCCATTTTTCTATCAGTTGTTGACTATGCAGACTTCCTTTATAGTCACTGCCCCATCTCCTACCTTCACAAGCTGGATACCTTATATCATAGAGCAATAAGATTCATTACAGATCTGCCATCTAATACCCATCACTGCTCTCTTTATGCTGCAGTTGGGTGGGTTTCCCTTCACCTCAGAAGGAACAGAAATGCAGCACTATGGATTTACAGAGCGTTCTCAAAAAAACTTCCAAACTATATTCTGGACTGCTTCACCCAGACCATTCCTAGCTACTATGCCCTAAGAAGCAACAACATCATCCTGCTCAAATTGCCCAAATTCAGCACCAGGATAGGGAAGGCAGCAATCAGCTATTCTCTAGCTATAGCATAGAACACACTACAAAAATCCGTAAAACTGTCCAATATCATTCCATTTGCATCCTTTAAACAGCATTGTACAGTCTTCTTCACAGAGAAATGCAGTTGCTACCGATAGAGCTAGCTTTGTCACCTCACAATCTCCCTCCCAAAAATTAACCATATATGGCATAATCCTTCCAGACAGACACCCCATCTTATGACACCCAGTAATACCTCACCATCCTAGTATTACATTATATTGTGTGTTTGCCATGCCTCGGGATATGTATATACTGTAAATATTAGCTTATTTTCTGTAACCATTTTTATCATGCAAATTTACTGTACATCACAGTGTTTATAAATGTTTTTTCCCTGTATGTATAACTGTTCTATATAAGTGTATGATGTATCTGTTGTGTATCAACTGTTGAACCTTGACCTTATCAGGTCCATCTTGTAAATAAGCCTTGCTCAATGATGTTCGCCTGAATAAATAAAGATTTGATGATGATGATAAACATTTCTCTTTCTCCCAATATTCTGTAGTATCTGCATCAACATTTTCAGCCCCCAAGTTTTGGTCAGCTAAATTTGGGGGAATAATTTGTGTGTCTCAATAATATTATGGGTTGATGCTGAAAAAAAACAAACAAACAAAAAAAAACACAAGCCTAATATTATAACTGAATTTGTGGTTGCTTTAAATCTCACTGGAGCATGGATCAATTGATTAAAACCCAGCATACCGAAATTATATGTTAAACCCCATCCCCTAGTCCCTCCCCAATTAGAATTAATGGGACACTGTCAACCTTTTTTGCATTAAATTATTTCTAGTTGAAAACACATTTTAGGATTGCTTACCATCTCTAAAATCCATCAACGTTGCTGGTTCCTGCCTTAGAAGAACAGAAACGCATGCTAATTGTATAATTATACCAAACCTTGTTTTGTTTCAAATCCTTCATCTACTGTTCTTAATACTTAAAAGTATACAATAACTCCCCAATACAGTAAAGCCACTCATGATGCAACAGCCTCTTCTTCTCCCTACTGCATCATGAGTGGCTAGACTGTGCTGGAGGTATTCCCAAGAACAGGACAGATGCAGTGGTAGCTGATCAAGGACTGTAAATAAGCACATTTGTGTGTGGTAACACCAGTATGGTGGGAAACCTTTTTGTTACAAAAGGACTCCTACCAGCTACATCAGCAATTCACTATGATCAATCATAATGTGGATTTTTTGTTTGTTTTTAACAGAGACAAGAGACATGTAGAGGCCCAAGTGGGTTGACAATATCCCTTTAAAGTTCCCAATTAAAAACAGCTCACCCGTCGGCCCGGTGGCACTGAGGGTTGAGTCGCAGGAAGCCACACCTCGCATCACGCTGGCGAGCCAGGTTCGGGAACAACCTAGGGCCACCGGGGGTTGGCAGGGGCAGGAGAAGATTGAACATCCAATGGACTGCTCTCCTGTGGGGGGGGTAACATTCTGCCGCAGCATGGGCGACCTCTGGCGGTGGATGGGTGTTACACGCTGCAGAGACCACAACAATGGGGTTTGGGAGCTCCGGCGGACGTCCTGTGGGTGGGTGCGCGCCCACTGTGCACTGGACATCGGTTGCTAGGGAGGAACTGGAGGATGCCCAGAGTCAGAGGTAGGAATGGGGGGGGGGGTCTCAGATTGAGCAGGACAGTGGGTTGGGTTCAGGGAAGATCTGGAAAGAGACCTATGGGACCAGCCATAGGAAATAAAGAAAATATACAAAACACAAACTAACAAAAAAAAAAACAACAAAAAAAAACAGCTCACCCTCTGGTACACAATCCCCAGATCCTATTGGTGGCAGCTTCAAAAACTCTTATATTGTTACTTGGGGGGTAAATTACACCAATATACAACTTTAGTTGTTGGAATCTCTATCCTTTGAATTGTTTCAGCTGATCCGTCTCACTGTTCCTACACTTTTCCTCATGTGTAAAAGAATTCCCCTTCCCAGTCTGTTTTGGTCAGGTCTAAAAGCACCATATAAATTTTGGGAAATCTCTACATCGTCTGTATTTTTATAAAACCAAGTCTCGCTGTAAGCACATTTTCTTCTTTTTATTTTGTTAACCAGGCAAGTACAGTGTTCCAAATGGCCCTTCTGGGACACAATACAAATTACACATAAATCAACTTAACAGTCATTAAAAACAGTTACAATTTGCCTCTGTCAAACACAATTTGTGTAGTTTCCTAAAACAACATAAAACTACTAGCTTTCCTTATATCAGGATGTATTGCATTCCAGTGTACTGCAACACTGTAAGCAAAAGACTTTTGACCTCTTACAGTTTTAAAACTAGGTTTATACTGTATAGTGTTAATGTTTCATCAGATCTGAAATGTTGTAGCGTTTTTTTTAACGCAATAATATTTGTCAAAGACCCATTCATTCCCTTCTTTAATTTTTTTTTTTTTTGTAACATCTACGTTGGTCCAGTAAAAGGTTATCAAACCATTTGCTTCTGAATCTCCCCATCTTTATGTAACCCCCAGGTGGCGCTATCCCAAGGGCTACTACCCCTGCCTGCTTCACTGCTCACAGGTTGAGGGGCCTAGGTCCAATGGCGGGTGCCTCCACCCAGAGGTCAGGGTTTGCGGTAGTTTAACTTGGTCACAGCCCTCTGGGACACTGTAACCCCCCTTTCTTCCCACTAGTGGCCCACAATGCATCAGGAATATCTTCACAAAGTACTCTTACCCCAGGACTGGCTCTGTCGACTGGACTCTGGGGACCCCCTGTAAAACAAGACGATACAGTGCAAAAGCCACAGTACAATACTTTAACATAAACGAATACCTCAGACAGTGTAACTTTGCAGAAACAAAACAGATCTGATTTATTTAAGGGGTTGTAACAAGGACAGGGGGAAAACAGGTTAATTGGATTAGTTAGTCACATCAACAATTATAGTACTGTGCGCGCATTCAGGGTCCCTAAATGTCACTTTTACTGGGTACCCAGGATTGGGGGTGATAGCCAGGATCGGTGCAGCTGGTTGAGGCCCTGTGATGGAAAAAGCTTGCACAATACTAAATTGTAATCCAGAGCCGGTTGGCTCAGTTCATGAAGAAAGAAAGAAAAGAAATCAGATGAAACATTTGCAATTAAATGTACAGATGGCAGGGAGCTACCCAGATTTGTACTCACAGATTCAATGCTGAAACTGAATGGAATGCAGATCATCCCAGATTGCCAGGAGAAACAGAATAGTTGGCCCAGCCCTTGTGGCAGGGCTCACTTGCACTCAATCCAGGCAGATGCAGTTCAAGTGATGCTGGCTATGACTTCCAGCTCACTGCACATTTTATATGTACACAGAACACTACCAGGCAAGCAGCTGGTCACTTCCGAAGATTTAGCCTGGCTACAGAGGCATTCTTCTCCGACAAACTCTGATTCAATTCGAACCCTGTTACGGAATCACACTCCCAGCACAGCACACAGTTCACAACACGGGGAGTTACTCGAATCTCAATCCCCACAAGCACTACACGCGTTTATATGTAAAGGTCACTTACTGTACCCGACCAGAGTCCTGACAGGCCGATCGCAATTCTGCACACTTTCGGTCTTCTTCAGGTTAAGTCTGGTCCCAAAATGACGTCTGCTTCTTCCTTCACTCTGAAAGCTCAGAGTCAGTCTGAACTACGCTTACTGACGGTTGCAGCCCAACTTTGTGGCCTCACACGCACTTCCCGTGCAAACTACTGTGCATAACGGCTGCACGAACACAGAGGGCAGTTTTCCCCTCAGCTCCCAACTTCAAACACGGTTCTCTTCTGCCCCAAACCTCAGGGCACTTCAGCATCAAGGTTCCTCTTCGGAATCTGTCTGAAAATCAAGGTTCCTCTTCAGAATCTCTTCTCCACACTTGGTTGCCCATGATCTAGGCCACAACATTGGCTTTCCATTTTCACACATGTTCGGATACTTCGGATCTGAGAAAACACAGTCCTTTTCTCTCCCTTCAGGAGAGCAGACGACGGACAGGCCTCTTTCAGGCCTCCCGCGCTGCCCCATAGGCAGCAGCCCCACGAGCTGCTCACTCTTCCAGCTCCATGCTCAGACTGAACTTCTCAGCAGGCAGTCCGGGCCTTTCCCCCAGGTCCAAAAGGTTTCAGTTGGCTGAGCCTCCCTGTCAGTCACAACAGGCTCCCTCTATTGGCGAGAAAAGGTGCCACAGTCCAAACTACATTTCCCAGAGGCTCTCTTCATACAAGCCCCATGTAGCTGGCTCCACTTGAGAGTCCAAGTTCTAATTTGCCAGCAGGCTCCATTTTAAGGAGCTCCTCCCCATTGATTGGACCCAGTAGCAGTTCAGATCCGAAATGGAGGGGCAAAACACAGCGTCCCAGCTGCAAGAAAGGCAGGTTAGACAAACTGTACTGTCATTATCACTCTAACAAATTACCAGCAGATAATTTAATCTTTTAAAAGAGCTCCCCCTACGCATATAGCGACTGCAGAACGGAATGATCTGCTCAGTGGCCCAGGCGGGACTCGGCAGGTAAACACGTAGCCTCCCCAGTTCAAATTAATTGTACTGCAGTTTGGCAGCTCTTAAAGCAACAGTACATGGAGGCAGTAGGCACTCTCACTCAATCATTTTTTTAAATCAGCTGAAATACAGGACACCAGCCGGGCGCTAAGCATTTAGGCTCACTCAAGGAAGGCTTTACAGTGACCCCCATTTGTAGGGGGTTACATTTAATTTACTGTACACTAAGCAATTTATACAATACTTGTCCCTAAGGTCTAGCGATAACCAGTTTAACTTGCCATATAAATTACAATGATGTTCATTGTGTCTAGCCCTCAAAGCAAATCTGGCAATTGCATTAGAAACATAGAAACATAGACTTTGACGGCAGATAAGGACCGCTTGGCCCATCTAGTCTGCCCATTTCCCTACCTACAGGATAGGCCGTAGATCCTAGTTAACCAACAGCCTATTTCTTCCTACCCCCCACAAGAATTGCCTTATGTCTGTCCCATGCATTCTTGAATTATCCCACAGTTTTAGACCCCACAACCTCCTCAGGAAGGCTGTTCCATGCATCCACTACCCTCTCTGTGAAATAATACTTCCTCACATTGCCCTAGAACCGCCCTCCTATCTTTAAATTGTGTCCCTTGTTCTTGCAAGTCTCTTTTCTGAAAGATGCTACCCTCTTGGACTTTGTTGATTCCACTGAGGATTGCAAAGTTTCTATCATGTCCCCCTCTCCTTCTTTCCTCAAGGGTATACATATTAAGCTCCTTTTAGTCTCTCCTCATACGGCTCTCTTGCAGACCCTGCACCATTTAGTTGCCCTCCTCTGACTACCTCTATCCTGTCTATGTCCTTGCGGAGATGGGGTCTCAGAACTGGACACAGTACTCCAGATGGGGTCTCACCAACTGTCTGTACAGAGGGATAACAACTTCCTGTTTTCTGCTGCTGATGCTTCTCCTATACATCCAGTATACCCCCAGCCCTCCCTACTGCCTTCTCACATTGCTTGCTAACTTAAGGTCATCTGATATGATTACCCCCAGGTCCCTTTCCTTTTTGTTGTTGTTACTACCTCCCCACCCATTGTGTATTCTTCCCTGGTTCTTGTTTCCAGGTGCATTATTGCACTTCTCTGCATTGAATCCTAGCTGCCATACTTCTGACCATTCCTCCAACCTTGCCAAGTCCTTTTCATCCTTCCACGCCTCCTTGTGTATCAACCCTGTTGCAGATCTTTGTGTCATCTGCAAAAGGCACTTTTTCCTTCAGTCCTCTGCAATGTCACTGATGAAGACATTAAAAGGACTGGACCAATACTAAACCTCGCATTCCCACTAGTAACCTCTCTTTCTTCAGAGTGGACTCCATTTACAATTACCTTCTGTGTCCTGTTCTGCAGCCACTGTTTAACAGGCTACCACCTGGGACCCACTCCCAGGCTGGTTAATTGACTATTAATCTTGTGTGGGACTGTGTCAAATGCCTTGCTAAAGTCTAGGTAGGCCATGTCCACAGCCCCTCCCTAGTCTACTACTTTGGTCACCCAGTCAAAGAAATCTATTAGATTAGGCTGGCATAACCTTCCCGCTGTGAACCCATGCTGCCTTGGGGTCCTGTGCTCCACTAGCCTCTAGGTACTCCAACTATTCTTTCTTTCAGAGTGACTCCATCCTTTCCCTACCACAGAGTCAGACTGACAGGTCTGTAGTTTCCTGCCTCTGTCTTACGTCCCCACTTTTGTGAAGGGGAATCACATCCGCCTTCCTCCAGTCCTCCGGTACAACACCATCCTCCCATGATTTATTAAAAAGAGTAGCCAGTGGTTTCACTAGTTCCTCCCTTAATTCTTTTAGAATTCTGGGATGAATTCCATCAGGACCCATTGCTTTGTCCACCTTCAGTTTTAGGAGTTCTTGCAGAACCCTTTCTTCTGTGAAAGGACTGGGATCGACCCCCCTATCAAGAGTGCTTCTGTTAATTGGATTAGGCACTTCCCCTCCTCTTTTGTGAATACTCAGCAGAAATATCTGCTCAGTATCCCTGCTCTTTCACTGTCCCCTCTGCCCACCCACCGTTCATTCTATTCAGCCTCACTATCCCTCCCTTTGTCTTTCTCACCGCTGATGTACCTATAAAGAGGTTTTATCCCCTTCTTAACTGAGTTGGCCATCTTTCCTCAGTTTGGGCCTTTGCTATTCTGACTTCCCTCCCTGTTTCCTTCTGCCTTAACTGGTACAGCTCTCTGTCCTGCTCCTTCTGTGTTTCCTTATACTTCCGGAATGCTATCTTTTTCTTCCTGACTTTCACAGCCACCTCTTTTGAGAACCATAGTGGCTTTTTCTTTCGTTTTGATTTGTTTATTTGCTTCACACAAAGGCTTGTTGCCTCTGTGATGGCAGTTTTGACGATTCCCCAAAGTTGCTCCACACCTCCTTCTAGCCTGTTTGCTAGTGCTTTTCTGAGGCACTCTCCCATCTTGCCAAAGTCAGCTCTCCTAAAGTCCAGTACCCTCACTTTTGTGTAAAGCGACTCTGTAGCTGAGTTTAACGTGAACCACGCTGTTTGATGGTCACTTGTCCCCAGATGGCAACCACTTCTAGATCTGAGATCCTCTCACTGCCCCGTTTGAGTGTATGAGGTCTAAGATTGCTCCCTCACAAGTGGGTTTCGAAACTAGCTGTCCAATGCCTGCCACCTGTAGGGCATCAAGAATGGCCCTGCTCTTGGATGTGGCTGCAGCAAATGTGCTCCAGTTAACATCTGGCATATTTTAGGTCTCCCATCAATAGTATCTCCCCTTTCTCTGCCATTCTAAGAATGCCTTCTATCATATCCTTGTCCATTCCCTTCCCCTGACATGGGGGTCTGTACACAACCCTGTCGCGGATTGTGGTGCCTTTCCAGTCTCCAAGGTGACCCACAGTGCCTCCTCTCCTCCCTGTTTACTCTTTTGTTCAGTTGCTTTTATCCCTTCCTTTTACATAGAAGCTACTCCTCCCCTCTTGTCCCTGTCTGTCTCTCCTGTAGGTTTATAACCCTGGTATGTTAACATCCCAGTCATGGTTCTCGTGTACCATGTTTCTGTGACTGCTACGATATCCAGGCATCCCTCTTCCATCAAGGCCACCACCAGGGAGCTTGTTGCCCAGACTACGGCACTGGTACTCATTACCCTCCATTTCCTGATGGCCTTACTCCCTTTTGCCCCATCCCTGTCCTTCTTGCCTTTGTCACTTTCTCCATTTACCCTGTCCTTCTCCCTATTGACACCTCTATGTTGGTGTTGCCACTTACTACCCAGAAGTGATTATTTGGGGGCTGAGGATTTCCTGCTCCTTTCAGTGCCTCCCCTTGGCTGGTTTAAAAGCTCGTCAATGAAGCATTTAAACCTATCACCTAGGATCCTGGTTCCCCTCCCGGACAGATGCAGCCCATCATGCCAGTATAGGCTTGCATCACTCCAGGTGGAACCTCAGTCCCCAATGAAGCCAAATCCCCTGAGCTCCACCCAGTTTTTCAACCACTGATTGAATCCCATGGTGCAGGAACACCTAGCCTCTATGCCATAGATGGGCAGCACCTCCCGAGAAGGTTACCATGCGCATGCTACTTGACTAAGGCCCCTCCCCAATTCCACAAACTCTTCCTGCACTTCTCTAATCCCTTTCTTAGCTAGGTCATTTGTCCTAGGTGGACAATGACATCCAGCTCCCTCCCTGTGCAGCTGCTCTGGCAATCCTGAGGTTCGCTCCTGTCCCTCAAGCCATGGCCAGGCAGGCACCTTACCTCCCTCTCCCTTCCTCCCCAGTTCTACCTTCCTAACAATGGGTCCCCACCAGGGTTGTTTCCTTCCCTGCAGGGTCCCTGCCACCCTCCTGTGGGTCTCCTTTGTGGAGGTTCCCAGCATCCTCCTTGGTCTCCACTGCGGGTGCCTCCATAGAGGAACCACACTTTGCCAGAATGGCATAAAAATTGTGCAGAGGTACAACTGGAGGGATGCGCCTCTGTTCCACCACCCTCGCCCTCCCTGAGCCCACTGTGGTCCAACCGCTCCTCTTTCTTGGCAACCTCTGAGGCAACGGCAGTGGCACTGGTGGTCCCTGGATGGAAGAGGAGGTCCCACAAATCCTGGTCAACTCAGCCTGGAGATGAGCAGCCTCCTCCCTCAGCCCAGAGAGGTACCTGCAGATGGGACAACACCGCATCCTCCAGAACGTCTCCTGGAAGACTGCTGCTCCACAGCCACTGCCACCACTCCAATCATGTCTTATTTCTGGCCCCTTAACTGTTTTCAATCCTTACTCTTTCCTCCGTTTTTTTTCTCTCCCTTACTTTCTGCCTGTGCCCTTTAAGCTCCTGATTGTCCTGTTCTGAGACAAGAATATCCTATATTTCTCAGTAGACCACTTACTTGCTCAGAGGCAGACCTCCAGCAGCTAGAGGGGCCGAGAGCTACTCTTGCCCTTCTAGGATGGTGGGTCTTTGGTGGTTCTGTGATCACTCACTTCCTGCTCCCAAACAGGAAGTTCCTGTTGTCAGTCAAATCCTGTGCCTATAAAAATAAAACTAGCTTTGGGTGAGGGGGTGGAGGGGAGGGAAGGAGGGCAATATAGTCCCAGCGGAGAAGTCCAGTCACACAGCAGTCCTTTCTCCTGGTGTGTTCTGCCAAGATATTAGCAGAATCTTTCTAAGGCAGTCTTTAAATGTAGCTTCCTTCTAGCTAAGCCACTCCCCCTACTTACTAGATCTTTCTACCAGTAATTTAAACCTCACAGCAGTTAAGTCCTTCCAATCACCTGATATTTACACCTATAACTGTTCAGATACCCATTCAGTTCAGTTAACCCAGACAGACACACACACACACTTTTTTTTTTGTTTTATATGTTAGTTTTTTTTTTTTTTTTTTTTTTTAACCCTAAATTAAAGGTCCAAGTACAAAAGTTCTTCTACTTTAGTCCCAGCAGAGCAGTCCAGTCACACAGCAGTCCTTTCTCCTGGTGTGTTCATACATTACATTATACATTACAGCTTCTCTTACAAAGAACCCCGTTCAGATGCCCCACCCCATACAACACTCCCATAATCCATAGTGGGCACGAGACAGGATTGTGCTATTACAAATGTTCCTTGAAATTCAAGGAAAGTAAGAAAATCTTTAACAGAGTACAGAAGCACCCAACTTTTTATGTAACGAGTTACAAACGGAGTCAGCATGGATATCAAATGTTAAGTGATATTCTAAAATTACCCCTCTCAGTATTTAAAATGATTTACCTTTTCTACATTACTCCTATCCAAATGTTCAACAGCTAAGTCACCAGACGTTTTATTTGCTTTCTGTGCTTTACAAAATATCAATTTTATTTTATTTTTATTCATCAGCAATTTATTATATGTAGATCAATTAGATAGTTCTTCAAAACTGGAAGACAATGTTTTACTCACAACTTCTACATCTTTATCTGCCAGATATAAAACCGCATCAGTGTATAATATTACATTAGATGAGCCGCAATTTTCTGGCAAGTCGTTGATTAACAATGTGAAGAACAGGGGTCCAAGAATGGACTCCTGAGGTACACTATGCGTCACAACTCATTTACTTGATAAGGCCCATTCACTTTAACCACTTGCTCCCTATTTATCAGGTAACTTGAAATCCAGTTCACAACTGGAATACTAAAACCTAATTTAGAGTTTTTGCAGCAGGAGGCGGTGGTCCACAAGGTCAAATGCCTTGGTCAGGTCCACGAACGCCACACCAGTATACAATCCATTCTCCATGTTGATGTGCAGATCGTTCATGAACCGGACCATGGCAGTTGAAGTTCCACATCCTCTCCTAAAGCCATGTTGTGCACTGCTGGATGTACAAAAGGTATGGCAGTTTTATATCACCCTATCTATCCATGCACATTTAGCAGTCACTGCTTTCCCCAGGGGAGCAGTGAAAAAAAAAAAAAAAAAAGATCACGGGCACAGTATGATGAAGGGAGACACTCAGACCCTGGCCTAGTCTGCCAGCGAACCTCTACCCTGCAGGTCCTCAGTGGAGGAACAATACCTCGCCTAGAACTCCCTCATCTAGGCGAGCCTCGCCTCAGGGAGTTGGAAAGGGGCAGATACTGAAGGAAAGGGGGAGGTACAGAGCTGGGCGTAGCCACCAGCCCAGGGAAGAGGCGGAGGTGGAACGTAAAATATAAATGGAACCAAAACAAAAAAAAAAAAAAAGGAGGGCTTTAAAATCCATCTGCGGAAGCATTCAGAACAGTCCAATTTATTGTATTTGTACTGTTTTCCATTTATGACTAATTGTGTACTGTGATTTTGAACTTTTATAGTAACTGTTTTGCACAGCACACCCAGCCACCGAGATAGGGCAATATAAAAACTGCCTTGCCTTTGTACATTCCCGCCTTTCAAATTGAGCTTGTGCCCCTGCTAGTTGCACGGTTCCTCACCTTGGACAGCTCTGTGGAGTCTACTCTACTGCACCTCTGTATGTATCTGAATACTTCTGTCATGCCTCCCTTTCCTTTCTGTCCTCCAAAGAGTACACATTAAGGCTGTCCAATCTCTCCTTGTAGGACCTTCACTTCTGCCCTGTATCGTTTTTGATGGATAGTATCTAACCTTTTACTGCCCTTTTTCAACTTAGCTCCAAAACTGTTTGCAGGTGCAGTTGAACCAATGATCTGTACAGTGGCAGTACCACCTCTCCCTCTCTCCTGCGACCCATAAAAAGGGGAAAGAACAGTTACGTAATAACTTACTGTAACAGTAGATCTTCATGATAATCTCCATTTGGCCACACCTTTGGGACTGTAAGCCATCAGGCATCAGGAACACAAGGAAACTTTCTGCTAGCCAGGGCTGCCCACGATGATGAGCAGTGGTCTCGTATGCATCGTTCATGCCCCCTTTATCTTCTATGTACATGCAAGTGGGCCTAGCTCGGTATTACACCATTCCCATGATGTACATGCCCCTCCTATGACTGGAGCGGTTCCTCCTCTTTCCTGTATTAATGCTGCTACGTCTCTACCAGTTAGGGCATTTGGGATCCACTGGTACCGACTGGGACATGCCCACCTATTATCTCTCGGCTCCCATGCCCTCGGGTTATGAGCTTATGCCACTCTGCTCTCATCCTTACCTTGCAATTACTGCATCTTCTATTAAAAGCCCCCTCACCCTTCCTGCAAGTCCCACACTGCCGGGCTCTGCCCATTAGAAACGCAATAATTTACGTCTGCTTAAAATCGTCAGTGGTCTTAGAAAGCTTTTCCTACTTTTAATCTTCTGCTCTGGCAATACTGAACCCTGACCCTCCTACCCCTACTGCATCTCCTGCTGAGCTCTCACAGCTCAAAGAGATCTCACTTTTTCACATCAATGTGTGTAGTTTACTAAAAAGCATGACCCGATACAGGACTGGGCTCATCATTTGACCCCTGATGTACTGGTGATAACTCAGTCCTGGCTCCATAGCTCCACTCCAAACTCCACAATCAACCTACCCTCCTACAATGTGTTTAGAACCAATCGGCCCTCAGGGGGTGGGGGTGGGGGGAGTGTTTGCAATTTACTTTGCCAAAAAATTCTCGCCAACAGTTATAAGTTCCTTATCTGTGCCTCAACAATTTGAAAGCCTCACCTTAAAAATTCTTTTGCCCTCTAATGAATCCATCCTTGTGATGGGCTCCTATAGACTCCATTGAGGGGCACTAAAATACCAAGCCATCTCCGTGAACTGCTCTCAGGCAAAACCTCAGAATACCTTATCACAGGGGATCTAAACATGGACTGGCTCTCTCCCGCCTCCAATGCCTTAAAAGAACTCTGACGAATTTGGTCTTTCCCCAGATAATCACTGAACCTACTTGCCCCAATAGCAAAAATCCTGACCACAACACCCTACTTGACTTAATTTTGGTCAATAAACCTCAAAATTTCTCATGCTGGCATATTCGACAATGATACTACTGATCATCGGGCTAATGCATGTGTCAGGTTTATACAAAAAGCAGGGACCTCTTCCTTCACCTCTATGCGAAACCATTGCAAACTCAACCACGACTTCTTGTCTGACCTGAAGAGAATTAGATGGCAAGACTTCTATCTAGCTTCAACCATTATGGAAACTTATTTGTTTCACACTGCAGTGTTACAAGACATCAACAAACATGTTGTTAATGAAGCACAGAATCAGGAAAAAACTTGCCCTTTGTTCACTCTTCTACTAAAGTCTACCTTGCACAACGGAGATGTCTTTTGGAAACTCACACGGAAAACTAATCATCGGACTGGACTGCTTTCAGGACAGCTAGAAACATCTGTACTAAGTTGGTCTGAACAAAAAAGGCAAATTATTTTTTAATCTGCACTTGACTCTTCAAAAAACAATGCAACTAAGTTCTAGAAAGTTCTTCAAGTCTAAGGACATTGCCCTCTGTCTGCCCTTCCATCCAAAATTTGTAAAGACAGTTACCCACTCAGACAGGACCTCTATCCTTGACCTGCTAAACAACCATTTTGCCACCACAGGAATGGCCTTCGACACGTCTCCTGCTAGCAAAATTAGACCTCTACATGACCAGACTCATCACCCACCTGCCTCACGTCCCGCAACTACCTTCAACTTTAGTACTGTTACCCTAAAACAAGTGGAAGACCTTCTTGCCAGTGATCCCAAATAAAAGCACAGGTGCAGACTGTCTTGATCCTTTTTCTTCCTGAAACTTGGCTATTACTTCCTCGCTCCTCCTATCACTCACCTCTTTAATCCATCTCTTCTACAAGGTGTACTTCCTTCTGTTTGGAAAGTCACCCATGCAATACCCCTCTTTAAATCTGGAGACCCCTCCAATTTAAACAATTATTGGCCCATCCCTCTGTTGCCTACTTTATCCAAACTCCTAGAGTAAATAGTTAATGCCCAGCTCAGGGAGTACCTAGATAACGCTAATCTCCTTAACCCTCTTCAATCAGGTTACTGCCCCAAGCACAGCATAGTTACCGCACTAGCAAAGTCACAAATGACTGGCAGACTGCTTTAGATGCCAAAAATTCTGTCTGCGCGCTCCTCCTTGATCTAAGTAAAGTTTTTAACACAGTCAGCCACAGTCTACTCCTGTCCTTGCTGAATAACCTTGGAATTGACCCCACGGTCCATAATTGGTTCTCCTGCTACCTTACCGGAAGGCAGCAGCAAGTATCCGCACAAAGTGACCTACCTCCACTTAAAACCCTTCTAAGAGGCATCCCTCAAGGGTCAATTCTTGGGCCTCTCCTCTTTGCCGTATATGTCAACAATACTGACCAGCGAATTACCAATGCAAGTATTCATTTATTTGCGGATGACACGGTTATCTATGTTGCTAAACCCTCCTTAGAAGATGCATGCCTCATACTTCAGAAAGAATTTACATTATTACAACATAACCTACTACACTTAAAATTATTAACGCCAAGAAGACTAAAAACTTATGCTATTCTCACCCCAGGACAATTTGGGTGATCTAAACTCCCTCCCTTCTAAACTTTTGATTACAACCATCTTGGGCGAACCTATCGAGGCAGTCGAGAAATTCAAATATCTTGGTTTCTGGCTGGATCATAGAGACTTTCCTTTTCCACTCATAACGAGGAACTCACTAAAAAAACTCAAGCAAAGGCTTGGACTCTTCTTCAGGATCTGGCGTCTGCTAACTTTTGAAGCTAAACTAAGGCTTGTCATGTCAACCATTTTGCCCCTCCTTGATTACACAGACATCTTATACCACCATGGTCTTAAAACTGCCCTTACAAAACTTGACATTCTTTACCATAGGAAGATGAGGTTTTTCACCAATGCCACATCTAATTATATATATACACACACACACACATATATATATATATATATATATATACATACATACACACACACACACACACACACACACATATATATACATATACACACATATACATACATATATACACACACACACACACACACACACACACACACACACAGATGTCTTTTGTAACTACATATAGTACACAGTCAAAAGATATTTCAGACATTATACGAAATCATTGGTATTTAGTATTGAAAGATCAGAATTTGAAAGGAATAGTTGAAAATGGACCAAAAATGGTTTTTCGTAGAGGTAAAAATATAAAAGATACTGTGGTGCACTCTGTACAGCCTTTACCTGATAAATCTAAGAACTGGCTTACTGATAGGAGAGGGGGATGCAATAAATGTGGCAATTCTAAATATTGTCCCTTAGTAAAAAAATACTAGGTGGTTTAAAAACCATGCCACAGGAAAAAATGTGGAAGTGAGAGGAAGTATGACTTGTAATACTTCTGGGGTAGTTTATATGGCAGACTGTACATGTGGTTATTTCTATATTGGAAAAACTAAAAGATCATTTAAGATTAGAACTGGTGAACATGCTAGGGCAATTTTGAATAGGGATACTACAAACGCCCTTGACCTACACATTATTAAAGTAAGGAATCAGAGTACACATGTTTTTCAGTTTACTGCTATAGAAAAACCTTTTGTCACCAGAAGAGGGGGAGACTATGATAACTTGCTTCTTAAAAGGGAGCAATATTGGATCTTTTCTATGAATGCCATGTGCCCTCCTGGTCTAAATGACAGGATCGAGATTAAGCCTTTTTTGAAAAACAAGTAAATGTATTTTTTACATCTCTGGTGTTGCATTTTTGTTTCTGGTAACATGTTGATGTTTATTGTCTTGCATTATAATATTTTTTTATTTTTTCTTGCAGTTATACACACAAAAAATTGACCTTTGATCTACCTACCCACTTGTTAGATTTACATTATGTATGGAAATCGCTTTAAAATATATTAATAGGGAGCAGTGTGCAATATGATATTACTGGTGCCATATCATGGATTATTAGGCAGTGTTTAATTTATTATTGCGCTTGTATTTAACAAATAATCAAGTAGTTTATGTATAATGTTGTTGTAACAATGTGTTACTGTTACTTTAAGAAGTACACTTAAAAGGTAGCTGGTATCCACCTATGTCAACCTTTGAGAAAGCTGATTGTGAAACGCGTTAGGTGACGTGGATGTGACGTGGGAATGTCCCTCGGCTGCTGCAGAAGCAGAAGCAGCTGCTGGTTTGGTTCGTTATACAGGCTCACTTCGCTTTTTATGTGGTTATATATGGGCTTTATATGGACTTCATAAATCATCCACAAGTGCATAAGGACACTGCTGGCTGATGTGCTGTTTTAAGTGTTTTTTCCACAATTAAAAGGATTAAAAAGGAGAATATTGAGCCTGTATTTTTTCAACTGGACCTAGGACCTAACACTTGGTTAAGTGTTTCCTTTAAATAAATGCTGGTAATTTTCTTTGATGCCTTTATAATTGTAACCGAGCACTGCTTTATCACAGGTGCGGTGACACGCATTTTTTGTTATGTCTGAATATCACCATTTTCCATCTTACTTGTTGCATGGTTTTGTAACCACGATCCCTCTTTTCTTGGGATCGCATAGTGGTGCTGATGTTTTGCGCTTTTCTCGGTTGTGTGAACAGCTGGCACCACCCACAACATTTTTACAAGCTTTTCCAGCCTGCACTTACAAGGCTCGTGGATGGGTCTTCCGACCAGAGTCCAGCTAAAGGTTGTTTTTGGGACTGTAGACAGCTGAACTCGGGGAAGTGATTCTTTTTATAAATGGTGGGCTAAAAATAAAATGCAGAAAACATGGTCTCAGAGTCAAGCCACAACACTAGGCATTCGCATATCCATATGCATAAGCACATGCCCAGAGCCATGGCTCAACCAGAAACTTTTCTGCATTTTTTAGCCCTCAGTTTACAAAAACACTTCCGAGCTCAGCTGCATTTACAGTTCCAAAAACAACCTTTAGCCGAACTCCGGTCCAAAGACCCATCCACAATCTTCTGGCTGTGTCACCCTGACTACCGCCCCCTCCCCGCCACAACCCTCCACCAAATATAGGAACTTCATTGGGAGCATCTACAGTGCTCCAGGGCCATGCTGTCCGAATGCCGCTCCACAGTGTTTCAACAAGAATGGCCGCAGCGATCACCACAGTGCCGAAGTACATTCACCATGTGAACAAGCCATTACTGTATGCCAGTGGCAAGGACACAACGACGGAAGTGGCCATACCCCTTGGGGAGTGACCATGATCAACACCAGGAAGTTTCTTACTGTACTTCCTATAACAAAACCTAATACAATTAACCAGCCATTTCTGCAGACTTTAGTGCAAGTAACATAGTGTAAGTGTTCTATGTAGAGCAAGAATATGGAGCAATGCTTCACCATGGATAATAAACAAGACGGTGTATCGTTTGGTTCGGTGTCAATCTGGATACCACCTTTGGTAGAAACTTGGGATTCATACGCAGACTCTGAAAAATCAAAATAAGGAGGTGCACACAATAAAGCCTAAAACTCAAGAAATTTACAGAGTGGGCCGGCCCTGTGGTGCTGAGGGTTGAGGCACTGGATGCCACACCTCGCACCATGCTGGTGACCAGTATTAGGTAACGAGTCTGGGCTGCTGGGTGTCAGCAGGGGGAAGAGAGGATTGAGCATTTGGAGGACTGCTCTCCTCTCTCGGGGGGGGGAGGGGTACCAGACATCCTGCTCGCTGACTGCCCTCTGGCAGTGACTGGAGGGTAGTATGGGTCAGGAAGCTCGAAGCCTACGTCTTCACGATGGCAGGAGGGGTGGGCAAAAACAGGAAAAAGCGAGCCTGGCAGGCTCGATTGTGTCGCAGCTCCTGGGAGGCGGGTCCCCTGGATTAGGTTTCCAGGAGAGGGAGAAGCCAGCAACTTCCTCCTGGCCCCGCCAGGGGAGGCAATCTGAGGGGGTACTACCAAGAGGGGCCACCTAGCATGGGAGTGGCGGGACCGGAGAGAGAGTCCCTTCAAATCGGAGGGCTGTAGCCACCTGCCAGGGCTCAAGAGGCAAAAAGTATAAATAAAAATAAATAAATGTGCAGAGTATGATGGGACACATAAGCCACAACTCATGGCAGGCTCAAAAAGGAGCCAACATCAACTTCTCAAGTATGAAATTCAAGTCCCAAGGCAGGACCAGATTACAGACAAGAGAATTCATTATCAAGGGTACCTCTCAGAAAAGTATGGGGCACAACTAGTTGTGCAACCATATCGACATTAAACAAGGCCAATACAGCAGCCAAAGGCACCTTAATAGAGGAACTAGTGCAGGCCTGAATCAGATAGGGAAAGGAACTGTTCCAAAATAGAATTCACAGAAAACATAAAAGGGTCCATATTCTGGAAAACAGGCCACAAAGTGAAACACTTCCTTTTCAAGGAATAAGTATGTTTAGAAGAGTGCTTCTTCTTAGGGGCTCATCTTTATATGCAGTACATTAACTACTCCTTTCACTCTACTAAATGTTATATCCTCAAGAACCAGAGATTACGTTATTTTATTCTTACAGCAGATCAGCTCATTGGCTACTGATCCACTAATGCCAGTAACCATATCTGGGTCTATAGTCACACAGACCCAAGAAATGATCCCCCTGCTAAGGAGGAGTTCATTTCCCTTCTACCAGCCTAAGCATTTAATAGGGTGGGTGTAGAGGTCACGTCATACAGTCGACCACCTACCTTGGAAGTGTATTTGTACAGTACTGTTCAGTGCCCTGTTGGCATATGTTTGTTTTAATTTATACCCGTCAGCTTATTTTGAATGCATCAATTCCAGGATTCTGCAGAGTTTTCACAACAGGATACGTGGTGATGTGTTCTGAGGGGTTCAGACGTGGGGGGCAACAAGATAATCAAGCCAGGGGAACTATATTGTAGGGTGGTATAACACAGATTGATATGGCTTATACATTATGTACCTATAATGTACATGGGCTTTCGAGTCCAATTAAGCGCATGAAGATTCTAGCCTACTTAAAGCACTCTGGGGCAGATTTTATTATGCTCCAAGAGACTCCCCTTTCTAATGAAGAGCATCGAAAATTCGAGCACTGGGCTTTAGTCAGGTCTATGCCTCTTCTTATAGGGGTGGTAGGAGACAGGGCACCGCTATTCTGATCTCCTCAAGGATTTCTTTTGTATATGGGGACAAGATAATTGACAAAGAGGGAGATATGTCCTTATAAAGGGTAAATTAAATGGAAAACCTATCACTATCATCTGTATAGTTTTCCCCCTACAACAGATTATTCAACTTATAGATCTTTCTTCCTTTTACTAGCACAATGGGTGGAGGGACTGGGGGTATGTGGAGGAGACTTTAACCTAAACCTGAACTCTATATTTGAACAGGGCCAGTCCAAACAATTTGGGGAAAAGACCAGATACTTACCCAGCTGCTTAAGGAACTTGGCTATGCAGATACATGGAGACATCTCAATGGTATGAGCAAACACTGTACTTTTTTTCTCAGGTACACCAGAGTTACTCAACCATTGACTACTTTTTAATGTCTCAAGAGCATATGCAGATGGCCCAAAAGTCCTGGGTGGGTGACTTTGTATTATCGGACCACACCCCTACATTCTTAACAATTAAAATGGATCACTTCCATAAAACTACGGTCTGGAGACTTAACATTTCTCTTCTCAAGGACAAAGAAATTATTCAAGAAATAAAATATCAGATAAGGCAAGCTCTAGAGGACAAAGATACCTACCCCAGATATGCACATATCTATGGTTTGGGATACTCTCAAAGCTTTATGTAGGGGTAAGTTCATTGAAATTGCAGCCAGGAATAAGAAAATGAGAGAGAAAAAGAGAAGTGAATTATTAACACAAATACAAGCCTTGGAAGAGCAACAGAAAACAACTCCCTCCAAGGAGATTTCTAAAAAATTTAAAACCCTGAAACAAGAACTCAATACCCTCTTAGATTACTATGTGGAACAGAAGCTTCTATTCCTGAGGCAAAAATATTACAAAGGAGGACCTCAAGCTCTAAAATTATTAGTTGGGCATTTAAGAGCCCAAAGGGCAAGGGCCCAAATAACAAGCCTCAGAACCTCCCCGAGGACTCCCCCTTCAACACTATTTCCCACATCTCAGACGTTTTTGTTAAATGCTACTCCCAACTTTATACAGCTCCCCCACACCCTCCGACCTCACAGATTAAAGAGTTCTTATGCTCCCTCAAACTACCAACCCTCCCGAAAACTTTAGCAGATACCCTAGTTACCCCGATAACTACTCAAGAGATAACCACAGGGCCGGCCCGGTGGCGCTGAGGGTTGAGGCGTTGGACACCACACCACGCCAGCGACCCGGGTTCGGGAACGGACTCGGGTTGCCGGGGGTCAGAGGGGAGGAGAAGGAGGAGGCTTGAGTGTCCCAACGGATGCTCTCCTCCTTCAGAGGTGGGACCTACGGGTGCTTCATGCACCCGATGCTCCGGTGCCGGTGGAAGCACGGGCGCCGGGGTATAGGCGGCTCTCTGGAGTCAGGGAGGGGAGGACGTCTAGGGCACTTGACAACAGCGTGCGTTAGCATGCAGTCTGTTTGGACATCAGTCCTGCACGCCGACGTCCTCATGGGTAGAGGGACTAACAGGGGAGAAAACGGAAAAACACCCTCCCAACCCTGGATGATGACTGGTCTACCCAGGATCTCCTACCCACAGGAAAGACTCCACTGTGCAGGCACTCCAATGGAGGAAGAGGATCGAAGTAGGAGTTGACCAGGCACTCTAGGGACAAGATACCATGGGTGAGGATCTACTAAGGGGGAATTGACCAAGTCCGAAGGAGTGGGGGTGAGAGGGCAGAACAGATGGGATAAAAAGGAAAGTATAAAAAAGAGAACCACAGAAATAGGTGATCTTAAAACAGATAAATGCCCAGGAAACAGTCTCCCAGGGGAATTTTATAAAACTTTTAAACAAGAACTTTCTCCCTTGCTTCACAGACTCTTCTCAGAAGTGTCCTCCCCTAAAGCTCATATCCAACCATCATGGCATTATGCAATAATTTAGGTTATCCCCAAATCTGGTAAGGACCCCTTCCTGCCTGGTTCCTATCACCCCATCTCTGTCCTTAATGTGGACTATAAAATTTTGGCAGCAATAATATCCCTTAGACTAAAACCAATAGCCCCAATGGTTATTCACCAAGACCAGAGTGGTTTTATTCAAGGACGTCAAGCCAAAGACAATATTAGACAAAGTATATATTTAATTGAACATATCACCAAACAGAAAATCCCCTCCATTCTACTCAGCTTGGATGCAGAAAAAGCTTTTGATATGGTTTCCTGGACCTTCTTAAGAGAAGTATTGGTTTCCTTCCAATTTCCAGACCAATTTATTAATCTCATATTTAAATTCTACCAAAATCCACAAGGATATATTCGATCAAATGGTCATATCTCACAAAAATTCTCACTTCAAAGAGGAACCAGGCAGGGATGCCCAATCTTGCCTCTTTTGTTTGTCCTTTATATTGAACCCTTAGCCCAATTAATTAGACTAGACAAAAACCTACCAGGAATACAATTTGGCAGTATTGAGCATAAACTCTCCCTGTTTGCAAACGACATTTTGGTCTACCTATCCAATCCACATACCTCCCTCCACCACCTATTTCAACAACTTAGACTATTTTCTCATCTAGCAGGCTGCTCCCAAAATACTACCAAAACAGAAGTATTAGCCTATAACTATACCCCATCAACACAGACTAGAGACAAATATGATTTTAATTGGGACCCAACTGATCTAAAATACCTAGGTATTAAAATTCCCATTGACCTGAAGCTTCTGTTCCACCTTAATTGCTCCCCTCCAACGAATGCCCTTAAAACAGATAGAGATGGATAGTACTCCCTTTATCTTTTTATGCCAGAAGCCAGGCTATTAAAATGAATGCCCTTCCAAGGCTACTATACTTCTTTGAATGTGTTCCTTGTGTAGTTTCAACAAAGTCCCTTACTAAATGGCAAAGGGCCCTTGCTCATTTATATGGCAAGGCAGAAAACTGAGACTTAAGTATCAGCTCCTAATGCAATCTACAGAACTGGGGGGGGTAGCACTCCCAAACTTTCTGTATTACTGGTGAACCTCACAGATGAGACTAGCACTTCTATGGAGGAACCTACATTATACAGCACATTGGAAGCAGATGGACCTATTAAGACCTCAACCATTTTCCCTGCAGCAGCTTTGTTTTCTGCTACCCAATTCAAAAACAATTAGCAAACTTACCAGACAGTACCAACTCAATTCTTGAATTATGGAAACAAGGTTACCCCAGAGAAAATACAATATCCACAAATGGAAATATACTTGATTTATTATGCACCTAACTCCCTCGTGAGAGTAACTGCTTGGTATATTATTCAAAACTCTAGAGGCTTTCATGCCTTTGGCAATTAATCTGACAAAATGTGGTAATTTAATTTTCTGAAGCCCAAACCAAATTTTCCTGGACCCCAAATGACTATTTTTTATCTTCAAAATCAGGGACTTTATAAATCTTCAATTCAGACTTCAAATCTCTAAACATCAAAGCCCTGAGGACAACTCTCCCTTTATCCAAATATGGACTTCCACAGAAAGTGACCATGCAATTTCCAAACTTTACAAGTTTTTACTCTTGCAGCAGGACCATGTCTCTGATGCATTAAAAATTAGATGGGCTGCAAAAGAGGGACACCCAGATCCTGCTCCCATCTGGCCCAAAATATGGCATATGACCTGGTCCACAACTCTCCCCCCAGGGTGGCAGGAATATGTATGGAGGGTCCGTACCAGATATTTTCTGGTGTCTAAGTTCCTAGCCAGACGTAATCCAGGAACTACATCTTCATGCTGGAAATTATGTGGAACCACAGAGGCATCCCATGCACACAGTTTTTTGCATTGTCCCAAAATCCAAGCCTTTTGGAGTTCAATCTCCCAGCAAATTAAAAATGTACTTAACCTGCTGGAACTCTCAGGCCCAGAGAACCTCTTACTAGGACTACCCCCTAGAAACTTAAAAGGGAAGGATCCCCAATATCTCTGGCCCATCCTCCTGGCTGCGGCCTATAAGACCATAACCAAAAAAATGGTTACAACCAACTCCCCCGACAATAGAAGATTGGCTCAACATTATAAGCTATATACAAAAATTTGAGCAACTAACTCAATCTGCAAAATACAGCTGCAATCTACCAGAACCGATGGACCAGATGGGACTTGAAAACCAACCCATAAATTCAGAGAGGTTGCGTTCCGTTTCCCCCCTCTCCATCCCTCACTCTGTGGTGATCGTACTTATTAACCTAAGACATAAATCCTTCGGCTATCATGGAATCTATTTTATTAAACCCTACAGTGGTAATGACACATTGTATAGTAAAGAAGTAGACAGCTGACAGTTGTTAAAGGTTTTTATTTATTTTTATAGGTTTTTTTTTTTTTTTATTTGTATTAGCTCAAATACTCTTATACACTACTGGGTTTATCAGAGTCTATTCTCCAAATAATAGAATGTCATTTAGCTAGAAGCTTGTTTTTGTTAGACACAAACAGGATATTGCAATGTTGGATGTATGAGACTATGTCACATGTGTGGTTATCAACTGGTGACTTTTTTGTATCCTCAAATCCCTGTGTAAAGCAGCCACATTGTGGATACAAGAATGTAATGTCACCATATCTGAAGAGAAAAATGACAATAAAAATAAAGTATAAAAAAAAAGAAGAAGAAGGCTTCCTAGCCACAAGCAGGACATCAGCAACCTTAGGGGCACCCCAAACCATGCAATGGCGGCGTTTTCCAGGAGCCATGCATGCAGTGGTAGGGACTTCAGGTCCGAATGGACCACAGACCCCTAGCCCTGTGACAGCAAACCCAGACACTGAGGAAGAGGAACAGGATGCTTCACTACCAGATGTTATAGTAATGGAAACCAAGACTAGTGAGGCCACAAGGGAACTATGAGGATGAGAGTGGCACTATTCACCCTTCGCTTAAGCAGGACTCTATTAGAGGAATCGGGGGGCAATGCATACTGGAATTTCCCTTTCCAAGAGAGGGACAACACGTCTCACCAAAAAAAAAAAAAAAAAAAAAAATTCCAGGCTTTGGAGTGAGCGAGCATAAACACAGCAGTTTTACACTCTGTGGGGGACACAAAAAATGGCCAACTTTAGACGGCCCCATCTTGTGAAGAGCAAGTTTACCACAGAGGTCAACAATTCCCCATTCATGAACCATGGACCAAGACCTGCTTAGCCTGTCTGCCAAGATGTTTTAGAGACCTGGGAGAAACACAACTGAGAGTTGAAGGTGGCGAGTTGAAGTATCCAGTACCATGCTCACAGTTTCCCTTCATAGTGGGTAGGAATTAGTGGCCCCTTGTTTATGCACTGCATGACACGGACACTGTACATTGGTGTTAACAGAGGACCAGGGCAGATGATTTTAAGATGCTTGGAGGCTGTATACAACCACTAATCTCCAAACCATTTATGACCAGAATGAACCTCTCTTTGTTCCATGGCCCTTGCTTCTGGAATGGGCAGAGATGTGCACTCCAACCTGAGCCAGCAGCATCCGTGGTGAGGATCTGTACATGAGTTAGTACAAGGAATGAAACACCCTTGAGTAAACTGTCACAGTCCATCCACCATAAGGTATAAATCTGTTTTGGAAACTTGATTAACAAATACTGCTAATCAAGAGAGGTTTGATTAGCAGTTTCATAATTCAGCAGAGTGCAACTGTGTGGAAAAATGTCAAAATGCGAGATAAGTGACATTAGTTCTGTACTTTTTACAATTGCAGGAAAAAAAGTACTGTGATTTGGAAATTTTTACAATGCGGCAAATCAGTTCATTAGCAACTTCTGCTAATCAAAGCTGCATTTATTAGCAAATCACATTTTTGGGGTAGTAGATTGCTATGAGAACCCACTTATTTTATGCCTTGCACCATAGTAATGATCTGCTAAGAAGGGGCATGACGAGAACCATTTGTTGCCACTTGCCTGTCAGCTGAACCCACTGGACCACGAGTGTCCACTGTGGGATTTGCATATGAAGCCACACTAATGGCACCATCACTACAGCAGCAGCCAACAGGCCCAGGAACATAATACTGACCTACCAGAGACGTAGGGGTTCCTGTGAACTAAGTGTGCCCGAGCAATCAGGGACTCTTCTGTCTTGAGGCAGGAAGACATACCCCTTCTCTGTATCCAAGACAACCCCTATGTAATGTGAGCACTGGCATAGAGTCAGTACTGACTTTGGCACATACACCATGACTCCCAGTTCCTCTAACAGCTGCCGCGTTCAAGTGTATGCAGGACAGCCTCCCTGCAACTGGCCTTTAGGAGCAAATTGTCCAGATAAGGGAAGATATACAGCCCTTCAGGAAGGGTTGCTGCAACATCTGCAAAGCATTTTGTAGACTCGTGGTGCAGAGGACAAGCCAAAGGGTTACGCTTTGCGCCAAAAGTGCCTGCCCCGCAGCATAAAGCAGAGGTATGGTCTGTGGCACTTTCTGATCTTGATGTGAAAGTATGCATCCTTCACGTCAAGGGAACAAAGCCAGTCCCTTGTTTGCAACAGAGGAATCAGTACACACTGAAGTCTCAGAGATCCAACACAGGACGTAGACCTCTTGTCCATTCTGGGACTAGAAAGTACCTGGAACAGAACCCTTTCTTCCAGTTTTGTGTAGGAACTGGTTCAATGTCATGCATTTCAGACAGGGTCTGGACTTCCTCCTTTTATTTATTGAAATGTTTCACCTGGAAGGCACACTGAACAAAAGTTGATAGTCTCCCGGTTGACCTGGGGTGGGGGTGGCGGGGGTGTTACAATTGGATGAAGAATTAGACATACAGTTTACCATTTAACATATCCGAGAAATTAAACATTCAGTTTATAACAAGACATACAGTTAAAAAATATAAATAATCATACAGTCACATCTATAACATACAGTTAAATATATCTACCTGTGGAATATGCATTTAATGACAAGTGGCATATCTGAGGAACATAGTACAGAAATTTAATGTAGCCTTGGAGCCAACTCCTTGCAAGAATGGATCACAGTTAAGAGGCAGATAATTTAGCAATTATTGAATGAATGAGGTGCAGTGAGGGGACATCAAAGAAGGTAGAGGGGTAGACAGGGGAAACCAGCTTGGGGAAGGAGAGGATAACAATGAAGGGAACATTACCAGAAGAAAGTGAGCAAAAAAAATCAGTTGCAAGGGGCAAATTAACAGGGCTAGTGTAATCTGGGAGCACCACAGACAGAACAAAAAGTTCAAGTTATTAGCGCAAGTGAACTAATTCCTTTAAGTGCAGGGGAGTAGAGAAGGGGGCAGGAGGGAGGTGGGGTAAAGGCTACGGTAGGGAAGGACAAGTCATACCTGGAACGGACCCTTCAGAGTGTGGAGATCACTGCCAGAGGTGGAATGAGGCGAGGACTTAGAATAAGGGACAGAAGTAGGCAAGGACAAGTTGGGTAGAGATAGTAGAGGGGATGGTAAAGGGAAGGAGGAGACGGGGTGGGAGAAACTTGCCTAAGAGTAGGCCTCTTCAAGATGCTGAGAACTCCACCAGAGAGCAGAGTCAGGTGAGGATGAGTTAGGTAGAAAGGATGGAGGGGAAAAAAGGAAGAGTCATTTCCCAGTGCTGGATCCCTCCAGGATGCTGAGAACCCTGCCAAGGGGTAGAACTGGGTGAGAACACACTGGGAAAAAAGAAAAGAAAGGATGAAGGGTAAGGAGGGAAGAGGAGGGAAAGAAGTTGTTTGCCTAAGACTAGGTCACTCCAGGATGATGAGAACCCTGCCAGAGCGCAGAAGGAAGGAAGGAACGAACAAGTGGCCTGGAGGATAACAGGAAGGCGGCAGATGATCAAGCAAACTTTATTTAACCAGGCAGTTACATCAAGAATGACCTAGAGCAGTTTCTATCAGTTCCAGTGCATGACGTAGAGCAGTTTCTATCAGTTCCAGTGCATGCTCCTTTGCACTCATCTCCAGAATCCACTGGTCTGTGATTATCTCCTTCACCATTTCAAATGCAGGAGATTCTGTCCCCCCCCACACACACACACACACACACACACACACACACACACACACTCACCCTGCAGGCAACAGTGGGGGACTGAAAAGTCCGGGTGAAGCCTGCTCGAGGTGTACCGCAGGATGAGCGCCATGGGCGCCCTTACCTCATCCCATGCTAGCAGCTCAGGTTCAGGACCAGATGTGAGCCACTCGTGGGTTGGCTGGGAGAAGAACTGAGCTTCCCTAGGGCTGCTCTCCTCCCTCGGGGAGGTGGGAAGCTCGTGCCTTGCCACTTGACTGCCATCTGGAGATATCCAGATGGGGGTGCGTGCAGGACACAAAGAGGGAGGGTGCATGTTCAGAGCACTGGGGGCATTTCCATGGAGGCAGAGTGCACACAACAACATGAACAACATGCTCATTGCACGTCTGACGTCCAAAGTGAGAAAAAAAACCTAGGACTTTCCATTGCCATGTGTGACAGCCCCCAGCACTCTCGGACCCTGCTCAGTGTCGATCCCCACTGGTGAGACAGTGGGGGGAGCAGCTGGCAGGGGGAAGAGCTACTGGGTCGCGGGACCAATGGTATGGCATGGGTGGCAATGGACGAGCAAAAGGCTGTATAACAAAGGGAAAAAAAAAAGAAGTGTGGAACTGGGGGCTGTCTGGCATGGGCACTGGGGACCACCACCTCTGCCATGACCTTACTGACAGTATGTATGGTTACATCAGGCAGTAGGCATATGAAAAAGAGCCCCTACAATGCCCTCTAGTGGGTGTAGGGTAAAGGGACTTAACACACCTCAACATCATTTTAGAGGACTGAAGGCCACCGAGTGCTTCTTCAACATCAGCCAAAAAGTTTAGAATCCTGAAAAGGAGCATTTGAACTGCCTGCTGCACATCAGTAGCAAAACCTCCTACTCTGAGCCAGGAATAACATCCAAAACAAATACTGGAGGCTGCAGCCCTGGAACAGACAGACAAGTCATAAGCCAAATGTGGTAAATACTTACCTACTTCATCACCAGCTGACAAGGTTTTGATCAAGTCAGTCTTGGCAAGGCCATCAGGAAAAGCCTGGGATGCAGTAGGAGCAGCCTTCCAGAAGCTATTCCGATATTTTATCATATGGGCCTGGCAATCTACAATCCTAAGGCCCAAGAATACAGAGGTATAAGTACATTTGCTCATAACATCCAGTCTCCTAGATTCCTCATTAAGAGGCACAGTACTCATGTGCCTAGGGGCTTTAAAGTGATCATGAACAGCCATAAATGACCAGAGCCAGTTCACAGTTTCTGGCTGAGCAACACAGTAGGGCTTACCAAAGAGAGCAGGGTACGGATTATCAGCTGTCCTTGGAAGTACAGAGCATTAGGCCTATGCCAGGCAGCAATGGTTGCATCCTTTAACTAAGGATACTCAGGAGGAAATAACGGAAGGTATGTAAGGAACCCCCAAGAATCCTCCAAACATTTCATAAGATTCCTTTTAGTGGAAAGGCAAAGTTATGGAAGCACTACTAAAAGAAAGGACTGTGGACTACCTTGCGACAAATGGATTGCAGAATCCGAGGCAGCATAAGTTCACACAGGAGAGATCTTGCCAGACAAACCTCATTGATTTCTTCAACTGGGTGACCAGGGAAGTGGATCAGGGAGAGGCAGTGGAAGTGGCCTACTAAAGATTTCAGTACGGCCTTTGACACTGTCCCACACAGACAACTGGTTAACAAGCTAAGCAGCCTGGGAGTGGGTCCAAAGGGGGTTAAATGGGTGCAATGCTGGCTGAGTAACAGAAGCCAGATGAAGGTGTTAATTGGGATTCACTCAGAGGAGGGCAGGGTAACAAGCGGGATACCACAGGAGTCAGTTGTGGGACTGGTCCTCTTCAAAGTCTTCATCGGCAACATAGCAGAGGGACTGGAAAGGGAAGTATGTCTGTTTGCGCATGACATAAAAATCTGCAACACAGGTGACGCACTGGGGGCGGGGGTGTCGAAAACATGAGGAAGGATCTAAAGAAGCTGGAAGAATGGTCAAGGGTATGGCAACTGGACTTCAATGCAAAAAATGCAAAACTATGCACTTAAGGCACAGGAACCCAGGGCAACTTACCATGGTGGGGGCGCAACAAAGAAGGAAAGGTATCTGGAAGTCAACCTATCAGATGACCTGAAGGTAAAGCAGTGTAAGAAAGTGACAGGAAAAGCAAGTAGGATGCTGGGGTGCATATGGAGGGGGATCACCAGCAGAAAAAGGGAGGTGTTATTCCTTGTATAGATTGATGGTAAGGTCCCACATGGACTACTGTGCCCAGTTTTGGAGGCCACATCTCAGGAAAGACATAGATTGGGTGGAGACAGTACAGAGTAGGGCTACCAAAATGGTACATGGACTGCATCAGAAGTCCTACAAGGAAAGACAAGGAATTAAATATGTACTCTCTAGAGGATAGAAAGGAAAGGGAAGAGATGATCAAAGCATTCAAGTACATCAAGGGTATAAACAGGGTACAGGAAGGTAGCATCTTACATAAGCAGAGGTGTCCAGGTCACGATTTAAAGCTGGAAGGGGGAGGCTCAGAGGGAATACGAGGAAGAATTTCTTTATGGAAAGAATAGTGGATGACTGGAACAGACTCGCAGCAGTGGTGGTGGTAAGTGGCAAAATAGTAGCAGGATTCAAGCATGCATGGGACAAGACTCAAGGAACCTTAGTGGCGGGGGAGACTGGAGATCAAATGGGGTCTGCTGTAACACAGTAGGTAGGGAATTTTAGGGAACACTTGGTGGGCCAGAAGGTCCCTTTTCTGCCGACAACTTACAAGTTTCTATGTGGCCCCTTCAATCTCTTTCCTCTGAACAAAAACTATTTGTTCAGGATGTCTGCCTTTCCTGGTCCCTCTGCACACAGCCCCCATTTCCCTTTTTAACCTTAAGATCCCTCCCTGGTCTTCCTCTTCACTTGCATACCTAAAAAGTTTCCTTTTTTCTATTAGGTTATCAACCCAAACATCACTGATCTTTCGTAAATGGTACAGACAGTCATAGGTTTATGTATAAAAAGAGAACAAGGCAAGGATTCTATGTGCCATCACTGAACACTATTTTTAAAACAAAAGGACAGTAAATAGAATCGTAAATGTCAAACTGCCATTTGTTGTGGATTCCGGTAAAATCCTTGGCTGGAGTAGAATATCCCCTGCTATCCCAAAAGAGTAACAGCTGTGGATCTACTGGTGAGGCGGACCAGAACTTTGGACATCCCAGAACATAACATTACCAGATTTGCCCTCTAGCAAACTTTAGTTTATCAAAGCAGGGAAGGGTCATGAGATCCAGCATAAAACTGCCACTGTTGCCAGCATGTCATGAACTGCAGTGACCGATTTTGGAGAGTAGCCGTAATCTTTTCAATGTGACACATCCATTACTAGGGAATGACAATCCTTTATGGTTGGGCCCTTGGTCATCCTCCATAGAAGAGTTATCACCTTTTAAGCCCCCACCATAGCCCCAAGAAAGAAAGGGCATGTCCCCTTTCTTTACAGCATGAGCTATTCACTTTGGTTTGCACCTTTGTACTCCTTACTGCTTTCCCTGCTTCTCTCCATTTCTTGATGCACCTCCCTATCCTCCTCCCTCTCCTTATACCTTCTGAATGCTAACCTTTACCCTTTAAGCCACTTCTTTTGAGAACCATAGCGGTCTTTTCCTTTTGCTCACTTGCTTGACGCAGAGGTTTGTTGCCTTCGCAATGCCAGTTTTAGCTTTGCCCACTGTTCCTCCACACCCATCCAGGTCATCCCCACTCCCCCCAAAACAGGTCATCCCTGAGGCCTTCACCCATATTTCTAAAATCTGCACCCCCCTGAATTCCAGAACCCTCGCCCTTGTGCGGTTCAATTCCTGAAATACACTGTACAGTGATCACTTGTCCCAAGTTGGCCTCCCACCTCGATGTCTGCAGCACTGTCCCAGTTAGTGAGTACCAGGTCTAGTACTGTCACACCATGAGTGGGTTCTCCTACTAGTTTCCTGAGGAACACCCCCTGCATGGAGTCCAGGATGTCCCTACTTCTAGTAGAAGTCACAGCTGGAAGGCTCCACTCTATATTAGTCAGACGGCAGCCCCACACCAGCAGCACCTCCCCTTTTTCTGCCATCTTACCAATGGCTTCCACCTGTACCCTAGCCAATTCCTTCCCCTGTACCAGTGATCTAAATATTACACCAGTGCAAATACTGGCTCTGTTCCCCTTCTCCAGCGTGACCTACAGTACCTCTGCACCCTCCTGTATTCCTTGTATCGCAAAGCAACAATACCTCTCCTTTCCTTCCCACCCAGTTCTCCCTGGACAGAGCATAGCCTGGTATGGCCATGTACCATTTATGGTTTTCAGTGCACCATGATTCTGATGGTCACAGTATGCAGGCTGGCCTCTCCTAGGATGGCTTCTAGGTCTGGACTCTCATTTCCTAGACTTCTAGCCACAAAGGCTGGCAAGGGGAGCGAAGAGGGGGAGAAAGAAGTGGTAGTGGGTGAACTGAACCTGCAGAATATCCACTCAGACATTCCAGCGGCCAGATGCACCAGAGGTCAGGCCCTGCTGGACACGCTACAAGACTATCTGCTGATGCTGCTGGTGGTTAAGGAACCCACCAGACAGGCAGCCATGCTTAATTTGGCGAGCAGAGTGGAAAGGAAAAGCAGGGAGTGGAGGAATGTGGAGAGTACCGAATCAAAACTAGGAAAGCAAAGCGGATGGTCATGGAGGCAAAGAGACATGGAGCTGTGTATTGCAGAAAGGGTCGGGGGCCATTCTTCAGATATATTAACAAAAAAAAAAAGGAAGCAAGGAGGGGGTATTGTTAGGCTACATGGGGGGGAAGGGCACTAGAGGAAGATGAATGAAGAGCTGTCATTCTTATTGCTTCTGCGCGGTCTTAAATAAAGGCACAGATGACATTTGCAGACAATATTCAAATGGGCATGCTGGTAACAAACAAGAAAGATGCTAGAGCTTTCAAAGAGATCAAAGCCCTGGCTGATAAATGCATGCAACAAGAAACTGAGATTAACATGGATAAGTGCAAGTTAATGCACTTTGGGAGGAGAAATCCTAATTTTAATTATATCAATGGAATAGAAATCAGAACCACCAAATCTGAAAAGGATTTGGGAGTCCTAATTAATTACAACTTGAGCTTTACCAACCACTGTTCCAGCATAGCTAAAAGTGGTTATGGTTATGGTATACTGGCTTCCATTAAGAAGAACATCAGGAGCAGGGACAGGGAGGTGGTGATGCCACCGTTCATGTCTCTGGAGCTGCCACACCTGAAGTACTGTTGCCAGTTCTGGACATCACATCTAAAAACTGATCCAAGGAGAATTGAGGGGGTCCAGAGGAGGATTGAGGGGGTTCAGAGAAGGGCAACAAAGTTGGTGGCAAATGTCAAAGATAACACCTACGAGGAGACACTCCGCGATTTGGGGTTATTCTCGATCCATTATAGGAGACTCGGGGGAGGGGGGGGTCGCGCGCATGTGCCTTGTCTATAAAGCATTTGATAGCCAAGGTAGTTGGAATGTACAGGGTTATGCTCAAGACCAGACACAAAAACAATTGGGGGGCACCATGTGTTACTGAAGGGTGACCACTACAGAAAGAAAGAAGGACTGGATTCTCTCAGAGGGTGGTATCCTAGTGGAATTCACTACCAAGTTCAGTGGTGTCATGTATGACCTTAAACCAGTTCAAAAGAATTGTCTTTCTGCACACCGCTTTTCAGTAGAGTTACAGATTTGGTGCAGGTATAAAAAAAAAAAAAAAAAGGCTAATGCTACTTTACCTGTTTGGGATCTTATGAATCATATTCAGGGAATAGAGACTGGAGAACTGAGGCACCAAAACCAGAATCCCAGCATGACTCAAGGTCGATGTGGTAGTGGGAAATAAAGGTGTGTGCCGACTTCCAGGTAGCAGCCCTGCAGATTTCCTGGATAGGGACGTCCCTGGAAGCAGCCATCAAGGCAGTGATACAATGGGTGGCATGAGCCCTTAGCTTGTGGGAGGCTCCCTACCAGCCAACCTATAGCTGAGATCAATGCAGGACACAATCCACCAGCCAATCATCTGCTTAGCTGCCAGTCTGCCAGGTGCAGCTTCAGCGTAGGTGACAATAGCTGGACAATCTCTCCCCGAACTCCAGACGTGCGCTCCTTGTAGTAGGCAAGTGCGTGCCACAGGTCCAAATTACGGAGCCCGTGCTTGGCCTCAGAGGTGTGGTTGGTGAACTACACTGGGAGATTGATCACCTGGTTAAGGTGAAACTCTGACACAACCTTCGGGAGAAACTTCTGGTTGGAGCAAAGGACAACCTTGTCCCTGAGGCAAGAAGACTCCACCAAGAGCTCCTGCAACTCACTGATCCTTCTGGTTGACAGGATCGACACCAGGAAGGTGGTCTTCCACGACAGGCGAGACATGTCACACCTCTGCACTGGTTCAAATGACTTGCCCATGAGCTTCGCCAACACCAGCAGTAAGTTCCTCAGTGGTGGTGGTGGTTCACACACTGGAGGGGAAATTTGGTCAAGGCCTTTAAAAAGCACCAGACCACATTCTCCTGTGCCAACAGCATACCAGCCCACGCCCGGTATGCAGAGATGGCTGCCAGGGGTGCACCTTAAGAGTCGTTGACCGAAGGCCCAATAGAGGGACCAAAGGTAGTAGAGAATGCTAGCCATAGGTCCAGCCCTTTGCCCCGGCACCAAATTGAGAACCTCTTCCATTTATAGCAAATTAATTTTAGAAATACTGTTTATGTGTTTCTGTTTTTAATGTACTTGCTCATTTGTACAGCACCTTGAGTCACAACTGAAAGAGAGGGCTTTATAAACAAACTAAACTAAAAACTAACCATTTGAAGACATAGCATTTTCAGGTAGACTCCTTCTGAGAAGCCTCAACCATAGTGAGGACATCTTTGGAGAGATCCAAAGCCTGGAACTCTAGCTGCTCAGGAACCAGGCTGTCCGGTGCAGAGATTGAAGTCCCGGATGGAGTACCTTCCCCTAACTGCAAGAGAGCAGGTTCTGGCAAAGAGGAAGATGCCACAGAAGCCTACTGCTGAGGCTGAGGAGATCGTGGTACCAGAACTGGTGTGGCCAGTCCGGTGCCACCAGGATCATCCATGCCTCATCTTTCCCGACTTTGATTAGCACTTTGTGGATCAGAGGAAAGGGAGGGAAGGCACAGAGGAGGCCCGGGGTCCAGGACCTCGAGAAGGCATCCCCCTGCAGCATTTCCTAATGAGGGGGGTGGGCACAATACAGCCTCAGCTTTGCATCAGGGTAGCACAAAATCAGGTAGCCAGGTGGCCAGCAGCAACTAAAATTATTTTGGCTACCAGATTTCAAAAGCTACTGGCCAACTGGCTACCAGCCCATGGAAGTGATTTGAGTCTTTAAAAATGATGGACATTACAAATATTGATTTGGCTACCAGTTTATAAAAGCTAGTGGCCAAGCTGACAACCAGCTCAAACTGATTTGTCCCACTCTGCTTTGTGTTCTCCCTGGAGGTGACCAGATCCACCAGAGGGGTGCCCTATCAGGAGAACAGGCTGTGTACTACCTCTGGATGGAGACGCTGCTCATAAGATGCCTCACCCACATGGCTGAGGGTATCCGCCAATTGGTTGGAGATGCCAGCCACATGGATGGCCAGGAGATCAGTGTGCAGGCTGAGCACAAGGGTCCAGATGTGGAGAGCTTCCCTGCACAGGAGGAAGGGAGTGCATCCTGCACCATTTGTTGAGATAGTACATAGTCATGGTGTTGTCCATGTGAACCTGAACGACCTGATCCTGAATGTGTGGAGCAAAGGCTGTCAGCGCCAGCTGAACTACCCGAAGCTCCAGCAGGCTGATATGGCATCAGGACTCCTCAAGGGGTCCAGAGTCCATGGACTCTGTGCTCCCCCAGGTGGGCACCCCAGCCCATCAGGGAGGCAGTCATGATGGTGACCACCGGTTCCAAATGGACAAATGGGATTCCTTCCTGTAATTGTTCCGGGACTAACCACCACTGGACGGCATCCCACATTAGATGGGTCAAAGTGACCGGCAGGTCAAAGTGGCCTGGCATTGAGACCATCGGCAGGCAAGCTTCCACTGCAGACAGCACACTCTCCCTGGCACACAATGGACCATGCAGGTGCATGCCGTAATGTATTCCTGGAGACACAGAAAATCCCAAGCAGGGCGCAACTGCCCAACCCGGAATGATTGGGCAAAGGAGGAGGGAGCCTCTGCCTGGTCCGCCAGAAGCAGAGCCCTAGCTCAGCAAGAGTCAGCGCTGCCCCGATGAACTATCTACGAAGGTACAAGCGCCAACTCTGCCTCGTTCACCAGGAGGTCAAGGGACAAGTAGGTCTGGAGGGCCAGATACCTGGACTGCTCCACCTCCACCTTAGAGGGACCCGCTGTAAGCCAGTCATACAGGTAGAGGTACACCCGGGCAACTCAGCACCCCATGTAGGCCTCCACCACTACAATGCACTTGGTGAAGACCCTGGGAGCAGAGAAGAAGCCAAAAGGCATGGCCTGGAACTTGCAGAGAATCCCTCTGCATGGAACCACAGGAACCAGTGGTGGGACGGATGGATGGGCACATGGAAGAACGTATCCTGAAGATCCAGGGAGAAGAATCACATGTCCTGCTTCAGAGATAGAATGCTCCGAGACAGAGTGACCATACTGAAAGTATGCAACTAAAGACATTTGCTCAAGTCATGCAGATAGATTTAAGATGGGGCATTCTTCCCCCCCCCACGGGTCAGCTTGGGGACCAGGAGGTACCTGGAGACGAACTCTGGGCTTACTGGAGGGTCCAGTACTGGAGCCACTACCTCCTTCTGGAGGAGCTGGGAAATGTCTTCCCGAAGGGCTGACAGCATGTTAGCGGACACCATGTCCTCCCATGGGGCACAGACTCAGCAAAGTGGGCAAGCCTTAAACTCTAGAGGCAGACCCTGACTGACCACCGAGGACCCACCTGTCCATGGTGACAGCAGACCAAGCAGAAATGAAGTGGCGGAGTCAGTCCCCCACAGGAGGACCAAGAGGAGTCAGGAAGGGCATGGTGGAGGCACCCCCCTCCCATCACAGTGCAGGCTTGGAGAAGGAGGAAGAGGAGGGACCGGCTGAGGAAGCAGCGGGACCTCAACCACCTGGCTTTCGGAAGACCGAAGCAACCAACTTTGGTTGGGGATGCCAAGCCTGGGCCTTCTGCCCAGCTGGGGGTTGGGACAGCTTGGCCGCAGGAGCAGAGGAGGGCCAAAAGGGCTTCTTCCTTTGAAGCTTGGAACCCTTGGGATCCCTCTGGGCAGAGGTGACAGAGTCCAGGGTGGCACTGGACTTCGATTAGAGTAAAGCATCCTTCCACCACTGGCCCAAACAGGTCAGTGCCCAAGAAGGGGGCATCTGCCAACTTGTGCTACGTATCTGTTTTAGAGATCTGCAGCCAAGCCCAGCGGCTCATGGCCACTGCTGCAGCCACAGATTGGGCACAGGAGTCACCAATGTCCATGGCTGTTTGGAGCTGCTGTTTAGCCACCGCTTGGCCCGCCCTGGTCCCAGACTTTAATTGTGGTCTGTAGGTCAGCTGGGAGTTTGAGAAGCACTTCATAGAGAGTGCCCAGCAGGGCATAAGCAAAGTGGGCCATCACAAGGGCCGAACTCACCTGCCGAAGGATGAGTGAAGAGGCTGCATAGACCTTCTTGGCCATGTGATCCAACTTCTTGGATTCCTGGTCAAGAGGCTTGTCCACATCCCCAACATTGCCGGTATGTCAAAAGACTGAGTTGGCCATCAGACCCTCGGCTGAGGGATGCTCAGTGAAACCACAGAGAGAACCTGTGGGGACCGCATACTTTCGGGCTATACGGGCCGACGGTGCAGGGAAAGAAGTAGGATGATGCCAAACCTCCACAGCAGAGCCAAGAATGGCCTCAGCACCCGGGAAGGCTACCCGAGGGGTGTTTCCCCTGGTCAAAAATTTTGGTCAAGAAATACTTTACCCTTTTCTGTACAGGCCACTTCTGGATCCCAGTGGATTCTGAAATTAAGCAGAGCAAGCCCCTGAAAAAAGTGGGACCATGCTCCGTGGACAAATCCTCCCCAGACTCATCGTACAATGGACAGGAATGTAGGGAGGAGTCCTTAGACTCTGAGGATTCATCAAAAAGTGGTCGACTGCAAGAGTCCCTGCTGACCCTACGGAGTCAGTCGGGAGTCACAGTAACAGACAGCCCACGAGGAAGCCTGGGAATGGTACAGGCATCCTTAGGAGAGGGATCCTCCTTATGCTGCTTAGGCAGCGGCTCCACATGGATGGGCGGAGAGATCAGAATAGGTAGAGCCAGAACTGACTGAGCCAGAGCAGGCAGAGGCTTCAGTGGCAGGCGCCATGTAAGAGCCAGGGTGGGGGCCGGGATCGGCTTAACCCAGGTAATCACGAGCTAATGCCACAAGTTCTTTGTAGCATCGGGGCATTTTGCATCAGAGTCTCTCCTTGCCTGAGGAAGACTAAGAAGAATAGCAGTGGTGCCACTTACCAGAATGCCAATAGCGGGACCGCTGATGTCAGCATGGGTTGCTCGACTTCAGACTTCACGATCAGACCTTGAGCATCAGGGAGGCCAACAGCAAGAATCGGATGGAACCGGTGAAAGCCAAGGATCCTCCAGGGTAACAGGATCTCAAAGGATGGAGACCAGATAAGCAGGCTAGTCCAGCCCACCCTGAGATGTGACAGATAGGACTGGAATCCTAGAAAATGAGGTATCCACCTCGTCTTGTGACAGTGCATCGACCGACTTGAGAAACATCCCGACAGGCTGGTCGACAGGCATCTCAACTGACTGTTCCAATGGGGAGACTATGCCAACGGCCTGGACCAGAGGATCGACCATAGTCGAAACCTCTAGAAAAGCAAGGGAATCCAAAGCCCAAGCATGCTCACGATCCCATGATAGATGACGAGCCTTTTTAGTGTCCTTACTTGAAGATTTTGAGGATTTCATCCCGTTAGAGGTGCCCTGCCCGAAGTGGCACAAAGGTCGAAGCCAAAGAGGCATGCTTCATAGCCAGAGCCACTGCCTCTTCAAATGCCACAAGTAATTCTGTGGACCCTGCAGCTGTGGTGACAGCCCGACAGGAGTCTTTTGATCTAATGGGAGGGTTCCATTCATCTGGGAACCCTAAATGTAGCCTAGCAAGTCTGTCTTCCAGAGTACTGGGATGCAAGGTTCGACACAGGCCACACGCCTGAGGATCGTGATTGTGGCCTAGGCAGTAGATGCACGAGGTGCACAGGTTTGCAGGTCCATCCAGAATATCTTCTGCCCACACTCGCATCGTTTGAAACATGGCGCAGACTTTATTGTTCTTTATTGAAATCTTGGATGACACCTGTGAGCAGATGCTTGTCGAGAGGTTCCACGTTCATTCGATACATTGACACAAGACACAATAGAGTTACAGTAAATTATAGAGTACAAAAAAAATTCAACAGTACATTAATGTAAATTAATATTAACTGATGACACATTGAATTGTACTGTGTGAATTGTGTGTTCTTGCAAAGTCATTAAAACTTGGGGAAAGAACTATTTATAATGTACATTGCGATCTACTTGAGCCCTGTAATAGCACCGGAAACAGGAAGAGAGTCTGTAGTTCGTGGGCAGACAGTAACGAACTACAGACTAGCAGAAACTAAATATTTTGCTTGAAACAATACCTAAAAGGCATTTCTAGACCTTAGTTGGTTGGACTTACTTCTTGAGGAATATTTTTAGAATTTGAGTTTTTTTAAATTAAGAACTCCAAGCTACTTCCAGGTCTTACAGCTAGCAGCCCTCCGGGCGAGCGAAGCGAGCCGGAGTGGAGCGCGTATCGCGTGCAGAGACATGCGCGTCGCATATCTGCTGTGTCCACTGGGTACACTGGGACAACGGAGGAAAAATTGTGGCTGAGTATTTAATACTAAGTTGGGCTGGTAAGTAAGATTAGCAAGTACTAATAAAATGGCACAAACAAGGAATAAGAAATTGAAGGGTAAAAAAACTTGTAGGGAGTGTTCCATGTATGTTGAGGAGGTTACAAACTTAGAATTTACCTGTGATAAATGCATCAAAAACTCTGCATTAATTAAGGAGATACTAGAACTTGAAGCAAGACTTCAAACTTACAAAGATATATCCAAATTGGAAGAATACATAAATGAAGCTGTATGTGACGTTAGTAACAGGCAATCCGTGGTAACGAACAAAACAGGGCTTCATGAATCCTTGGATGACAAATTAGAAATCAGCCAAACATTTACTCATGAAATGAATGAACTATCTCAGCTCAATCCTGTTATAGAAATAGAGAATAGATTTGACTGTTTTGACATAGATGTACCTGATGACCCGGTTATGAGCAGTATGGAAAAAGGTGGATTAAATAAAACAGCAAGTGAAACAAAGGAACCAAGAGAGACTATCAATCTAGAGGGCATTAAGCAAGACAACACTATTTGCCCTGATAAAACTAAAATCATTTAAAAAAAATGACGAACCTTTGGAAAGGGACATACTCATAACTGGGGATTCAATTATAAAAGGTATAGATACATATGTATGTTCAAATAGAAATGAACATACCACAGTCAGCTCCTTACCCGGAGCAAAGGTACAGGATATAGCTGGACTGATGGATGGCTTTTTCAAAAATACAGACACCCCTTTGGTTCTATTACATGTGGGGGCCAACGATGTGGGCAAAACACATTGGAACTGCATGCAAAGAGATTTTAAGTATATTGTAGACACAGTAAAAAGAAAAGCAACTGAAGTTATCATTTCAGGGATTATCCCCATGCAGGGAAACCAAATGTTTAAAAATAATCAGTTAAGAATAATTAATAGCAAGATCAGAAGTTTCTGTTTACAAGAAGAAATTGGCTACATGGATAATGAAAAGACATTTAATAGAACATCTCTTTTTAGAAAGGATGGTATCCACTTAAGTTATGCTGGGTTAAGGACAATGGGTAAAAAAGTTCAAGAGGTTACTAACTTCCATTTAAACTGGTTTTGGGGGGGGGGGTATAGCAAATATTGATAAACGAAATGGAACTCTTTCCCTTCCTCCAAATAGTTTGGGTTGGAATGCTATTTTGATTAATGCTCAAAGCTTGCAGAATAAATATGATGAAGCAAGTATAATTTTGCACAAAAACAATGTGCATATTGCTCTTATTACTGAAACATGGTGGGATGGAAAGGATAATTGGGGAAAAGAAATTGAGGGGTATAAACTTTATTCCCATTGTAGAAAATATAGGAAAGGAGGAGGTTTGGAGAGATATATATATATATATATATATATATATACATATATACATATATATACATACATATATACACACACACACACACACACACACACACACACACACACACACACACACACACACATATATATACACACACACACACACACACACACACACACACACACATATACATACATACATATATACATACATACATACATACATATACACACACACACACACACACACACACACACATAAAGACATCGTCTCGGAAAAAATTAAATGTGATATAGGACAAATAGAACTTTTATGGGTTCATTTATTACCTATAAATAGACCCAAAATTATGTTGGGCCTTCTTTACAGGTCCTCATCTATGTCCCGTGAAGATGATAAGGCTTTAAGTGTCCTTAGTAATTTGGGCCCTTCAAAAAGGCTATTGCTAACTGGTGATTTCAATCTACCCAGCATTGATTGGATCAAAGGTACTGGCTCTTCCCCCCTAGAAAGACAGTATATAGATGTTATGGACCAAGGGGGACTTGAGCAGCTGGTCCCAGAGAGTACTAGAGGTAATAACATCCTTGATTTAATCTTTACGAATATGGGGGAAACAGTTAACTCAGTGGAAGTAAGCACCCCTTTAGGAAACCGTGATCATAACACTGTATTATTTAAATATCAAGGAAATGCAATTTAGTAAACCTTCGGGAACCACTACTAAATTAAATATTGGGAAAGCTGATTTCCATAAAATGAAAATGGAATTGGGTGAATGGGACTGGAGACTGGAATTCACCAATAAACCTGTACAGTACGCATGGGATTCCCTTAGAACTAAAATAGATAAATTAACAACAGATTTTGTACCCACTATTGTTAAATACCATAAGATCAGAACTACCAAACCTGTCTGGTTTACTACATCAATTAAAAAATTAATAAAAAAAACAGGCTTTATAAGAAGTTGAAAGTCCTAAAGTCTGATAAACTAATTGTCGAGTACAATGAAATCCGAAAAAAAGTCAAAATAGCCATAAAAAAAAGCAAAAGTCCTATATGAGATAAATCTTGCAAATAGAGTCCATGACAATAAAAAAGCATTCTTTTCCTATATTAATAATCAAAGAAAGACCCCCAATAGCATAGGTCCCTTTCTCACTGTAGAGGGGTACTCAGCGACCAATCAGCAAACGGCTAATATTCAGAATAAATCTTTCTGTCCAGTATATAAACATAAAGATTCAGATGCACATAGTACAAGTAGACCCTTTAAACCTGGGACAATAACTTTGAACCCAGATAATATTTATAAAAAAATAATCGGTTTAAATATCAACAAGTTTCCTGGCCTTGATGGCATGCATCCCAAAATATTGAGGGAATTAGCAGATATGTTGGCACATCCTACAACATATATTTTTCAACTATCTATAAACTGGTTCTGTTCCCCACGATTGGAAATTGGCAAATATAGTACCCATCCTAAAAAAAGGACCCAGTACTGTTCCAGGTAACTTCAGGCCCATTAGTTTAACCTCAATATTGGGGAAACTCTTGCAGGGAATAATTAAAGATATACTCATATAACACATGGAGCAACTAGATACAACAGATCCACTCCAACATGGTTTTGTACGGAACAGATCCTGTCAGACTAATTTATTATCCTTCTACGAAAAAGTGAATAGGGAAATAGATGTCGGGAACCCTGTGGATGTGGTCTTTCTGGACTTCGCTAAGGCTTTTGACAAACTACCCCATAAAGAACTACTGTCAGCATTGGACAATACAAAACTGCCCAGTAATATCTGTAGATGGGTTTCAGACTGGTTGCGGGATAGAAAGCAGAGGGTGGTCATAAATGGGGATTATTCAGATTGGGCCCCGGTTTTAAGCGGTGTGCCCCAGTGTTTGGTTTTAGGGCCCAGTTTGTTTAACTTGTACATTGCTTCATTGTAAATCAACAACAAGAACATATGGATGTATAAGTTTGCTGATGACTGTAGACTGGGTGCAGTTCCAAGAAATGATGAACAAATAGATGCACTACAACAAACATTAGACCTAATAAATAAATGGACCAACCTCAATAAACTTGAACTAAATATATCCAAGTGCAAGGTCATGCACTTGGGTAAGAAAAATAAGGAAGCAACTTACCAATTGGACAATACAAATTTGGGAGTTGTTACTGAGGAAAAGGACCTGGGCGTCACAATTACAAATGACCTAAAATTCAGAGTACATTGTAGAAAACAACTAAAAGAGCAACCCAGATCCTTAATTGTATACTAAAGCACATCGCAAGTAGAAGGAGTGAGGTTTTGGTTCCTCTGTATGTTGCACTGGTTAGACCGCACTTGGAGTACTGTGCGAGAGTTTGGGCCCCTTATAACAGGGAGGATATACTTTCTATCGAGGGAATACAAAGAAAATTAAACAAATAAAGGGACTAAAAAGTAAGGAATATCATGAAAGATTAGTGAGTCTGAACCTTTATTCACTGTGTTATCGTAGACTAAGGGGTGATCTATGTTTCTTATACAAAAATATTGAGGATGAAGATCTGTTAAAAGACTTGGGTATTACACATAATCATGGGAGAAACAGCACAAGGAAACATACGAAACAACTATATCAACAAACTTGGGAGCACAACTTTAGGAAAAATTGGTATAGTCAGAGTGGTTGGGGCTTGGAACAACTTACCAACAGAGATTATAACTAGTTCTACAATGAATGAATATAAAAAAAGGAGTTGACGAATATTTTGGAAATAAATTTATTCTTTAATAAATAATACTGGAAGGCGAGCCTAATAGGATAGTTGTACCTATCCCTGGCTTGAATATACCTATGAACATGGGTTGCAATGACAAACAGTTACACAAACTGTGCCAAGGCATAGTAAATGGCATGCCAGCATCCTGCAGAAGAGAGAGAGAGAGAGGCAGACTGTTAGGGTGAAGTAGGGAGGGGTAGTGTCAGCTGGGATAGGAAGGGCAGAGGGAAAGAAAAGAGCCAAGGGGTAGGGGGTTGGAGGCAAGTGCTAGGACAAAAGGGAATGGGAGGCAAGTGCTTGGGCAAAGACTTAACTTGGAGGGTCAGGGGTCAGAAGTGCTGAGGCAGATTAAAGCAGCGGGCACAGACTAGCAGGGGCACCTACAGGTACTATTGTCGGTGAGGTGCTGACAGACTTTGTGCTTAAAGGAACCAAAGGTTGGGGCTCTGGCTATGTCAGGTGGTAGACCATTTGTCCACAGAGGGGCCCGGTCAGCAAAGGATCACTGGGCCATAGTTGTGCGGTACCTGGGCACACTGAATACTTGTGTAGTCGAGCTCCTGGTGTGCCTGGCATGTATAGGTGGTGATAGAAGGCTCAGAACTCCTTGAGGAAGCAAGTCTAGTGAGACCTTTTTTGCGAGTAGGCAGGTTTGATAAAGTATTCTCTCCTTCAATTGAAGCCAACCCAACCCAATTGCACATAAAGCTCACAAGTGTAGGTGAGTTTGGGAGCATTAGTGAGCAGGCGGCAGGCTTTGATGAAGGCTGTGAAGAGGCACTCGAGTGCTGTGTCAGTAGCAGAGCCATAGACAGCTAGGCCATAGTCAATCAAGGTGATGAGTGAACTGTTAATTGCCAAGTTCAGAGTTTCATAGGTCAGCAATGTATCTGCAGAGGACACCAATCCTGGTGTTAAAGGCTTTGACAGTGATGTCAATGTGCTGTGTGTAAGACAGGGCAGTGTCCAGTGCGATTCCCAAGTACTTGAAATGTTGGACTAGTTCCACGGTGTTACCGGAGTCATTCTGAATTGCCAAGGGGATAGCCTTTTAGTTTGTTTTGGGCAGTGGCAAAGAGCATGGTCTTGGTCTTTTTATAGTTCAGGACCAGTTTTTGCTCTTTGAACCATTTTTCAGCCACTGCAAGGCCACTCTGGAGGTCATATTCCAGAAGTGTGGGGTCAGAGTTGCTAATAAAGACCACCGCATCATCTGCGTAGAGGAGCATATGGCTACTGCAAGCAGCTGGGAGGTTGTTTAGGAAGACACTGAATAGTAATGGACTGAGTATGGATCCTTGTGGTACCCCTGATCTGACTGGTCGACTTTCTTATAGGATGTCCCCAATCTTTACTTGCTGTGGTCGCAGGCTAAGATAACTACAAAACCATGCTACAGTTTCTAGGGATAGCCCTATGTCCAAGAGCTGTTCAAGGAGGAGGGCACGATGGACCGCGTCAAATGTCTGATAGGTCAACAAAGGCCACCCTTATAAATGTGCCCTTTGTCAAGAGCACTATGTATGAATCCAGTAAATTCCAGGAGAGCCGTGATGGTGCTATTGCCGGTTCGGAAACCATGCTGTTCTCGGCATAGAAGCTGATACTGATTGAAGTACTCCACCAGCTGGTTAGCCACAATCCTTTCAAGGGCCTTGGAGAGCAGGGGGAGTATAGAGACTGGCCTATAGTTGTTTTGAAGAGACCAGTCACCACCTCTGTGTACCGGGGTAACCGTGGCAGCTTTCCAGATTTGGAGGAATTTGGAGTAGCAGAGAGATAGATCAATTACCTTTCTCAGTGGACCAAGTTCTTCATCTAGTGTTAGTCGAACAAATTTTAGGTCCAGAGAGTCCCCACTGTGCCTTGATTTGACGAGGGCTTGTTCAAGGTATTTTCTAGCAGCAGCTTCAGAGACCAGTTTGAAATGGAACAGTGGCCGGTTTGGTCGTGCTGGGGTCTTCTCACTGACCCCTGGAGCAGTGGTATTGAAGTTCGTCGGGAGCACACTACTGAGATCATAGAAGGTGAAGTTCAGAGTTAGCGATGAGCAGAGGGTCCAAGGTAGGGACGCTCTCAACATTTAGCATGGCTGAGTCTATTTTAGGGTCCTTCCCAGTGATATTGTTTAGATTTTCCCAGAACGATTTGCTGCTATTCCAGGTGTTAGTGAGGGCTTTCTCGTAGACTTGGAGTCATCCAGGTCTAGGATTCAGAATGATTCTAATTCGCCTGAAGACGAGAGTCATATTCTAAAGTTTTGAAGCAAAGGGCCTACTCAGCATGGAGAGTGGTAAGGAGGGAACCTTCTCCCAGTGGAAAGGAAGATCTGACGTCACGGGGTGGAGCAGAGGGAGTTATCACCCAGGTGGGTCGGAGGAGCCAGCTTAAGACGTTCAGGCAGGATTTAAGGGAAAAGGAACACTGCCAGAAATGTGGATCTTACATCACATACACATCCCTAAAAATAAGATTCCGGTCCTAGAGGCTATCATAGCAGAAGTCCACCTGGATACTGTGGCCATTGCAGAGTCATGGTGCACTAAAAACCATGACTGGGACATGGCCATACTAGGGCATACTCTGTTCAGGAAGAACAGGGTGGGAAGGAAAGGAGGGGCTGTAGTGCTTTATGTGAGGGAAGCACAACAGTGATGGAGATATAAGGACTACAGGGGAGGCAGAGGTACTGTAGGTCACCCTAAAGACAGGGAATAGAGTCACTAGCCTCACTAGAATGACCTACAGACCTCCACTACAGGAGGAGAAATTACATTAGATACTGGTGGAAGCCACTGGCAAGATAGCAGAAAAGGAGGGAGGTGCTGCTCGGGTGACATTAAGGGGTTGGCCACACCTCATGCTACACCTGACCCAGGTTTGAGAATTAGCCCTGTTACTTGGGGGTCGCTGGGGGGAGGGGCAAGAAGCAAGACTGAGCCACTGCGAGGCAGCTCTCCTTCTGGGAGGGATTGGTGGCTCCTCGGTCACTGCTGTCACCTGGTGGAGGACAGATGGCAGTGCCTACCAGAAGCCCACGGGAAGGAATGGAAGGGGCAGTGCCGGCATCACGGGGCGTGCGTGCACCTCCACGCCTGCATGATGCCAGTGTGCTGGGGAACAGGGGAGAAAACAAGCACAGGAAAAAAAAAAAATCCACAAGAAGTATTAAAAATTTAAAGGAGGGAGGTGCTGCTGCTGGTGGACTTCAGTCTGCCAGATGTAGACTGGAGCCTCCAAGCAGTGGCTTCGCTAGAAGCAGGGACATGCTGGACTCTGCAGGGGGCGTTTCGGAGGCAATTACCAACCAACCAGCCTTTATTTCTAGAATGCTATTCCAGCATAGATCATAGCGTTTTACACAGTGTAATCAGTACATTTAAAAATAGTATAATTAGCACTTTTAAAAACACAAATCCAAGTTTCTAAAACAGCTGAAATTTAGATATCAGCATATGCCAACTCAAACAAGTTTTCAAGGCAGATTTAAAGGCCTCAATGGACGGGCAATCACTTATCCGACAAGATAGAGAATTCCACAGGGTGGGAGCAGCAAAAGCAAACGACCTAGCTCCCAATGTTGTCAAATGGACCCCAAGAATCTCCAGCAATCCCTCATTGGCGAAGGGGGCAGTAGGGACAAAAGAGATCTTGCAGGTACCCTGGTCCCTGTCCGTGTGGGGCCTTATAGGTCAGTAATCCGACCTTAAAGGTGATCCTCCACTGCACCAGCAGCCAGTGCAAAGCGTGGAGTACAGGAGTCACATGGTCAGATCTATGTAAACCTGTCAGTAACCTGGCAGCTGCATTCTGCACCAGCTGCAGGGAATGGAGGTCCACCCCCGGTAGCCCTAGGTATACAGCACTGTAGTACTCAAGGCGCGAGGTCACCAAGGCATGAACCAATGTTGGAAGGTCATAAGGTGGTACCAGGTGCTTTATCAGGCAACATTTCTCAGATGATAAAACAGAGGACTTGACAATGGCCTACACCCGAGTTAAGTGTCAGTCTGCTATCAAGTAAGATTCCCAGATTTCACACCCGGTCAGAGGTTCTCAGTTGGTTGCCCCCCAGCCAAAGCCCGGATGGCTGCCCAGCCGAAAATCTTTCCACCCAACGACCTGGGTCCACAACCAACACCTCAGTCTTACATGGATTCAACCAGAGTCAGCTGGCACTCATCCAATCCTGGATCTCAGCGAGACAGTTAAATACTGTAACAGCATCATATTGGCTGGACACAAAGGACAAGTACAGTAGAGTATCATCTGCATAACAGTGAAAACTCAACCCGTACCACCTAATGTCTTCCAACAGCAGCATGTACACCACTAACATGGGGGAAAGCACAGAGCCCTGTGGCACACCACATGGCAGGGAGGTAGGGGCTGAGGAAAACACCCCTGACTCCACTCCATGTCCTGCCAGTGAGGAATGATTGGAACCATCTGAGGACTGTGCCATTCAGCCTGCAGAAAAGCCGCAGGTGCTCCAGAAACACCCCATGATCCACGGTGTCAAACGTTGCAGAGAGATCAAGGAGGACCAAGATGGAACAGCTCTTCCAATCCCTCGTTATCAGGAGATAATTAAGTACCCAGACCAATGCCGTCTCAGTGCTATATCTCTTCCTGAAACCAGACTGGAGAGTGTCGTAGATGTCATGGGCGGTCAGATGATCCTCGAGCTGCAACGCAACTGTCTTCTCAATAACCTTACCTACAAAAGGCAGGTTAGAGACGGGCCTGTAGTTTGCGGGACAGTCAGGGTCCAGAGAAGGTTTTTTCAGGAGGGGTGAACCACCGCCTCCTTCAGGGTGTCTCGAAACACCCCGGTCACACCCATCTCAGCGAGGACCAGTTCTGTTGTCTCCACACACCCCACAAAGAGGCGTGTTGGACCTGGATCCAAGCCACAGTAAGTCAGTCGCAAGCCCTGGACCAACTTCACGAAATCATCGATCGCCAACCGAGCAAAGTTCGACCGACAAACCGGGTGCTAGTGCTCCCACACTGATCTCTGCTCTGCCCATCTGAGTGAGCTACACCATCTCCGACCTGACGGTCACAATCTTATCTGTGAAAAATCAAGCAAACTCCTCACATTTCTCCTGTGAAAAGGCTCTCCGATTCTGGAGACAGGATGGATTACACAGCCTATCCACAGTACAGAAGAGCTGAGCCAGTCAATTTTACGCAGCTGCAATCTCCTCGGACAGGAATTCTGCCTTCTTATGGGAGACCACAGATAGATATGCCTTATAATGGGATATCAAGCTAAGTTTGTCATCATTCAGGCCGGACTTCCGCCAGCAATGCTCCAACCTTCTTCCCACTCTCCTCAGCTTCCTCAAGGTCCCATCAAACCACAGGAACCGAGAGCGAAGGGTGAGCTGTCGAACACGGATCGGAGCAATATCATCCAGGGCCTCCCCCCCCCTTTACCTTATTATAGGATCATAGTAGACTCTCTGGATCCCTGCTAACACTCGCACTGCGCAATAGGTCCAGAACAGCTATCAGACAAGCTGGAGTTACTCCCCATAATCGGCAGTACCAGATCATCTTCATAGGGTCAGGTCTATTACGGGGGCGACAAAGCTGAACCAAACAGTGTGGTGATCAGACCATCTGACAGGTTCCACCACCACATCAGAGATCGCCATTCCAGCAGGAACACCAGATCCAGTAAATGACCCTGTATATGGGTCGTAGAGGTAATTACCTGTGTGAGCCCCAATGGCATCATCAGTTGGAGAAGTCTTGTCCAAATTGCAGGAGTTCATAGTCGACCCAGGCACTGAAGTACCCCAGTACCAACCACCTGGGCGTCTCCTGCAGGAACTCCTTCTTCTCATGTGGATGGGGAACGAGAAGTGTCCTACAACCCACACCTGTGCTTACGATACATTCAAAGGATCTAGTGGCCCCAAATGGCACCTCTACCAGGCCCAACTCTGTCTTGAAACAGATAGCTACCCCCCCCCCCCAAACGAACCAGCCTTGGGCGGTGTATCACAGAGTGCCCAGCCAGAACAGCAGACTCCAAAATAGGATCAACATTTTCATCTAGCCAGGTTTCGGTGATGCAAGCAAGGTCGGATGACCCAACAAGATCAGCAATTACTGCTGTCTTGTTTTGAATCGACCCGACACTGCATAACACCGTCCGCATTGGATGAGTAGTCAAGGTTGACCAGCCTACCTGCCCACAACAAGTGGAGCTCTTGGGTATGGGCACCAAGTAGGGAAGACCCCTTTCCTGGGCCCATTTCACCCCAGGGCATCTTCTTGACCCAACCACTCCAATTTGCGCCCCCCCCCTCGCTCCACTCCCCCACCTGAACTCCTATCCCTCCAACACCTCCTCGCAATCCCCAAGGTGTGACAGTGCCTATAGACCTCATCTGAAAGTGGGGGGCAATCGAAGGGACAAAGGGCCCCCCGAGCTCAACGGGACAGTAAGGTCTGCCTGAAGCCCTCTGCCAACACATCCTGCAGATTCTACTCAGCAGTAAGTCAAAAACACTCACTCAGTCATACAATTACATCCACTCCTAAACATTCAAAATAAAATCAACATAAAACCAAAACAGCAGCAGTGCGCTAAAAGGTCTGAGTACTGTCCCAAAAGTTACATACTAACATGCCAGCAGAATAGGCCTAACGGTCTTTCGTGTCTGCTCGTTTGGTCAGCCCCCACCCTGGGTGCTGACCTTGCTGTCCCCCTCGCCTTCTCTGGCTTCTCCCTTCCCAGTTCCGTATATTCTTGCTGCATTGGATTTTGCTTCCTGAACCCTTTCCCTGTCACCTGTCCCACCCCTCTTGAACCCCTCCACTGTCTCTGCCTCCACCAGCCCCCAGGTGGTGCATTCCATGGCTCCACCACCCTCTCAGTGAAGTAGCACCTCCTCCTCCTTTTCTCCCCTGAATCTTCCCCTCAGCTTCCACCATGCCCTCTAGTGGCCCCTTCCTCCTTCCTTGAAGCACCCTGACTGTTCTCCCTATTTACCCTCTTCATGTACCTGAAGACCTCTATCATGTCCCCCGGTCCCTTCTCTCTTCCAATGTGTACATATTTAGCTCTTGGGCCTCTCCTCATAGGTCCCTGTCCCCCAAGCCCCAAATCATTTTGGTTGCCCTCCTCTGGACCCTCTCCAGGAGGTTAATGTCCCTCTAAGTGTGGCCTCAAAACTGCCGCAGTACTCAGGTGCGGCCTCACCAAGTAGTTATACAGAGTGAGTATCCTTCCCTTCTGGAGGTGATCCCTAGTGATGCATCCCAGCATCCTGTTGGCCTTGGCTGCTGCCCTCCTACAAGTCTCAGGTTGTTCATCTTGACATCCACCACCACCCCAGGTCCCTCTCAGCCACTTGAGACTTGTAGTATCCCCCAGGGTGTACACTTTGCCTGGGTTTCTGCGCCCCAGGTGGAGTACCTTGCATTTCCCTGCATTGAACCTCAGCTTCCACTTTCTAGACCATCTTTCCAGAGCCTCCAGGTCCCCCTGCAGAGGCCACCTCCCTCCTCCCCATCCACCACCACCCCCAGTTTCCCAGTCATCTGCAAAGAGACTCATCTCCTCCTGATTCTGTCCTTATGTCAGATACGTGGGGGTTGAACAGGCGGGGCCAGGACTGATCCCTTGGGACCCCACTAATGACCCTCCTTGGGATGAGACTATCCCACCAACTACGACCCTCTGGGTCCAGTCCTGGAGCCAATTGCTATCCATCTGATCATCTGGTTTCCCACCCCATTTCTCCTAGCTTATCCAACAGGCCCACGTGAGGAACAGAGTCAAATGCCTTGCTGAAGTCTAGAAAGAGGACATCCACTGGTTCACCCAGGTCCAAGGCACTTGTCACCCAGTCATGAACTCCACCAGGTTTTGTCTGACAGATTTCCCGGGATGAATCCATGCTGTCTATCGTCCAGGCACCCTGATTTATCCAGGTCCCCCCCCCCAGCCTCTCCTTGACAATGCCCTCCATCACCTTGCCCACCACCGATGTCAGGCTGACAGGCCTGTAGTTCCCTACCAGCTCCCTTGATCCCCCTTGTTCAGATGGGCACTACATGCGCCACCTTCCAGTCTTGGGGCACCACCTGTCCTCAGAGAGATGGTGAAAAGCTCTGCCAGGGGTTTCGCCAGGACATCTGCAAGTTCCTTCAGCACTCTAGGATGTAATTTATCCGGCCCCGGTGCTTTCTCTGTCTTAAGGGAGCTGAGGGCTTCCCTCACTCTCTCTGCTGTGATTTCCACTTCTGGTACCTCTTGTCCCTGCTTAGCCCTCCCCCCACCTGCCAGTTCTCTATAATTAACTATAATCAGTACATTTGATTCCACACTGTCTTGAAAACACGCCACACGTCTTCCAGAAATTTAAAGTAGGGGAGCACGGCCCTCACCAACTCCTCATCCACATAATATGTCACAGTCCTGTGGCCCTCTCACTGCCACATTCAACAGGCAGCCGAAAAACAGTATTTTAATAAGCCAGAAGAAAGGAGGTTCTCTCACCGTCTCCAAGTCACAGAATTTGTATATCACAATACCACCACAGATTATATTCTGGAGGTAAAAAAAAAAAAAAAAGAACAGAACTCACGACAGTGCTCCCCTTAATAGGCTGTCCTCTGCAGAGCTACTCCGGGAAAACAAGACCTCTGCAATGACTACAACACCAGGCCCCATCACACCCCAAAGCAGGCACCAAGATCCAGGAAGTACTCCCACATAAGCACCCTGAGCCACCCAAACTAAGTTACATAGATACATAGACAGTGTCAGCAGATAAGGGCCTGTGGCCCACCCAGTCTGCCCATTTGAGCTTGTAAGTTCAGTTAATCTTTTCCTAGAAGTCTGTTGCCCCTTACCCCTGACCTCCAGAATTCCTTTATGTCTATCCCATGCATTCTTAAATCCCGTGATTGTTTCAGCCCCCACCACTTCCTCTGGCAGGGTGTTCCACTTGTCCACCACATTCTGTGAAGAAATTCTTCCTCACGTTTCCTCTGAATCGTCCTCCCTCCAACTTCATCCCATGCTCTCTAGTCCTGGAACATCTTTTTCGCTTAAAAATAGTGTATTCCTGCACCCTGTTCCTCCCTGTAAGATACCTGTATATGTCTATCACATCCCCTCTCTCCCTCCTCTCCTCCAGGGAGTACATATTCAGTTCCTTCAACCTGTCCTCATAGGACTTGTGATGCAATCCATGTACCATCTTTGTTGCCCTCCTCTGAACCTTCTCTATCCTGTCTATGTCCTTACATAGGTAAGGTTTCCAGAACTGTACACTGTACTCCAGGTGGGGCCTCACTAGTGACTTGTATAGTGGAATTATGACCTCCCTTTTCCTGCTGGTGATGCCCCTGCCTATGCATCCCAGCATCCAATTTGCTTTACCTGCTGCCTTGTCACACTGTTTCCCAACCTTGAGGTCATCAGAGATAACCCCACGATCCCTTTCCTGCTTGGTGCATGCTGTATCCTCACCCCCCAACTGATGTATTGTGCCAGGGTTTTTGTGCCCCATATGCATTATCTTGCACTTCTTTGTATTGAATTTCAACTGCCTAACCCCTGACCATTCTTCAAGTTTCTGCAGGTCCCTTCTCATTCAGTCTACACCCTCTGGTGTCTCTACTCTGTTACAGAGCTTTGTGTCATCAGCGAACAGTGAAATTCTGCCTTCTAGGTCCTGCACAATGTCACTGATGAAGATGTTGAATAGGACCGGTCCCAGCACTGATCCCTGTGGTACCCCACTGGTCACTCTTCCCTCTGTGGAGTGACAGCCATTTACCACCACCCTCTGTGTCCTGCCACCCAGCCAGTTACCTACCCACCACCCTGTCCTGCCCACACCCATGTTCCCCAGTTTATGTAACAGTCTTCTATGTGGCACAGTGTCAAAGGCTCTTGCTGAAGTCCAGATAGGCCATGTCCACTGCCTCTCCGGATCCCACCTCCCTAGTCACCCAGTCAAAAATTCAGCGGTTGGACTGACATGACCGCCCCTGGTGAAACCATGCTGCCTTGGGTCCTGGTCCATTGACAACCTGATGTTCCCACAAGTCTCTCCTTCAATAGTGCTTCCATGATCTTCCCCACAACCAGGGGGTGAGGCTGACTGGTCTGTAGTTTTCCTTCTCTTTGTTCCCACTTTTTTGTATAAAGGACTACATCTGCTATCCTCCAGTCTTTGGGTACCTCCCCTGTTTCCAGTGACTGGCTAAACAGAATAGCCAGAGGTTCAGCCACCACCTCTCTTAGTTCTTTAAGGACCCTGGGGTGCACCCCATCTGGCCCCATTGCTTTATCAACTCTTATTACTTCCAGTTCCTTCAGGACCCTTTCTCGTGTAAAGGGACTTGTGTCCATTTCTGCACCATTCTCACCCCTTGTACTCCCTTCAGACCCATTACCCTCCTCTTCCTCAGTAAAGACTGAGCAGAAATACCTGTTCAATATGTCAGCTTTACTGTTGTCATCCTCCACGCGGCCCCCATCCTCCCCCTTCAGTCTCACTACTCCTTCCTCTGCCTTTCTTTTTTCACTTATGTACCTGTAAAAGGTTTTGTCCCCTCTACCCACTGATTTTGCAATGTGTTCTTCTGTCTGAGCTTTGGATTCCCTTACTGACCTCCCTGCCTCCCTTTGATTCTCCTGGTACTTCTCCCTATCCCCTTCTGCCAGTGTCTTTTTGTATTGCCTGAATGCAATCTATTTGGCTTTCACTTTCTTTGCTACCTCTTGGGAAAACTATAATGGTATCCTCTTCCTTTTCCTCTTGCTAAACTACTTAATGCATAATTCTGTTGCTCTTGTAATCCCCACTTTAAATACTGCTCACTGTTCCTCAACCCCCAATTCCTGCCCCATTCCCCTTAATGCCTCTTTCAAGTATCTCCCCATTTTCCCAAAGTCTGCCCCCCTAAAATCCAGGATACGTGTTTTTGTGTGGCTTGATTCTGCTCTTTCTGTGATTTCAAACCACAATGACTGATGGTCACTGTTCCCCAGGTGCTCCTCCACTGTTACCCCCATCACACTGTCCCAGTTTGTGAGCACAAGGTCCAGTATTGCCTTCTGCTGAGTTGGTTCCATGACCAGTTGCTTGAGGAAGGCACCCTGAAGGGAGTCCAGAATAAATCTGCTCCTAGTTGATGCTGCTGCTGGGATGCTCCAGTCCACATCTGGAATACTGAAGTCTCCAACCAGTACTACCTCACTCTTGTCTGCCATCCTTTGGATGGCTATCATCAGCTCCCTATCCGTTTCTTCCTCCTGGGCTGGTGGTCTATAGACCACACCTGTGCGGATGGCTGGCCCCATTTTCCTTTCCAGCTTAACCCACAGTATCTCTCCCCCATTTTGTTCCTCCGACTCTCTGTGGCCCTTATGTAATTTTTCACATACAGTGCCACTCCTCCTCCCTTTCTACCTGCCCTGTCTTCTGAATATGTTGTAGCCAGGTATGGCCATCTCCCAGTCGTGGTTATCATTGCACCAGGTTTCAGTGATGTCCACAATGTCCAGGTCTGACTACCATGGCAGCCTCCAGATCTTCGATCTTGTTGCTAAGGCTCCTGGCATTGGCACACATGGCTTTCCATGATTTGACCTCCCTAGACTGTTTCGCTGTTCTACTCCGGCCCCTTCCTTGGTTGTCCTTTATCCCTGGTTCTCCTTGCTGTCTGCCCTTCTGCTGAATTTTGCCCCTTTTCAGCCAATCCACCTCTTGGGCGCTAATCTCCATCTTTTGCACACTGCTTTGTAGAGATAGCCACTCCTCCCGTCACTGGTTCCACTGTTAGTGTGGGGGGTGAAAGCAGGTACCCTCCTTGCTGGCCTCCACCACCCCTTTGCTAGTTTAAATGCTTGTCAATGTAGCATTTAAACTTATCATTGAGTGCTTGATTCCTCCAGGATGGATGCAGGCCATCAGGCTTGAACAAACCTCCATCCCTCCAGGTGGGTCCCCAGTCACCAATGAATCCAAACCCTTCCTCACAACACCAGTTCTTCAACCATGAGTTAAAGTTCCTGGTGCATGCACCCCTATGCTCTCCCTTGCCTCTCGTAGGTAGTACTTCTGAGAAAGCGACAGAAGTAGCTACTTGCTTGAGACCCCTCCCCAATTTCCTAAACTCTTCCTGAACTTCCTTTGGCTCCCCATTTGCCAGGTTATTAGTACCTACGTGGATAATGACATCCAGCTCACCCTCCCGTCTTGCCTTCCCAGTGATCCCCAGGATCTTCCTTCCATTCCTCCATGCCGTGGCACCTGGTAGGCACCTCACCTCCCTGTCTTCCCCCTTCTGTGTTCCTAGCTGGACCTCTCTTATGATGGAGTCCCCCACCAGGATTCGCTTCCTCCTCCTCTGGGGTCCACTGCTCTCCCCGCTGAGGTCACCTCCTTGGCTAACCTCCACATCCTTTCCTTCCACTTCTCTGGGTACCTCTATTTGGTTGTCTCCATTTGCCAGTGTGGCATATGAGTTCTTGAGTGGAATAGGATCTGGGATGTGCCTCTGCCTGACCGCTCTAACCCTCCCTGAGCCCAGTGTCATCCAAGTGCTCCTCGTTCTCTGTATCCTTTGAGGCAGTTGCATTGGACTGGGTGGTCTCTGGATAGAGGTGATGGTACTCCTGACCCAGTTTACTTCCGCTCAGAGTCTGGCTACCTCGTCCCGCAGTCCAGAGAGATGCATGCAGATAGGTCAGCACCTCAGTGTCCAGAAGGTCTGCCTGAATATGGTTGCCCCACAGCCACTGCATTGCACCACTCCCCAAATTATACTGCAGTTCCACTACTTGTCTGTTACTGAAGCTCTCCTAGTTCCCTTTTTATTAATTTACTGTCCTAAAAATCCTGCCACTGATCCTCAGATACTTTTCTTTTTAAAAAAAAGAAAATAAACCAATAAATAAATGAGTCAAAACACTTGTGCTGAGGGTGGGCTTCTTCCCCCTTATGCCCCTCCTACTCCACACCCCTTACTATCCCCTGCGTTTAGCACCTGTCAAATCAGATTTAACAGGGCATATAATTAAGAGTTGGGGGGGGGGCACGAAAATCTGCAGCAATTAAAGACAGCAAAGAAATACACCACCACTACATTTTAAAATTTTCAACAGCCCAAAAACAATTCTAAGTAAAGACAGCAAAGAAATTACAGTGTCACTAAAAGCCCACAATCTAAGTTTAAAAGAAAAATAGCAATTACAAGTTACTGTAAAGCACTGAAATGAATACGTTTCCTTCCCCTTCTGGCTTCTTCCGAGGGAAAAAAAAAAAACTCACTTGCTACCTCAACTCTGACTAAGCCCCACCTCCAGTTATCACATAGCTGGGGTCAGAGGCCAGACAATTAACACCCCTCACCCAAACTACAGGAAGCCTATGAAGGCTCAATGAAGAGAGAAGTTCAGCGTCCACCGTTCAGTCGACGCTCTCCATCTCCACCGGACAGCCCCTGGGCCAGACTCCTACCACAGGGTAGTAAGAGTCTGAAGAACAGTTCACCACTTCCAGAAGATAACACACCTTCATGGCTCGCTCTTCCATGGTCAGCCAAAATCACCAAGGGCAGCCCAATAAATCCACAATGTGGATGCCCTTACCAACGCTCACATTTCTCCTCTGGCCACTGGACCCTCAAGTACTCCTCCAGCTCCAGTCCGTCCCACTACATCCTGGTCCTCATCTGAAGCAGGTGTCCCCAAGGTAGCCCAATATCCAAAAGTCCTCCCATCCTTCTACAACCTCCAAGACGGCAAGAACAGAATATCAAACAGAGTACCGAATGCAGCACAAAAGAGTGTTCCCACTTCTACCACGCAGGTCGGTAGATACCCTCGCCACAGATGGCACAAAACGAGTTGTTGGCATCTGGAAAAAAAAAAAAAGACAGTGGTGGCCTATGAAAAAAAGACCGCAACTCAAAAGTGCACTACCGCTGTTTTGACACAAAATACTGTGAATTGAAACAACGCCACGAAGCTTAAAACTTATAAGAGCAAGCCACTAAATTAACTAAAATTAAACTGAAAATAACTGCTAAGCTAATGTGACGGCTGACCCAGCACGATCACCATCTTGAGATCTAGTCAGTCAGTGAGCCCACTCGTGATGGGGCAATACTGGCCCTGATACCAACTGGGACAGTGTTGCAGACATCAAGGCAGGAGGTCACTTGGGGACCGGTAATCACCATACAGTGTGGTTCAATACAAGGTTTAAAAAAAGATGGGTGAATATCTCAGATGACCTGGCGGGGGGATGGCCTAGGTGGGGTGGAGGAACACTGGATAAAGATAAAAGGGAGCATAAAGGCAAAAAAAAAACTCTGCATCAAACAAGTGAGCAAGAGGGAAAAAGGAAAAAAAAAAAAAAAAGACCGTTATGGTTCTTCAAAGACATGGCTGAAATGAGAAAGGCTAAAAGGGTAGCATTCAGAAGGTAGAAGGAAGTGCATCAGAGGAAAAACAGAGGGAAGCAAGGAAAGCAGTTAAAAAGTGCAATGGCACAAACTGAAGAGAGAATAAATAGCCCAGGGGGTAACAAAAGGGGACAAGACATTTTTAGGTATGCAAGTTAAATGAGGAAGACCACAGATGGGATTGTGAGGTTAAAAAAAATTGAAGGGGTGGGGAACTGTGCAGAAGGGGACCAGAAAAATGCAGACATCCTGAACACACACTTTTGTTCACTGTTCGAAGGGAGGAGAACAGGAGGGTCCACAAAAAGCAACAAAAGCTTTGGAGAAAGGGAGGGAGGGAGGTAGACACTAGTCCTTTTTGGGAGGAGAGGGTCCTGAAAGGACCTGCTAATCTGAAGGTGGACAAAGCAATGGAGCCAGATGAGGGTGCATCCAAGGCTATTAAGGGAGCTCAGGGAAATACTGGCTGTACCTCTGACAAGTTCTATTTAACGGCTCATTGGAAAAATGAGCCGTTAAATAGAACTTTACAAAAGTAGTAGCGAGGAGGAGGCTGGAAATTATAGGCCAGTCAGCCTTTATGGTGGGAAAGTTAATGGAATCGCTGCTGAAGAAAATGACTGTGCAGTACATCTTGAATCATGGTTTCACGAGGGGGTGGGGGTGGGTCATGCCAATCAAATCTAATAAGACTTGTTTGACTGGGTGACAAAAGATTTAGATCAGGGTGGAACAGTGGGGCGTCACCTACCTAGACTTTAGTAAGGCTTTCAACACTGTTCCACATAAGAAACTAGTAAGCAAGCTGGGTAGCTTAGGAGTCGGTCCAAAGGTGGTACACTGGGTAAGAAACTGGTTAGGGCACAGATTACAGAGGGTGGTGGTAAACAGAGTTCACTCCAAAAGAGGCAAGGTGATCAGCGGGGTGCCTCAGATCACTGCTGGAATTCGTCCTCTTTAATGTTTTTATAAGCGACACTGCAGAGGAGCTGGAAGGGAAGGTCTGCCTCTTGGCGGATTTCTGGGGGATGAAAAGGATGAGCAGGGACCTAAAAAAAACTAGAGGAGGAGTGGTCAGGGGTATGGCAGATGGGTTTCAATGTGAAAAAGTGCAAAACAATGCAATTAGGGCACAGAAGCCCAGGGCGGAGCACACAATGGGTGAAGTGGTATGGACTACCACCAAGCAGGAAAGAGACCAGGGGTAATCATACTGGATTACCTATAGATGGCCTGGAAGTCCAACAAGGCAGTTGTGAGGGCTAGTGGGATGCTGGGGTACACAGGGAGAAGCATCACCAGCAGAAAGAGGCATGTGGTGTTACCTCTGTATAGATCGCTGGTAAGACCCCATGTAGTATCGTATTTAGTTCTGGAGACCACATCCTGCGGAAGGACATCGAATGGAGGTGGTCCAGAAGAGGGAAACTAAAATGGTGCAGGGTCTGCATCAAATGCCCTACAAGGAGAGACTAAAGAACCTCAATATGTACACCACAGAAGAGACAGAAGGATAGTATAGAGACCTTTAAATATCTCACAGGGTTAAATAAGTACAGGAGGGAACCATTTTTCAGAAGAAAAGGTGCTCAAGAACAAGGGGACATGCCGTGAAACTTGAGTGGGGATAGATTCCGGAGAGATGTGAGGGAGTACTTCACAGGAAGAGTGGTGAATTCCTGAAACAGCATTCCAGCAGAGGTGGTAGGGGCGAAAACAGTGGTAGGGTTCAAAAATACATGGCATAAGCACAAGGGAATCATAGTGGAAAGTAAGAGGGGAGGGAGAAAGCTGTAAATCTGGCACAGTCCACGGCAATAGTGTAGGTAAGGAGAAATAGGCAGACTAGAGGGGTCAAATGGTCCTGATCAGTTGACAAATTCTATGCTTCTATAAGTTATCCGAGGACTCCTCAAAAACGTCTTGACTGTCTGCCGCAATGAACCACCCGAGTGTCCTCAGACTGGGTGATTTCCACCGACAGCCAGCCTGGTAAGCTGGCACCAGCACAGGAGTCCTTCATGGAAACTCCCACCAAGGGCTGCAGTGCTGGTGGCTCCACCCTAAGGGATGGAGAAGCAGATACCGGGGACATCTGCTACAAGGACCTGTGTGGATATAACTGGTGGTTGCCAGGTAGCCGAAGGGCTTGAGAGTAGAGCCCTACCCCAGCCTGCGGTGGTCCACTTCTGCTAGGGGAGCTCATCACTGCAGCACCGCATCTTGTGGCAGTGACTGTACTCGACAGAGGAAGAGGAAGTTGTGGAGCATCAATGGTGGTGCCTCCCTGTCAAACAAGATCAAGAGCAGCATCTCTATCTTGTTCTCAGCAGTCGACCTGAGGGCTGCCATCGAGAAAAGGCCTCCAGAGGGTTATGGCAGACCATGTGCCGAGCTGTGTTCAATAACAGCTGCTTCAAAGGTATAACCACTGTCCAAGGTTAGTTCTGGGGTAACCCAGTCAGGAATGTGGTGAGCTAGCCAACTGCCAGTCATTATTTGCAGATATAATTTTTTATACCCCTCTATCTATCTATAGATATTTTTGATGTGATGTGTATGTGTACATGCCACAAGAATGTCAGTGTTAATGGAGAGAGAGAGAGAGAGAGAGAGAGAGAGAGAGAGAGAGACTGGATTTCTTTTAAAATTAGTACATCTTTTAGTTGTAACTGTATGACCATAAAGTATTTCAGCAAAAATATTTGATGTTAAACCTGCCTAAGCGAGATTTCTAAATTGTGTGTGAATTGTGGACAGTTAATCTGTGACAAACTGTTATTGCTTAGGGGTGCCTCCATAAGCAACCAATCGAGCAAGAGTCTGTAAGGGATATCTGGGTAGAGACAGGGAGAATACCAAAGCCTCAAAGAAGAGCCTGTAGGGATTTTGAACCAGGTTGTTGCATGTCCTGTTGGAGAAGACTAAATCAGGAGCACACTGCTAACCCGAAGAGAGTGAGATGCCTGGATCTTCCCCATTTGTGCAACAAACAAGAAGGGTTCATATCTGGATACAAGGCTTGAGACTGGTATTGCGCCCTTATCCAGAGTTTAGAGGGATGCCCTGGGTCTTCGTGACGGGTCTTCAGTCGTGACCTCTCCAAACATTCTAAAAGAACATGAGGAGAGTATCCCTGTTCCCCCCCCCCCCATCATGGATTGCACTTAGGGGTGGGCACTGTGTGCTCAGTGGACCCGACCCTCAGGAGTGGGTTCATGACAGATCTGGTGCGCAGCGTTGGGATCCGAGAAAGCTGGTTGCACAGTGTTGCGATTCGAGAGATATTGGTGGCACAGGCATAACAGCTGGATTCAAGCCCAGCATATCAGATTAATAAACTGAAAATAGTCCACACAATCAAGGCAGAAATTTGAAAAAAATTATTTGGTTACAGTATAAAGTTCCCTACCAGTTTTCTTTTTTCTCAGGTATAAGCTAGAGTAGCAGTAGTTGGGGAATAAGACTGTTTCCATCTACAGCGATTACACCGCAGACTACCTAAGCGGTTGTTCACAAAAAGAGAAGGATCCAGTGCATGAACAAAAGCACCTCATGGAGGCTGTTGCGGCAGCCAATGAGCAAGTGACTGTCCAGACCTCGACACAGCTGGCGACTGAGAAGGACCAGACCTTGGGCATGGGGGTGCCAAGGGACATCGCAGTGTCCAGTCCCAGGGAGGAGGACCGTGAGACCAGAGGGAACCCAGAGCCACAGCAGCAGGGGAAGGTCACCACAAAGCTGGAGCCGGAAGGCATCAGGCTGCAGCCAGAGTTTAGCAGATTGGAGCTGTTAATTTAAGCAGAAAAGGTTTGAAGCCCAGCAGCAAAGGGAATTCGAGCAGATTAAGTTCGAGCTGGAGATGCAGGAAAAAGAAAAAGGAAAACAGCATCAGAGAGAGCCTGAGGAAAAGGAAAAACAGTTTCAGAGAGAGGCTGGGACAGGAAAGAGAGCACCAGAGGGAATTTGCGCTGGAGAAGCTAAGACTCCAACGACAGACGCCAGAGGAGGCAAGTGGCAGGAGTGGACCTAAAACTCCAGGGCTGGGGTAGAAGTTAAATTCAAAATTCATAGCTGAATTTAAAGAGAGGGAGGATACGGATGCATTTTTAAATTCGTTTGAAAAGGTCTGTATCCAGGCCAGAATAACCAGGGAGTCCTGGAGCTTCCAACTATCCCCGCTGCTTACTGGTAAAGGGCATGAGGCGCTATGCCAAATGGACAATCACGATAGCCAAGATTATGAGAAACTCAACTGCTTTACTTAAAAAGTATGAACTAACTCCTGAAGCATACAGGGTTAAGTTCCGTAAGCTCCAGAGAAGCCCCATGAGCTATGAGGAACTCACCACAAAGCAACATTAGTTTTTGAAATAGTGGGAGGGAGTAGAAGCAAATTCTGTGGAAAAAACTGAGGAGGTTAATGCTGTTAGAGCAGTTCTTTTTGAGCTTGTCCAGCAGAGCTAAAAACCTGGTTAGAGGACAGAGATCCAAAAACAGTGCAGCAGGCTGCTGTGCTCTCTGATCGCTTTGCTAGAAGCAGGCCTGCTCTGAAAGGGAGTGGGGTGGGTGTGGCAGCACAGAAAGGGAAAGAGCACCTTCAGCACAGCTAAAACCCTCACTGCCTCCACAGAAAGGGTGAAGCCCCAGCTTACAAAAAAGGGATTTCTCAGATAAAAGAAATGATGACTGTTGGTTCTACAAACAGCAAACAGTGTCCTAAAAAGGCAGAGTGGGCAAGGTGGTGCTCAAACGGAGTTGGGTGCACTGTGTAGCCTAATGCCTATAAATGAGGGACATATACACCCGGTTATGTGTAAATGGGGTGCAGACCCCACGGGTTAAAGGACACGCAGGGTGTCTCTCTACCTTAGTAAGGGGGATCGGTTGGGCCCGAACAGCTTATAAAAACATAGACTTTGACAGCAGATAAGGACCGCTTGGCCCATCTAGTCTGCCCATTCCCCTACCTACAGAATAGGCTGCAGATCCTAGTTAACCAACAGCCTATTTCTTCCTACCCCCCCATAAGAAATGCCTTATGTCTGTCCCATGCATTCTTGAATTCTCCCACAGTTTTAGACCCCACAACCTCCTCAGGAAGGCTGTTCCATGCATCCACTACCCTCTCTGTGAAATAATACTTCCTCACATTGCCCCTGAACCACCCTCCTTCTATCTTTAAAGTGTGTCCTCTTGTTCTTGCAAGTCTCTTTTTCTGAAAGATGCTACCCTCTTTGACTTTGTTGATTCCACTGGAGGTACTTAAAGTTTCTATCATGTCCCCCTCCCTCCTTTCTCCTCAAGGGTATACATATTAAGCTCCTTTAGTCTCTCTTCATACGTCTCTTGCAGACCCTGCACCATTTTAGTTGCCCTCCTCTGGACTACCTCTATCCTGTCTATGTCCTTGCAGAGATGGGGTCTCCAGAACTGGACACAGTACTCAGATGGGGTCTCACCAACTGTCTGTACAGAGGGATAACAACTTCCTGTTTTCTGCTGCTGATGCCTCTCCCTATACATCCCAGTATACCCCAGCCCTCCCTACTGCCTTCTCACATTGCTTGCTAACCTAAGGTCATCTGATATGATTACCCCCAGGTCCCTTTCCTTTTGTTGTTGTTACTACCTCCCCACCCATTGTGTATTCTTCCCTGGGTTCTTGTTTCCCAGGTGCATTATTTTGCACTTCTTTGCATTGAATCCTAGCTGCCATACTTTGACCATTCCTCCAACCTTGCCAAGTCCCTTTTCATCCTTTCCACGCCTCCTTGTGTATCAACCCTGTTGCAGATCTTTGTGTCATCTGCAAAAAGGCATACTTTTCCTTCCAGTCCCTCTGCAATGTCACTGATGAAGACATTAAAAAGGACTGGACCCAATACTGAACCCTGCGGTACCCCACTAGTAACCCCTCTTTCTTCAGAGTGGACTCCATTTGCAATTACCTTCTGTGTCCTGTTCTGCAGCCAATGTTTTACCCAGGCTACCACCCTGGGACCCACTCCCAGGCTGGTTAATTTGACTATTAATCTTTTGTGTGGGATTGTGTCAAATGCCTTGCTAAAGTCTAGGTAGGCCATGTCCACAGCCCCTCCCTGGTCTACTACTTTGGTCACCCAGTCAAAGAAATCTATTAGATTCGTCTGACATGACCTTCCCGCTGTGAACCCATGCTGCCTTGGGTCCTGTGCTCTACTGGCCTCTAGGTGCTCAACTATTCTTTCCTTCAAAAGTGACTCCATCACTTTCCCTACCACAGAGGTCAGACTGACAGGTCTGTAGTTTCCTGCCTTTGTCTTGGTCGCACTTTTGTGAAGGGGAATCACATCCGCCTTCCTCCAGTCCTCGGGTACTACACCATCCTCCCATGATTTATTAAAAAGAGTAGCCAGTGGTTTCATTAGTTCCTCCCTTAATTCTTTTAGATTTCTGGGGTGAATTCCATCAGGACCCATTGCTTTGTCCACCTTCAGTTTTAGGAGTTCTTGCAGAACCATTTCTTCTGTGAAAGGACTGGGATCGACCCCCTATCAAGAGTGCTTCTGTTAATTGGATTAGGCACTTCCCCTCCTTTTGTGAATACTGAGCAGAAATATTCGTTCAGTATCCCACTTTTTCTCTCTCCTCTGCCCACCCACCGTTCATTCTATTCAGCCTCACTATCCCTCCCTTTGTCTTTCTACACTCGCTGATGTACCTATAAAAGGTTTTATCACCCTTCTTAACCGAGTTGGCTATCTTTTCCTCAGTTTGGGCCTTTGCTATTCTGACTTCCCTCCCTGCTTCCTTCTGCCTTAACTGGTAAGCTCTCTGTCCTGTTCCTTCTGTGTTTCCTTATACTTCCCGAATGCTATCTTTTTCTTCCAGACTTTCACAGCCACTTCTTTTGAGAACCATAGTGGCTTTTTCTTTCGTTTGGATTTGTTTATTTGCTTCACACAAAGGCTTGTTGCCTCTGTGATGGCAGTTTTGATGATTCCCCATTGTTGCTCCACACCTCCTTCTAGCCCGTTTGCTAGTGCTTTTCTGAGGCACTCCCATCTTGCCAAAGTCAGCCCCTAAAGTCCAGTATCCTCACTTTGTATGGCTTGACTCTGTAGCTGAGTTTAACGTGAACCACACTGTTTGATGGTCACTTGTCCCCAGATGGCAACCCACTTCTAGATCCGAGATCCTCTCACTGCCCCCGTTTGAGAGTACTAGGTCCAAGATTGCTCCTCATGAGTGGGTTCCGAAACTAGCTAAGGCCTGCCACCTGTAGGGCATCAAGAATGGCCCTGCTCTTGGATGTGGCTGCAGCAAATGTGCTCCAGTTAACATCTGGCATATTCAGGTCTCCCATCAACAGTATCTCCCCTTTCTCTGCCATTCTAAGAATGCCTTCTATCATATCCTTGTCCATTCCCTTCCCCTGACATGGGGGTCTGTACACAACCCCTGTGCGGATTGTGGTGCCCTTTCCAGTCTCCAGGTGACCCATAGTGCCTCCTCTCCTCCCTTTTACTCTTTTGTTCAGTTGCTTTATCTCTTCCTTTTTACATAGAGAGCTACCCTTCCCTCTTCTCCCTGCCTGTCTCTCCTGTGGTTATGTACCCTGGTATGTTAACATCCCAGTCATGGTTCTCTGTGTACCATGTTTCTGTGACTGCTAAGATATCCAGGCATCCCTCTTCCATCAAGGCCACCGGCTCAGGGAGCTTGTTGCCCAGACTATGGGCATTGGTACTCATTACCCTCCATTTCCTGATTGCCTTCCTCCCTTATACCTAATCAGTTTGTAACAGTAAGGGGATTCACTGGGGAAGAAAAAAACTGCCACTAGCTAGTTTTCTCCTTGACTGGGGTGAGACAGGAGAAAGGGTGCAAAAAGTGGCCATGGCAGACAACCTTGCCCTGGATGTGATTATAGGGAACAATCTCCAGAATGGGGTGGTGTGTGTGGTTACCTGCAGTCAGACAGCAAATGCCGCTTGTAGTTCCCTGGACCCCATAGAAGCCCCTATGGAAAAAAAAAAAAAAAAGAGGGTGGTTCCCCAGCCTATGTCTCCTGAAATGGAGAGTAGTGAACGTGAGGTAGGACTTCCCCAAGTAGTAGTTTAAAAAACAGCTACAGAAGGTTACTCCAAGGAGGGAGGGGTAACAAACTGTCAGAAGGTTAGGGATGGCACTGGCCCCGAATGCCCAGACACTAGGGTCTAGGCCCCAGTTAAGGAACAGAAGAGGACATGTCCCATACCTTGGGAAAATGTGAAGACTCTGCAGCTGCTCAGAGAACTGACCCTAGTTTGGAGAGGATGAGGGCTTGGCAAGAATCTGATGGGACACAGGGAGGCAACACAAGACATAGGGTATTTTGGGACAATGGACTGTTGTATATCCAGGACGTGAGGACAGAGGGAGATGGGCAGGCAGCTTGTTATTCCCCAGGGGTATTGTGAGCAATTGTTCGAGGCCGCTAATGACATCCTCATGACCAGACATCTGGGAATCACACGCACCATGCAGTAATTGGCCCAGAATTTCTATTGGCCCAACTTCACCCAGCAGGTGAAGGAATACTGCAGGTCTCATCACCGGTGCCAACAAATAGGGAAGGGAGGTAGTAAAACCAAAGCCTCCCTAATTTCCTTGCCCACTGAGGAGGAGCCATTCCAGATGGCAGGAATGGATATTGTGGGGCCTTTGAGTACCCAAAGATCCTCTGGGAAAAAGTTTAAATGGGGGTTGATTTCGCCACCCGATACCCAGAGGCAGTCGCCATCTCCTCACTTAGAACAGACAAAGTGGCAGACGCCTTGCTAGGGATTTTTCTCCCATGTCAGGTTTCCGCAAGAGGTCATCAGTGATCAAGGGGGTACCTTTATGTCGGACCGGATGATGAGTTTGTGGGAGAAGTGTAGGGTGGTGCAGAGACACACAACACCTTATCACCCACAAGCCAATGGGCTTGTGGAAATGTTTAATGGTATCCTAAAATCGATGCTCCAAATGTTTGCTGAACAGCATGGTAGGGACTGGGAGAAATACCTTCCCCACCTGTCTGCATACAGGGAGGTGCCCCAAGAGTCAATAGGGTTCTCCCCCTTCAAACTCTTATATGGATGTAGGGTGTTTGGGCCCTTAGACTTGATCCGGGAAGACTGGGAAGGCAAGCAGCCACCAGGTAACTTCCATCATGGAGTATGTCCTGAAGTTTAAGGAGAAGCTGAAGGAGCTGACCCCCTGCACTGGTGGAGGAACTGGACGAGAGTTCCGTGGCAGATGATGGAAGACACTGTAGATTGGGCAGGGGAAGGGTGGTGTTGTTGGGTGACTTAAACATGCCAGGGATGGACTGGGGGACTATGACATCTTCGGTGGTCAAAGAACAGAGGTTGTTGGAGGTCTTTCAGAATGTGTTTCTAACCCAGCAGGTGGGGAAGCCTACCAAGGAGGTGCGGATACTGGATGTGGTCCTGGCAGACAGTGGCCAGATTGGGGGCCTGGAGGCAAGGGACCCGTTGGCAGGAAGTGACCATGCCACAGTCTGTTTCTGCCTGGATCTAGGAGGGGAGGAAGACTGCACAAAGATGGAGGTAATCGACTTCAGGGGGGCTGATTTCAAGGAAATGGGAAGGATCCTTAAGGAGCATTTGGACGGGGTAGGGCTAGACATGGACGCTAACAGTAGCTGGGAAATTATCAGGAGGGGGGTGCAGGTGCTACCAGAACCTGTGCAAGATTGAGACGTAAATGCAGTAGGGCCTGAAAACCCTGTTGGTGGACCCGGGAGATTCAGGAGGTGGGGAGGGAAAAGAAGGCGGCCTATGGGTGTTTCAAGTGCTCAAGGAGTGAAAGGGATCGAGGGGAGTATGAGCGGACGGCCAGAAGGGCCACTAGGGTGGTGAGGGCGGCTAAGGCAAAGAAGGAGCAGAACCTGGTGAGGGAAATCAGGAGAGGGAACAAGGGGTTCTTTAGATACGTTAGGGGAAAAAAAGAAGGGTGAAGGGGCAGATCAGCAGGATTAAAACAGGTGAGAGATGGGCACAAGACCTGGGGGAGCAGGCTGAGGTACTAAATGAGTACTTTGCCTCAGTTTTTACCAAGGAAAATGGGGGGCGCTGCATCATACATTGGAGGAGATGGTGAAACTGAGGAGGGGGGACCCTTATGGATCAGCGGGACTGGGGAAGGGGGAGCCATCACTGGCGGGGGGGCAAAACAGGGGTCCAAGGAAGCGGAGGTGGAAATCATGGTAGAGAGAGTGAGGGAAGCCCTCAGGTCCCTTAAGATGGACAAAGCACCAGGGCCAGATAAATTACATCACAGAGTACTGAGGGAACTGGTGGATGTCCTGGTGAAACCCCTGGTGGAGCTTTTCAGCATCTCTCCGATGACAGTGTGGGTGTCCCAGAACTGAAAGGTGGCGCATATAGTGCCTATCCACAAGAGTGGATCAAGAGAGGTGGCACGGAACTACAGGCCCATTAGCCTGACATCGGTGGTGGGCAAGGTGATGGAGGGTATATTATCAAGGAGGTGCTGGGGGGGGGGGGAGACTAGAAAAGTCGGGGTGCCTGGACATTAGACAGCATGGCTTCATCCCAGGGAAATCATGTCAAGACAAACCTTGTGGAGTTCTAGGAATTTGTGACGAGTGCCTTGGACCTAGAAAGGCTGGTGGACGTCCTCTTTCTGGACTTCAGCAAGGAGTTTCTTTCCTCATGGGGGCCTGTTGGATAAGCTGGGGGAAATGGGGGTGGGGAAACAGATGATCAGATGGATATGGAACTGGCTCCAAGACCGGACCCAGAGGGTTGTGGTTGGGGGGGGGATAGTCTCATCTCCAAGGAGAGTCATTAGTGGAGTCCCTCAGGGATCGGTCCTTGGGACCCTCCTGTTCAACATCTGCATCTGACAAAAGGAAGGGCATCAAGAGTGAGATGAGTCTCTCTACGGATGACTCAAAGCTTGGGCCGGTGGTGGATGGGGAGAAGTGGAGGGTGGCCCTACAGGGGGACCTGGAGGCTCTGGAAAGGTGGTCAAGAAGGTGGAAACGGAGGTTCAATGCAGGGTACTGCACCTGGGAGTCAACCCAGGCCATGCGTACGCCGGGGGGTGGGGGGAGAAGAGAGAGAATGCTACAAATCTTGATAGCTGGGACGGACCTGGGGATGGTGGTGGATGTCAAGATGAACAACTCAGATTTATAGGAGGGCAGCAGCCAAGGCCAACAGAATGCTGCAATGCATCGCTAGGGGGATCACCTCAGAAGGAGGAAGCGATACCCTCTGTATAACTGCTATGAGGTTGTCAGCACTAGCATCGCGCGCAGTTTTGGAGCCCACACTTAAAGAGGGACACTGAACTCCTGGAGAGGGTCCAGAGGAGGGCAACCAAAATTATCTGGGGCTTGGGGGAAAGGACCTATGGGACAGGCTCGAAGAGCTAAATATGTACACTCATTGGAACAGAGAAGGGACAGGGGGGACATGATAGAGGTCTTCAAGTACATGAAGGGGGTAAACAGGGGAGGCGCAGTCAGGGTGCTCCAAAGGAGGAGGGCAACTAGAGGGCATGGGTAGAAGCTGGAGGGGGTAGACTCGGGTGAAAGGAGAAGGTGCTACTTTACTGAGAGGGTGGTAGAACCATGGAATGCGCTGCCCGGTGGGGGCTGGTGGAGGCAGAGACTGGAAGGGTTCAAGAGGGGGTGGGACAGAAACAGGGGAAGGATTGTGGAAGCAAATCCAATGCAGGGGAAATACCCTGGGCTGGAAAGGGAGACGCCCGAGAGGGCGGCGGGAGCAGCAAGGTCAGCTCCCAGGGTGGGGGCTGACCAAACGAGCAGACACGAAAGACTGCTAGGTCTATTCTGCTGGTATGTTAGTATGTTAGCTTATGGGGTGGCCCAAAGCAACCTGTCAGCTGCCCAACAGAAGCAGAAGCTCTGGTACAACCATGGAGCCAGAGCTCACTCGTGCAGTGTAGGTCAGGAAATCATGATCCTAATCCCAGTCCGGAAGGACAAGCTGCAGGCCAAGTGGATGGGACCATATAAGGTAGTCTGACAGGTAAATGATGTGAACTATGTTGTAGAACTGCCTGACAGGAGACATAACCATAGGATGTACCAGGTCAACATGATGAAGCCATATGCAAATAGGGCTGATATGGTTTTGCAGTAAGTAGTCCTGGGGAGGGGATGGACGAAGAAGACCCCACCTGAACTTGCTAGAGGAAATCAAGTGGGAGTCCTCTGTGGAGACAATCAAGCTGTCACCCCTGTTGACCCCAGAGCAGACCCAGAAAGTGAGGGAGGTTTTAGAGGATTTTGCCCCTTTCTTTATTGCCAAGCCTGGATGAACCCCCTTAGCGACACACGATGTAGACACAGGGACGCAAGCACCTCTACAGCGGACAGCCTACTGGGTGCCTGAGGCAATCCTAAAAGACATTAGGATGGAGGTGGAGGAAGTGCTGGATTTAGGGGAAATTTAGAAATCCCACAGTTCCTGGGCCTCACCCGTAGTCTTCGTTCCCAAGTCAGATGGTTCTACTCACTTTTGTGAGTACTACTGTGGACCCAACACAGTCACGAAGTCAGTCGCCCACCCAATGCCACAGACGGACAAACTACTGGACAAGCTGGGAGGGGAGACATACCTTACCACAACTGACTTGACGAAAGGGTACTGGCAGGTGGAGTTAACCACCACAGCTAGGTAGAGGTAGGCTTTCGTCACATCAATAGGGTTATTCGAATTCAGGGTAATGCCTTTTGGAATGAAGAATGCCCTTGCCACCTTCCAAAGGTTGATCAACCAGGTGTTACATGGTACTGAAGAGTATGCAGTGACATATCTGGATGATACTGCAATCTTCAGTGCCAGTTAGAAGGAACACCTGTCCCACCTGAAGGAAGTGTTGGGCAGGATACAGAGGGCAGGGCTCACTGTCAAGGCTGAAAAGTGCCAGGTGGCCATGGCGGAGGTGGCATAACTAGGCCATGTAGTGAGGTGGTGGCACCTTCGGCCCAATCAAGCCAAGATTGAGGCAACAGATGCGTGGGCCAGACCTGGAACCAAGAAGCAGGTCAGGAGCTTCCCCTAGGGACCACCGGGTACTATCAAAAGTTTGTACCAAATTACAGTACTCTGGCAGCTATCTGGCCTGCTAAAGAGAAGAATGCCCAAAAAGAAAGTGGGAGCCAGCCTGTGCACAAGCCTTCACACAGCTAAAGGAGGCACTGTGCAGTGCCGCTGTGTTGGCCAGTCCAGATTACAGTAAGCCATTTGTAGTCCAGACAGATACCTCAGATGTGGGGATTGCAGCAGTCCTCAGTCAGAACTCTAATCAGGAAAAAAGATCACCTAATAGTGTATCTTAACAAAAAGTTACTTCCCCGGGAGCAGGCATATTCCAGAGCTGAAAAGGAATGCCTTGCACTGGTATGGGCCCCAAGGAAATTAGAGCCATACCTCTACAGGAGGCAATTCTAGGTACAGACTGATCATAACCCCCTGGTGTGGCTAAATCAGATGGGTAAAACATATGGTCATCTCTGAAGGTGGAGTATTGCCCTACATGTCTACGATATGACCATTACCCATAGGTCCGGATCGTCCAATACCAATGCAGGTGGCCTATCTCGCCAGTTAGAACAGTCACAGAATTTGTGAAAACCTTATCATGCATTGGGGGAATGTTCCCACAAATTCAGTCTAGGAGGGAGGGAGGGATGTGCCGAACTAGCCAACTGCCAGTCATTACTTGCAGATATAATTCGGTTATATACCTTTTTTTTTTTGTGATGTTGCGTATGTGTACATGACAAAAGAATGCCAGTGGTAATGCAAGAGGCACATGGAGAGAAAGGGAGAGAGAGGGGGAGAGAGGGGGGAGGAGGTGGGTGGGTGAGGGGGGAGAGACGATTTTTTTTTTTTAAATGTTTGATCTTCCTCTGACCGGAGGGGCAGCTGCTTGTCAAGAAGCCAAATCACTTCAAGGGAGAGAACCGTCTTGCAAAAATATTTGCCATCCCTCTATGAACTGAGAAGGACAGACTTTTAGTAGCAGGAAGCCTGCAATTACACTTCTAGGAGTGGAGATGCCTTCTGGGCTTAATTGAGGAAGGTAGCGGTAATAAAAACATTTATGGGAATGAAGAGAAGCCATCCCCTGTTGTAAAGTTGTCACTTCAGAGCCCAGGATGTGTTGGAACAGGATTTTGGGAAATAGCCATTCTTGACAGGACACTGAATTAGCTTACAGGGTGTTATACTAAAAAAGTTTTAACTCTGAAGTCATGTTCATGATTATATGTGCCAGGAAGTTGTGATGTCAGAACCTTAATAAAACAATTTTGGGAAAGTGCAAGAGTGACATCTACTGGCCTAAAAGAGAAGGTCACCCAGTTCGGACAAGACCGAGATTTTGCAGGGTGCCTCCGGCTATATATGGAATTGAGCCAGAACCATTTTTTTTTGCTTAGTATCTACAAGGGACACTTCTCCTGAAACAAGAAGCAAAACTGCTGAGACCCAAGACTGCCAGTATAAAGGAAACAAACATTTACTTTCTTTGGACTTCAATTTACTACGGACTTAAAGTAAACTTTAGATAACAGTTATAGTGCATTTTGCATGTATATTTTTCCACTTTTGTTATTCTGTGACCAAATTAGTGCATTTTTTAGCTGTAACTGTATGACTGTTAAAGTATTTTAGCAAAAACATTTGATTTTAAGAAACCTGCCTGAGAGAGATTTCTAAATTGTGTGTGGACAGTTAATTTGTGACAAGCTGTTATTGCTAAGGGGTGCCTCCATAAGCAACCAATCGAGCAATGGTCTATAAGGGACATCTGGGTAGAGATAGGGAGAATACCAAAGTCTCAAAGAAGAGTCTGTAGGGATTTTGAACCAGGTTGTTGCATGTCCTGTTGGAGAAGACGAAATCAGGAGCACATTGCTACCCCAAAGAGAGTGCGATGCCTGGATCTTCCCCATTTGCGTAACGATCAAGAATGGTTCATATTTGGCTACAAGACTTGATACTTGTATTGTGCCCTTATCCAGAGTTTACAGGGACGCCCTAGGTCCTCGTGGCGGGTGTTCAGTCATGACCTCGGCGACCATCCTAAAAGGACACGAGGAGTGTATCCTCGTCTCCCCACCCCATCACGGATTTCACTTAGCGGTGGGCACCTGACAGGGGACACAGACGACCCTCATCCTCCTGAGTAAGGATGAGAAGCACCACGGTCTTGGAGATCAACTGCACGTAACGCTCCTCCAACAGCAAGTGGCAGGCTCAAGAAAGATCAACCACTTATGCAACTCACAGCAAGTTTGACAAACCCAAGGGGGGTACCAAAGAGCTCTCGACCATGCCCTCGACCAAAGGCAGCTCAACCACAGCTGAGTGCTCCACCAACGTGAGTGGAGTCATGGAACAGGAGGACTACGATCTCTCCCAGTCCCATGACCTGCACCTGCAGTGTTAGTGTTTCCTGCCCTAGTGAAAAGGGCTCTCCCCAAAGGTCTGGAGGACCCAACACATTTCAAGGAATCCCTCAGTGAATGACCCTCTGACACTGGCTCCAGCCAGTAGCAGCGCAGAGACAAATGAGGCACTCACCACAGTTGCACCCACCTCCTCCTCAAGACCTGCAAGCTGGAGAGTCGACCCAGCAGCTGCCAAGGTCTTTTTTTTTTTTTTTGCAGTTCTTAGGTCGATCTGTGCAGTTCCATTCAGAGGATCGACCAGGGATGACTGGCCCACCTGGCAAGGCCACAACACTTCACATTGTGCTGCACTCCCAGACAGTAAAGGCAGGGCATGTTGGGGGGGGTGTCAGTGTTCGACATCTGTTGACAACGAATGCAGAATTTGAAGCAGCATTGCTGCTTCCCCCTTTCCACTGCTAAGATCCAAGTTGAAGAAACAGCAGAATGGGCAGAAGAATGCAGAAAGCATAATCAAAGAAAGTTTTAAAATCACCAAAAGTGATAACCTCGTAAGGAAATCCTCCAATGCTGCAGAGCTCTGAAGGAGGAGACCTGGCCCTTCCAGCAGAAAGACATATTTGACAATTGACAAATGATATACCACCTGAGTGCTGGGAAGAACTTAAGCTTGAAAAAAACAAATCAGATGAAACTGCCTGTTCCAGTGGAACTGACAAAGTGTGGATAGTGAACTACATCCACACCCTCAGAAGAGCCTGTTCCTTATGAAGGAGATGCCAAATGCTCTAGCACTGAAGCAGGCAAGACCGAAAGGTGCAGTGATTATAAAAGGTTCAAAATCCCAGTCTCCCTTACATATGACTGGCTACAGTATACTAGGGCCACGTGCCACGCAACCTGCCTTTGCAGGATACTTGCAACATCCCGGGGGGGGAGGGAACAACACTTTGCAACAGCGGCATAAGCCAGTGGAGCTGGTGGCTTCAAGTAAGACCCAGAAGTGGGCAACAATGAGCTGCATGAAGACGAACACCTTTAAAGAAAATGGGGGAAGGCTGTCACAAATGCACTCAGCAGGTCAGGCCCTCTGCTCCCACAGTGCCAACCTCCAAGCACAGTATTGTAAACAGGTAACAGACAGGGTAACCGTCCTGTCTGCTTGTGGGTCCAAATCACCTTTAGTCTCAAGTTCTGGGGGGATTCAAACTGTGAACCTTATGCTAGCGTACCCAGATGTACAGGCTCAGATAATCTGCTCTTCGGGGTGCCAGATATCTTTCACCTAAGGGCACCTAACCAGGTATCCAAAATGAACCCTTAAAACTCTATAAGAGACCTTAGGTATATTCTTACCTATTCCCAGTTTGGTAACACCATCAAGCTCTGAACAGTTTTTGTCAGTCTTAACCCTCAATACGTCACATGCAAAAAGAACTTCAAAGACACACCCAGGCAGTCTTTGGAATAAAAGATTTACTTAAAAATTGAAAAAATATGTAAAATGTAAACACAACACTATATCACAAAGCATATAATCACATAAAAGAAAACAAGGAAAAGTACAAACTCCTACCACAATACAAATAGACATTTGCTATCTAATGTATTACCTCTGTACAGTGCTTAAATTAGATCAGAGATCTTGTTTCTTAAGAGTCCAAAAAGAAAAATGTCACACAGATCAGACACAGTATTCAGTTTAAACTGTCTTTCTCACACACCCTTCCATGATGTCATCTAGCTCCTCCTTTCAGAATATAACAATATACAGAACAGGATGTCCTATCAGGAGGTATATTAAATACTGTGACTTCAGCACAAACTAATTTCCCAAATTATGACAGTCTTTAAATCAAACCCTTTCCTCTGAACTGGAGACTGGCTTCCTATCCCCACCCCCCCCCAACTCCAAAGGACATAAAAGGTTTTATACAACTCTGCCATTATCTCACTTAGGTGCAATATAGCTTTTTAGCACCAGTTGATAGTAAATGTTCTTCCTCTTAAGACATCATAAAAGTGTATGATCTCCATCCTCTGGCAGACTCAAAGCCCCATTTCATTTCCACTTCAAAGAGTCTAGGCATATCATAAAAGGTAATACAATGCCACTCTGAAGTAAGTCAGTTAATTAAATGGTTTCTGCTTCACTGGAACCTGGGGGAGGTCACCCAGGAGCACAGGATGCCTCATGTGAAACACTTCACATACCACGTTCTATATTACAAATATCAAAGAACAATCATAACCAGCTGGCCAAGTGCCAGTGTGGGCTCAGTCTCCTGCAAAAACTTTGCTAAATGGTTTTAAAAGCACCCAAGAAGCATCCAGCTACAACACAGAGAAAGTCTGAGGTTTATGGGATCGAGGACAGGATGCATAGAAAAGACTGAGGGTTATGGATGGGGCATCTCCTCAGACTTGTCTCTGTCCCAGATCTGAGGGGAAGACAGCCCATATCAACTACTGCCTGCCCATAGGCAGTCACACAAATCTAGCTTCTGAATAGCACAAAGAATCATTTCAGTATCCTGTTTTTCAAGAAACTGTCCGGTATTAAAAAAAAAAAAAAAAAGACTGCATTTTGCTATTCTTAGATTGAGAATCCTGCTGTATTACTTCAAAAAGAAAATGGTATATTGATTTTAGTGAACCACTAAACCAAATGCAATAATGCAGTCTTCTAGATTTAGTGTTTATACTCCTTTGCTAGTCTGCCCCCATCTTCTCCAGTTACTAACCCCATCCTCCCTCCTCCACAGCTTGTCCCCACGGCAAGGCCTTATGGGTTTCCCCAACCCCTCTGGAGATCCGGTGGAGGTGGGTGCCATAGTAAGGGATGCAAGGGACAGGCCTTCATCCCGCAACAGTAGGGTTTTTCCCCACCACCAGGAGATACACACAGCACATGAGGGGGTATGTCTCAGTCATATGCAGCCTCCTCTTACTGAGGATACAAACTTCCCCAACCCTCAAGAATTAGCCACTGCAGCACCAGAACATGCTGCCTCCCTTCCATGGCTGGGACACAGTCATTGGCAGTGTACTTCCCCAGACTGTCTGCCCTAGTGCCAGCTCCCAAGATAGTTTCCAACTCGGACTGCTGGCCTGGAAACACAACATGCTTCCATTGGGCTGCCCATCAGCATGGAAATGCAACAAGCTTCCACTGGGCTGCCTGTCAATGATGTATTTTTAAGGTTTCTATACAGACTGATTTTACCATCTTCTCTGCTTATTTCTGACTTACTGGCCATTTATTACATAACACTTTTCTCATACAAGTTTCTTCTATGCCATTAGTAGCCGCGCATCAACAGAATCTTTTAAACTGCTACAGTAACAGCAAATTGTTATTTACAGCCAAATATTTCATGTATCGTAAATTTGGGCATTGACTGTTACTACAACCAACTAAACACAAACATTAACACAGTTGCTATATTGCCAGCCATCTAATTTTCCATGTTTACCATGTGCTGAACATTTTAAATACTTACACATTTAATGCACAGAAAAGTACAAAGTAGGCTTTTTAGACGTGCAAGACTAACTACCCTATTTATGAGTGCACTTTAGCAATGTAGACTTAAAAAAATTCTTTACAACAGGAACAGTAAATAAATTGAGAGATGTAATTTAACTCCTAACCAGACACTAACAGTGTAACATTTAGCTAAACGTATAAACAGTACAGCCAGGCATTAGATTAGCCACCCAGTATATACTGTACATCACACATGCCCAGTATAGGTCTTTATACATGGAGTAGCCTGCTAATGAATTCCATCCATTCTTTAAAGATCATATGCAAATGCTTCAAAAATGTAGTATTTGCCCACCTTGAGGACAACCAGGTCTTACTTGTTACAAATAAAGTTCAAAAGTTGCAATTACTGATGTGTGAATACTGTTTTGTTTACCTGTCTTACCTGACGGTTTTACAAAAATCCCTCAGATTTTTTCAAACCAGACTGTTAAATCTTGGGTGAGTGCCGATGTAATTTAAGCAACACTATAAAAAGGATCTCAGAAATGCTGCAATCTGATTGGCTGTTAAGATTTCAACAGCCTTACATTAATCCCTGTTACAATGTCACGTACAGCCTGATCACAATGGCACATGGATTCTTCCCGTCAGCTATCCATCCTCTAGCACTGCTGAATGACTGGAATGATGCATTCAGATTTTGAATCGGCATTCTTAAAACTGTTGGTGGAAGAAATATTTTACTTAACAGCTCCCTCTAAATGAGGAAAACATTCAAGAAGTATACTTTTACACTTATATTGGAATAATTTTTTATGATAGCAATAAGGCACTCTGAGGAGTTAGATAAACAGTTAATCACCCCCTAGCGGCAATATGGCTTTCAGCTGTGCCTCGTACCACATTACACCCCTAGGGGGAGTGATTAACAGATTGTTATTTTAACCCCCGGTCATGCCTTATTGCTTAAACAATTTTCCTCCAGGTCCTGGACAACTTAGTACACACAGTAACACATTGTGAAATGGCAAAAATTATTATTAGTTACCAGTTTTCTGATGTGCGCTTTTAGAATAAATAATTACTAGGATTATATGTACCTTTGAACCAGAGGTTCTTTTACAAAGGTTCCACATCACAGAAGTACAAACGGTTGAAAATAATACAAACAAAAAACTTAATGTTAATGTGGGAGAAAAGAAAACATTACACTAACATTACATTATTACAATACATTACAAGTAGGGTTTTCTGGTGGCACAGACCCAAAAGATTCAAATAGTGCAGAAAGTAAAATTACATTATCAGCCAAAATTGTTGGGGGATAGCCAGCTGAAGGTGACAGATGGGTGAAGAGGGAGAGGCGAGGGAGATAGGTGTAGGGTAATGGGTAATTTATATCTAATGTGGATGAAGGAGGGTTGAGTTTTATGTCTTTATTTTTTTAATTTTTATATCCCTCCTACCTCCCCCAGGAGCCGCCTTGTCAGGAGTCACCCATGAACCCTCTCCCTGCCACTCTCTTACCTGCTGCTCTGGTGTCCTCCATCCTGCCGCGGTTCACCCCTGGGCAGGGGTGGGGCAAGACACCCCCGAATCTCTGAATCTCGTCAGGACCCCGAAGCAGAGGCAAACAGTGGCACATTAGGACTGCGTTGGTGCCCCATCCTCTCTGCTCCTGAGGGTAGATTCACCCCCAATTTTCAATGCGGAAGGTGCATGCCCAGACATCCAGGCGTGAACGCCGATATACACAGCTTCTGCCCCCAGAGTACTACCCCTGGAGCTGATTGGTTCACAGACCTCTACCTGTGTCCAATCAAGCCCCTGGGGCATCAGCGTGCTGGCATGCCCCTGGCCTCCGCCAGGGGTCAGTGCCCGCTGGGATAAGTACCCGTCCCTCCCCCCTGGAAAAAGCGCAAGCTGTCGGACGCTCAAGTCCATCTCCTCCCAGTGGCCCGAGTCCGCTACTGAACCCAGGTCACCGGCGTGGGGTGAGGTGTGGTGTCCAGCGCCTCAACCCTCAACGTCACCGGGCCAGCTTGGACAAGGTGTTATTTATTTGCTTTTGTTAACCAGGTAAGCACACTAAACAGCCAAGTGCCTGTTTTCAGGTGCAACCCAGGGGGATTATATTTGTACATACATAAATGTCAGGCAAAAATAGGGTATATATAATAGCATCAGGCACATATATTACATCAGGAGATAGATAGCAGCGAAATACAGGCATGGGCGACAGATGTCTACAGACGGCCCGGGAGATTAACAAGATACAATACATCAACATCAAGCGAATCAAGGTACATACAAAAGCATCAGGCACATAGATAACGTCAAGCGGTAGATAACAGTGTAGTACAGACATGGTCGACAGATGTCTACATGTAGGGTCTGCCATACCCTCAGATGGGAATGAGTAGTAAGCTGCACGAGTAGTACAACAGATTTTGTGGGAGAAGGCAGGGGAAACAAAAATAATTTTGCAGGCATACTTTACAGGGACAGGTTGAGCAGGGAAAGGACCCAGTTCCTTTGGTATATCAGACGGCAATGAGCTTGCCAGGTGGACAAAGTACTTGCAGTAGCCAGGGACTCATCGCCCAGCAGTCGAAACCAGGTTATAGCGTCTCAGGTGCAGTGACAGGTGGGAGCCAATTTTAGGAAGCCCCATAGGGAGGCTTTGAAACAGTTTTTTTTTTTTTTTAAGGGGGTAAGTGCTGGCAGGAAGGGAGTTCCACAGCCTGGGCACGTAGGCAGCGAAGGCCCAATCATCCATTTGGGTGCAAGTTTTAAGAACCAGGAGGACTGGAGAGTCGCTGGATCTTAAGTGGTAGGAGGGGTTTGCAGGTTTGAGGGATATGGTGAGTGCAGGAGGGATGGCAGTTCTGACAATGTTGTCAAAGTTACCAAGGACGAAGGTGCAGTGGTTCTCCGGAGGAAGCCACTCCAGCAGGGAGTATAGATCACATCGGTACATGAGGAGAGGAGCATACATTGTTGTACGCTGTGTCCCATTTTGAGAGACTGGTTTTTGGGACGTGGGCAAAGCATACCAGGCCGTAGCAGAGGATGGGTAGGAGGACATCCCCCCCCTGGCTAGGCTGAGACGTGCTGCTGAGGTGAGACAACTTTAAGCTGTGTGTGCCAGGCCCAGCTTGCTGTTGGTTGCCTTGCAGGTGTTGCGAATGTGCAGTGTTAGGTCCAGTTACGGGTCAAGGATTACCCCCAAGTACTTTACCGCATCCACAACATGAAAGAGGAAACCATCAGCTCCTGAGATTTTTAGAGGAGCAGGGCAGGCTTTCGTCCTGGCCAAGGAGCCAGAGAGTATGGCCAGAGTCTTTTTAAGGTCAATGGTTAGCTTGTGGTCCTCAAGTCACGTTTGAATTTGGTTGAAGTCTGAGTTTAACCGGGAGCTGATGGCCTTGATGTCTCGTGAGCTAGCCAGTATGATGAGGTCATCCACGTACAGGGTGAAGTGCTCGTGGGCTGAGGCAGAGGGCAGCATATTTATGAAGAGGGAAAACAGAATGGGCCCGAGAACATAGCCCTGGGGGACCCCACAGGTCCCAGGGATGGATCAGAGGGGGCCTTGTTAAAGTTAGTATATTGCTGTCTCCCAGAGAGGTAGTAAGTGAACCAGGCATGGGGTGGGAGGGAGCCCATGAACCAGAGAGTAGAGCGCAGGAGCGAGTGGTCAACCAGGTCAAAGGCTTTAGAGAGATTAACGAAGATGGCTGCAGTCAATTTGCCTTGATTGGCAGCGGACCTGATCTCGGTGGTGACCACCACTAGGGCAGTAGAAGTGCTGTGCCCTTTTCTGAAGCTGTGTTGTGCTGGGAGAGAGTAGCTCATAACTCTGGAGGTAATGGGTGAGCTGTGAGGCAACCACTTTTTCAAGTAACTTGTTGATCGCAGACAGGATCGCTATAGGGCGGTACTTAAGAGATTTTTTGGGTCGCCTTGTTTGAGGACAGGGACGACCTTGGCCACCTTCCATACATCCAGGACGGTTCCCGAGATTAAGGAAGTGTTGAATATGCAAGATGGGTCAGGCTAGGAGGGATGCCCCCAAGCAGAACAGTTTGGGCTCAAGGCTGTCATGCCCAGCCCCAGTGTGAAGGGAGGACACCTACAAGGAGCCTCTGAGTCTCCAAGATAGACAACCTTTAAGTTGAAGGAAGGTCGGCTGGAGTTCCCACTAAGGGAGGGACCTCGAGTCATGGGAACAGGGGATTGGGAGGAGGGAGCACACAGGTCAGAGAACTGGCAGTTAAAAGCGTTTGCAATTGTGAGAGGATTATTGCAACTAATCCCTCCAATAAGCATGTTTGAGACCTAGGCTCTGGCAGACCCTCTGACTGTGTTTTTAACGTTTTGTCAGAAGCTCCTCTGGTTTCTGGCTGAGGATAGCAGGGCAGATTGACAGAATTCGCTCTTGGCAGAGTGGCTGGCTCTTTTACAAGAGTTTCTCAACTGTCTATATTCGCGGAAGTCAGTACTGGAGTGGGAGGACTTTAATCTCGCCCAGCATTTGTCCCTTTGCTTCATGAGGGAAAAACAGGCCACTGTGGAGCCACTTGGTGACTGTGCCCCTCACCCTCCTTTTCGTGAGTGGTGCATGTTTGTTTTGCAGGGGAGTAAAGACAGCAAGGAAGTAGTTGAGGGCCCAGAGGGATCGATCGTGGCAGTGACCCGGGTCCAGTCAATTTGTCGTAGGTCAGCATGGTAGTCATCAATGTTAAAACTGGAGTAGTCCCGCATCTGGATCACTTTGCAGGGGATTTTGGGAGGGGAGATGCCTCATGTGCAATACATGGGAGAGCGATCCGAGGTGGCATCAGGGAGGATTCCTGAGGAGACTATTCTAATCGGCCTGTTACTCAGTACCCAGTCGATGAGGATCCTCCCCCAAGAGGGATCCTTGTGGGTTCGGCAATGAGTTTACTAAGGGCGAGACTTGACAGCAAGGGCTCATAAAGCTTGGCGTTGCCCCTCAACCAGTTTAAGTTGAGGTCATCCAGGACTAGCAACTCATCTGAGCCTACTTTGTCACTGAGACAGTCAAGAGGAGAGCCCAAGCGTTCCTCCCTTTGGAGGGTTACAAGCACATACCAGTATTAATTAGCAGGAGGGCAGCGTGCAAAACCTCATAGGCAGGGGGGTGCGCCCGATGACAGGCACGTTTAAATGCCCCCTATAGTAGAGCAGCACTCACCCCACACTTGTTCCTTCTGGTCTCGCCTTTAATAAGGTTGTACCACGGAGGCACACATGGAGTCTAGGGTGTGCGGCTTCAGACAGGTTTCAGTGATCCCCAAAATATCGGGGTTGTAGTAAGCCACACAGGTAGTTAGCTCTGCTATGTTTGGTAGTAGACTTCACACATTCAAGTGAACCATTTTTATGCCTTTGGCAGATAGCCAGGCTGGTCGGGACTTCATAGAGGGCAAGCCAGCCGGAGGCCCAGGGGTTTGAGTTGTGCCCCCAGCTAAGCCAAGGAGGACCGAGCACCCACTCAGGGGCAGCATCCTGTTTGGCCACAAAGGGAGGAATGTGTAGGTCTAGTTCAGGGTATGTGGCCACCTCCTGGCACTAAGCGGGGGAGTGTCCAGTCCCGCGGCCCTTTGTGTAAGGTTTTTTCACTGGGCAGACAGAGAGGCCCCGTTCAGCACAAGAGAAGCAGAAACAAGGACCAATACAATGCAGCAGCACAGGGGTATTAGAGCGGGGCCTGAGGCAGCAGTTAGCAAGGGTGGCACCACACTAATCAAGAGAGTTTGCAACAGCAAACACTGACAGGTTACAATAACACTGAGGGCAGAAGGCTGCAAATTACTAGCTCTGGGTTGCTATACTAGCTCTATAAGACAGCGGGTTGCATGAACTATCTCTAGAAATGACTATGCTAGTACTAGTCCAGTACAACGGTGAAGAATATTATCTTGCACAAGTAAGACACTGAAAATTACAAGCCTTTAATATCACAGGTAATTCATTCTTGCATTGTATTCAGCATACTGGCCTAGAAGTAGTTTCTGGCTGCAAGTCAGTTAAGAAGGCAGATCATAGCCTCACCTAGCCAGGAGAGGAGACAAGCCCACTGTCTGACTGCCACAGGGCCGATCCAAGGGGAAAAAAAAACCCTAACAGTAGCTCTGAGGGCACTGGGAGATGCAGCACTGGACCGGCTGCAGCAACGGTGCAGTAGGCAGCCCCGGAGCTAGTGGAAGGGGCTAGAGAGCATTTAATGGGAGAAGGGAACGGGGGGGGGGGGGAATTATCCCTGACCCACAGTGTAGCCTCCAAGAGTAGCTCCCGCCAAGCAGCCCAGGAACCAGTAAATCCCACAGAAAAATGTACAGTCCAAACAGAGGTTAACAGTGTTCAGGCAGTGAGGTTCAGAAAGTCCCAACTCAGTTTTTGGTAGTCCAGGCACAGGTTCTAGGTGCCGTGGGGGGACCGCCCGGCAAATCCAAGAAGTCAGTGCCTCAACCCTGGGTCGTCCAGTGCAGCAATTCGGCATCCTGGAGGGTCGTTTCGGGGGGGAGGGGGCCCCTCCACCGTGTAAAGTGCTCCCAATGCCTCCCGGGTCCGTGTTGAGCAGGTGTCAATCGTGGGGCTCAGGACAGCAGACTTATGTAGGGCTGATTGGCTCCACCGTCCTGCATGTTGCTCAATCAGGCACTAGTGCGAGTTTTAAAGTTGGCGCCTAAACTCCTCGGTCTCTGGGACTCTAGAGCAGGATTACTGATAGTAGACCCAGAGAAATTATCCCGGACCCACAGTGTAGCCTCAGAGAGAAGCTCCCGTCGAGCAGCCCAGGAACCAGTAAGTCCCACAGAAAAATTTATAGTCCAGGCAGAGGTTAATGTCCAGGTAGTGAGGTTCAGAAAGTCCCGACTCAGTTTTTGGCAATCCAGGCACAGGTTCTAGATGCCAGGTGAGAGCCACCCAGCAAATGCAAGAAGCCAGCAATTCGGCATCTTGGAGGGTTGTTTCCGGGTGCTGTGTAAAGGGCTCCCAAAGCGTCCCCGGGTCCGTGTCGAGCAGGTGTGGAGAAGAGGGAAACTGAAATTAAGAGTGGGGGGGAGAGAGAGACTACAAGAGAGGTGTGAGCAAGGATCTTTAGGTAGGTGGTACTAGGAGAGGTGTGAGTGAGGTCATATAGGAATGAGTTGAGAAATAAGGAGTTGGGATTAGGCCTTGTGCGAGGGTGAAGGTTGAGAGACAGAGTTTCGGGAGGGCAGTTGCAGCTGCTAAGTGCAGTAAGGTGTTGGCAGAGCTTGAACTTAAAGGGGTCAGTTTTGATTCGACATTAAAATGTTAGAGAGGAGTTGGTGAGCCAGGTAGGAACCCTAAACATAAATGTTCACTATGCCTGGGTGGTGCAGCAGAAAGGGATAATGAAGTTCTGTTTTGACGCACTACGTGTACTGCGATGGGGGGTTAGGAGCCGGTGTAAGATGGGGCAGAGTGGATAGGGGTGTTAAATCAAAGCTATTTTTTTTTTTTTTTTTTTATTTGCACGTAGGCAGATTTGGTAGGAGACCCTACCCTTAAGGTGCAACCAGATGGTCCGATTATAAAGGTCGCATGTCTGGGTGCACTTATGGGCTTCAGATACAAGTTGGCAGGACTTAGTAAGTGCAACGGTTATTCTTTTGAGGGTAGCATCGGCGGCAGCCCCATAAATGACTAGCCCATAGTCAATTATGGATAGGACTGAGCTGGTCACTGCAAGTCTGAGGGCTTCAGGAGTCATGCAATGTCAGTGCCGATGAAGAATCCCGATCCTTGAATTTGTAGTACTAGAGATTAGGTTGCCATGTGAGTCAAAAGACAATGAGCTGTTAAGGGTTATACCCAGGTATTTGAAACCGTGAACTTGTTAGAGATGCAAGCTTTGTTTGTTCAGTATTATTAAATGGGCTGCCTTGTGTTTGTTATGTGGCCTGGAGAAAAGCAGGAGTTTGATTTTCTTGTAATCAAATTTTTTTTTTTTTTTTTTTAAATTCTTTTTATTCAGGTTTCAACTTGTATACATACAAGTCATCGGTACTCACATATCTCAAAACATTTATAGCTTTCCATATTAAAGAAGCATGTTGTAAAAAGCAGTATGTAATTCGTACAGAGTTTTATGTGCTTCTTTACTTTACAGTTCCAGGTTGGGGCATCTAATCCAGGCCTCCGACCCACCAAGCAAGGAGGCTGTCTCTTAAGACTTGGGGTATTATGGGTGGCTTATTCACAGCCCCTGTTGTAAGAGGTACCTTAGTATGGTACCTTAGCTCTCAATGAGCCAGTCTCTCGTAATTTCATTAAGAGTCGTAAGAAGTCAAACTCCCAACTGTGTTTCAACTTGGGACTCTAATAAAAAAAAGAAGGTATTTAATAAGGGTACTGGAGTGTATATTAGCTCCCTTTCCAGGTTACAATCTAGGGATAGCAAGCATTGCACTTTTACAAGTCTCCTAAGATGAGAATTTCCATAATTTCCCTCACCCCTCACCGCTCCCACCATCTCAGCTGGGGAGGGCTATGTGTGGTTTTCTGCCTCGCGGAGGTGTGGGAATGCCAGGTTGGGGTCTTCGGAATTGGTGCCACCGCTATGTCTGTCTGGGGCACGAGGGAGGCAGTTAAGCTGTGGATCTTTAGGGGGGTAAAGGCGGGTTCCTTTAACATGCAATACATCTGCCATCGAATCCATCTGGTGGTAAACTTCTCTTCCTGCTCATTTAAACTGTTATTTTTTCCATATTGTAGATCTGCTTTATGATATCCCACCAGTCTTGTATTGAAGGAATTTTTACTGCTAGCCATTGTCTAGCAATTGCTTTCTTCGCCGTCGTGAGAAGGAGAGAAAGCAAGTACCTAGTATTAGGCCCCCTATGTGGCTTAGGGAAGGCTAGGAATACAAACATTTCCAGTGTCAGTTGGAGTTGAGGGTCTAGGATTTCTCGTAGGTGGGTCTCAAATTGCGAGAAGAATGGTTTGAGGGCTGGGCATGACCACATAATGTGGGTAAGGTTCGCCTGTGGCTCTCCGCATAACCTCCAGCACACTGCTGTATTGGTTGGGGAGTAGTGGCTCGTGACAACTGGGGATCTAAAGTAACGGATCAGGTTTTTCCAAGCGTATTCACGCCACTGGCGTGAGCTAGTCACCCGGGCCGAGTAGCAGCACGCCCGCCTCCAATCCTCCAGAGAGACCTGATGCCCAGTTTCCCGGGCCCACTGTGTGCGGATATCCCTGGTGAGGGTTCTCCCCTTTGTGAGTTAAGGGTTTGGTACTACAGTGATATCAGGTGGTCTTGTTTAGCTGAATTTGACTATGGATCAGTGCCGGGTAGTCATCAGAGTTCCACACCAATCATGAAAGGTTTTCTGTATAGTGTCGCAATTGGAAGTAGCGGTAGAAGTCCTTGTGCGGTAAGTGAACTTTTGTTGAATTTCCGCGTACATCCAGATGCTGCCTTGTGTCATTATCTGCAACAAATATTTTAAACCATACCTCTCCCAGTTCTGGAAGCCACTGTCTATGCTGTTAGGAGGGAAGATTGTTACGCTAGAGATTGGGCAGATAAGTGCTCAAAAGGGCATCAGTAGCTGGGATTTCTTAAGGGACAACCAGTTCCTAAGCTGATCCGCAAGCCACGGGTTTGGGATCTGGTGTATTCTTTTCTCTGCTTCTCGTTGGTACATAACCCGGAAGTAAGCTTGGTCATTCATTAGTATTTTCTCCATTTCTAACCAGTGGGGGCTGGAAGTTCTAGTTTGTAGGGCCATTATATGTACACGGGTTAGCGCCTGTTGGTATAACTTTAAGTCAGGGAGTGCTAAACCGCCTTCCTGACGTGGGAGGGTGAGTATCTTTAAGCGGACCCGAGGCTTTTGATTAGCCCATATAAAATTTTACAATTAGGAGATTTATTTCTTGGAAAGTTTTTAGTGGTATGTATAAGGGGATGTTCTGGAATAGATATAAAGCCCTCGAGAGTGTAATCATTCTGATTAGGTCTATTTTCTTAGATAGGTTGTGGCGCAAGGATGCCCAGGCCTGCTGGTCTGATTTTACTTGGGCAACGAAGGGAGTGTAATTGTGCTTATAGTATGTTGTAGGCGCCCGAGGTATGTATATGCCCAAATATTTCAGCTTCTGCAGGCTCCACCTACCTGGAAGGGTGTCTAGGATGTCCTGTGAAGGGGAGTAGTGGAAGGTAAGAATTTCCATTTTGGTCAAGTTGAGCTTGTATCCCGACACCAAGCCATAAGAGTCCAGGATTTGTTTTACCGTGGGAAGTGATTGCTCAGGGTTTTAGAGGTACAAAAGAATGTCATCTGCATGCAGGGTGAGGCGATGTTCCGTATCCTCCATCTTAATCACCTTTATTAGCTGGGATTCCCGAATTTGTTGCACCAAGGGCTCAATGAATACAGCAAACAGCAGGGGCGATAGAGGGCACCCCTGTCAGGTTCCCTTCTGGAGTTGAAGTAGCTAGAATGGTGTCCGTTCACCCTCACACATGCCTGGGGGGCAGAGTATATATTCTGGAGGGCTCGTAAAAGGGCGGGGAGAATCCAAATTTATATAACGTTCGGTATAGGAAGGGTCAGGCCACTCTATCAAAAGCCTTTTCGGTGTCCAGGCTAATCAGAACTGAAGAGACTCTAGATTTTTGCATTTGATGGACCACATGGAGGGAGCACTTAATGTTATCAGTGGTGGTATGGGATTTCACAAACCCAGTTTGGTCTTTGTGTATTAATAAGGGAAGAACCTGATCCAAACGGTATGCTAATATGCTCATAAATAATTCATAGTCTTGATTAAGTACTGATACAGGCCTGTATGAAGTGCAGTTTTGTGGATTCTTAACTGGCTTAGGGATTACGGAGATGGTTGCATAGAACCATGATGGGGGAGGGGATTCTCCTTCCAACACCGAGTTGAACATACGAAGGAGTGCGGGGGAAATCTGAGCCCTAGTAGCTTTGTAAAACTCAGTGCCATAACCAGCCGGCCCAGGCGATTTTAGGGATATAGCGTTGGCTATTACCGTCATCTCAGACTCCATGATGGGCATAATCAGGGATTCCCTGTGTGCCTCCGTTAGCTGTGGGAGTGTGACTGAACGCAAGTAATCCGCCATCCATGTTGGGGGCGGTACAGACTCGAGGGTATATAAAGCCCTATAAAAAATGTGGTAAAGGCTTCCGCAATGTCATGCATTTTGGAGAGCGGCTGGCCTCCTAGTGGGTGCCTAATGGATATAATCGTCGTGGCTTTCTTCTGCTTATGTACTTGGTATGCCAGCAGACGTGTGGCTCGTGACCCAACTTCGTAGACTCGCTGCCTTAAAAAGGTTAGGATAATTTCAGTCTGCTGCTGGATCAAACAGTCGAGTTCCAATTTAACTGGTTGTATTTGAGGGAGAATCAATTCATCGCCCTGTTGATGCACCATCTGAAGAAAGTGGAGTGTATCCTCTAGTTTGGCCCTATGTTCTTTATGCTGCCTTCCCGATTCCGCTGTGTATTTAATTATGTGTCCTCCGAGGACTGCCTTGATCGTATCCCAACATACCGACGGGGTTGAGTCTGTGGGGTCTCATTAAGATTTCAGTGACCTCAGAGAGGAATTCGTGAAACTTTTAGAGCGCAGATAGTATGGGTTTAACCTCCATTGCGTATTTCTAGGTTGGAGGCCCAGGTCCCAAAAGGTGACCAGGGGAGAGTGGTCTGAGATGGACATATCACCTAATTGGGCATCGTGCATGGTTCCCAGACTTTCTATCTGAGTATATGCGTGGTCAATGCGGGAGTAGGTATGGTGTACCGAGGAGTAGTAAGAGTAGTTTCTTGACTGTGGATGTAATCTCCGCCAGACATTAAACCATCCCACCTCTGAAGTGAATCTTTTAAAGAACTTTTGCGTGGCTGTTTGTTTATGAGGTTTTCTGCTGGAGGAGTCAATCACTGGGTCTGTGGTCAGGTTAAAGTCACCCGCCATCAGGAAGACACCCTTAGTTTTCTGGATTATTTTATCTAGTAATGGCCTTAGGTGAGGGACAGTAATGCCTGGAGGGAGACAGACATTCACGAGGGTTACCCATTTGTCATTAAGTTTTCCTTGGGCCACGACCAGTCTACCCTCTGGGTCCGACCAGGTGGACTCCACCTTAAATGGGGTGCGGGGTGGTATAATTGCCACTCCTCTTCACCTGCAGTCTTTACAGGAGGAGTGGTAGACCTGTCCTCTACGCAGCTTGGCTAGTTTAACATGCTCAGTGGGGTTCATGTGTGTTTCTTGGAGGATTTGGACCTTCTGATAAAAGCTAGCACCTTAGATCGTTTAATGGGAGAGTCAAGGCCATTGACATTCAAGGATAATAGCTTCAACTTAGGAGGGTGCATCTTAATAGTTCAGTATGGCACTTGTTACCCGGCATTCCAACCCCTCTGCGAGGTTTCTCCGTTGACCCATTCGGGTCTCGTGCTTGCATACAGTACTGAGAGAGTCTGATTACTTTTTGACTAACAAAACAATACCAACATAATAACATACACAAACATTCAATTGACAGAAGTATTGAAAACCACATTGTGGCCAACAAGGTCACATGAACAGGAACTAATCAACTGGTACTTCCACTGATCTGGGCAGGGCCCTGATCTGGTAGTAGGGATATGTCCCTACCGTTGTGGCCCTTACTAATTCTGGGCCTTAGGCACCTATGGTACCTACTGGGGAAAAAGGTAATAGGATCGGTGGCTAATGCAGTCGAGCCACGGGCGTCCCTGAGATCATGGGTGGTCTAAGGGAGATGCTAATGGTTTAATGAACAATTTGGCTATCCTCTACCCAAGTGGGAGGTACCACCATCTAGGGATCCGACAGTACGCACTTCTCCAGCCACCCTAAGAGGGTCTGTGGAATGAGGAGAGTAAGGGCCAAGCAGAGAGTCAGGGGCCCCTCACTGACCTCAGCCATATGCTTTTGGTGCCTTGCATATGCGTAGCATGCCAATATCTCTGGTACTCAGGGGCTTGGGTTAATACCCCTTGCAGCATCGCATTATCTGTGCTGCTTCATGCCTGCCGCATCATAGCAGTTCCCATCTAAGCAGGCGAGGGTGCTGCATACAGTTTGCCCTCCAGGGACCCGGGTGGAGGGCAGGCAACCTGTCCCTCTCCAGTTAGCCCTCGCGGTCCTGCTTGCCTGGCATCGTGGAGTAGAGCTATAATCGGCCCCACCCCAATTATCCAGGCTGGGAGTATACACTTGCTCTGGTCCATCATGTATCCAAAGGCTCCCTCCTCCTACCTCTTCCTCCCTTGCCCTTCTGTTTAATTTCCAACCAATATTTGTTCGTAATTTACCCTTTGAAGACGTTCTTCACCTGTTTCTTCGCCTCTTCCCCGGGTCCCCTCCCCAAACCCCTTCCCCTGCCCCCTCCTCCTTTGCCCATCCACAGCCCTCAGTCTCAGTTCCCAAGGTCGGGGCCTTCTTTGCTGTGTGTCTGGCACCAAGGCATCCTCGCAGCCAAAGGCAACTTATTAAATGCCCTGGTGCTACTGGGGACCCCAGGGACCCTCATGGAATCTCCCTCCTGGGGTTGCCTAGGGTCCACTGGGATGAAGAAAGTTCTGACAGTCGCTATTGAGCCCTCCCACCCCACCCCAGTGTAGGGATCAGCTCAGTACTGGGTGCCCATTCCCAACATCTGTTACGTGAAACTTGTGGGTTAAAAGTCATCCAATAGGTCATTGGGGACTCCCCGATCCCTTTCCTAACTCCCCATCCCCTATGTTTCATCCTGCTTCCCTCATTCCCAGCAATGAGGGGAGCATGTCTTCAGGCTGCTCCTTGGCCTAGGCTGCCTGAGGAGATGGGGAGAGGTGAGGTGGAAAGCACATAGCTAATCCATGATGCCCAAAGGCCCAAGCCCAATGCCAACGCTCCCCCTACTCAGGCAATGCGAGAGTGGTCCGCACGAAAGCACTTAGGCCTTCCATTCCTTGGCTAAGATGTGAGGGGCCCTTCTTCATACACTGCAGGTCTAGCGCCAAACCCCATCCTATACACGGGCAAACTCCTAGAAAGCTGCTACCTCGCTGACAGCGTTCTCTCTCCTGATCACCTCCCCCCCACCCCACAGCATCATAGCCCACTAGGCCACTGGCATATGTGGCAGATCGCCCGCTCTAGTACTCTAGTCAGCCCCCCACCGCTCCATGACCGCCTATTCTCGCCCAGCACTTTAAAGCTCCCAGATTCCCTGTTTGGTAGTTTATCTCCCGCCATGCCGTCGACACTCTGGGGCTCCAACAGACAGCCAAGGGGTCTATGCGGTCATTGAGTTAGCGCTCAACCGCTCCCTCTTCTTCAGTCTTCAATGGGAGTTTGGGCACCAGAATCTCTGAGCTATTTTCACATTTAGATTACAGGCACTAACCTCCCGCGTTAAAACTACTAAACCCCATACATCCAACTGACCCCCCCCCCCCCAAAAAAAACTAGTATTTCCTTTATGGACCCGACAAGATATCTATTATCAGTAATTTAATCAGGCATATTCCCCACATTATGTCCGTAAGCTGTACTTGCGGTTGCTCAGGTTTTGGTTGTCTGTGTTTCTTCTTCTGCTTCCTGCAGAGTTTTTAGGCCTGGTTTTCAGGGTGCTGATGATTTTCTGGATGGCTTCTATCCACTGTCGTGTCTGGTTTTCCACCAACTGCTGCTCTAGGCTTTTTGTGCGAGCTTGGCAGCAATGGACATCTCTGACCTAGGGCACTGCTGACAGATCTCAATCTTCCTGGACTTCAGCTCGGTGGTAGCCGCTGCCGCACTTTCGAAAGTGAGGGGCCCTTCCTTAAACTGGATCACCATCTTTGAGGGGTAAAGGGTCCCGAATCGCATGCTTGCCGCTTTAAGGGCCTTCATGACGGGTATATACACCCTTCTACGTGCCATCACTTAGGGGGCATAGTCGTTTTCCAGATGCAGCCGATGGGACTTATAATCGACCACTCCCTGCTTCCAGGCTGTGTGGAGCACCGTCTCTTTCTTAGTGTCGGAGGAATTTGATCAGGATCGTCCAGGGCGAGCGCCCGCTGCAGGCCTGGGGCCTAGGGTTCGGTGCACACGCTCCATCTCGAGAGAGATCATTGCAGGTAAATTTAACAACTCTCTTAGCAGCTTCTGTATGAAAGGTATAATTTCTGTGCCCTCTGCTTCCTCAGGGACACCAGAGAGTTGGATGTTGTTCCGACTACTCCTGCTTTCTGCGTCTTCTGCGTGGTCTTGTAGGCCTTTCAACTAAGTGTGCAGCTGGATAACAGCTCTCTCCGTCTCCTTCATCCGCCTGTCAATCTCAGTGATCTGCCCCTTACAGTCATCCTGCCGCTTTTCAAGTTTGTCCAAGTCGGTGCGCAGAGCAGTTGCGGTGGACCTCATCTCTTTTCTGAAGTCCCTAATTTCTGTTAACATTTGTGCTATTTGCCGTTGGAGGATGGAGTGTGGTACCCGATCAGCGTCTGATGTGTTGTGGCGGGAGGCCAGAGAGGCCTGCGAGTCTCCGCTCTCCGTATCTTCATCACGGGATCTCTCCCCGTCCAGGCATTTCGGGGTTCTGTGGGTAGCATCCCCTCGTTTTTTAGGCATGCTGGTACCTCTTTCTGTATATTTTGATTGTTTTTTGCTTAGAAATAGCTGTGAATCAGAGGTAGTTTGGTGAATCTCAGGGAGAGCCTAGCATCCCAAGCTGCTGCTCGGCTCATGACATCACCGGAAGTCCTCTTGTAATTCATTAACAGTTTGTGTGAGTGAACCAGGCCTCAACCAACTCGAGGTTAGATTGCAGATTTCTTGTTAGAGGGAAGGGATCAGACTGACTTGAGAAAAAGGACAGCATCACATGCATAGTGTATCATATTGCTGGAGCAGGCTTGTGGTAGGTTATTAAGAAAGACTGAAAAGTAGGGGTCCAAGGATGGAGCCTTGCGGGACCTCTGAACATCTGAAAGGGTTTCAGAGATTCTGACTTGCTGCGATCTGCCTTCAAGGTAGTTCTTGAACCACTCAGATACCTCGTTAGAGAGAGAGAGAGAGAGAGAGAGAGAGAGAGAGAGAGAGAGAGAATTCAGTAGTAGGGTGTGGTTTACGATATCGAAGGCCTTAGTGAGGCCAATATAAACTGACCCTACTAGGTGACCCTGATCAACAGCCTTGTGGAGGAAGTCCGTGTACTCAAGCACAAGGCAGTAGTAGTGATGTGTACTTTCCTAAAGCTGTGCTTCTGAGGACATTAAAAGGTCCTATTTAGCCAGGTATTCAGTCAGCTTATCAGTGATGATTTGCTCAAGGGCTTTGGGGGATAGAAATTGGGCAATAGTTTGAGTGCAACGCCTGCCTCCACTTTTATGCACAGGCGTTACCAACTGTAGCTTTCCATCTTTGGGGGAACTGCCTCAGGGAGAGTGACAAACTTAAGAGTTTGGTTAGGGGCTGCAGTACGGCATTTGGTCACTACTGAACCTGGATTTGCCAAGTACCCTTTGGAGGTATTTTTGGCTTCTGCCAGGGGACTATCCTGAAATAGAAAGGGGGGTTACTGGGGGGCAGCTTCACAAGCAGTATCCTTCTTGTCGGACAAAAAGTCGGGGAGTATGCCGCTAAAATCAGTAAAGGCAGTGCTGAAAGTGTCCGCTATTTGTTTATGGTCTGTGTGGCTACGCAGTTTACCTCGATCATAGTGGGGGACGATTTATTAGGCTTACCCGTGGGATCTTTAAGATTGTCCCAAAATCTCCTACCATCACACAGGAGTTTGAAAGCTCATGCTTAAAGTGATTTTTCTTTGCCCGGTGGACTTCACGGGTGCAGGCATTCCTTGCGGTATTGTAGTGCTGCATGTCTACCTGCTTTCCAGAGGCTAGTGCGCAATGCCAAAAATTATATCTGTTGGACAGCATTTTCAGCAGAGCATTGGTTATCCAAGGGTTAGTTGCACCCTTAATCTTCAATTTATGATATGGAGCAAAAATGTCACAATTGGTGATAAATATTCAAGTGCATGGTCAATATTTTGGTCTGTGTACATGGGTGACCAGTCACACTGTTCGAGATGGGCCTGCAGGTGTTTAAGTCACCCATATTTTAGGACATGGTGGTGTATTATTTTAGCAGGTGGTTTAGGAGCCTTAGTGGACAAGAGACAGATTACCAGGGGGTGGTCACTCAGCGAGTCGGGGAGGACAGTAGTGCAGGTGATTCTTTCAGGGTGGGTGATGAGGATCAGGTCAGGAAGTGAGCTGTAGCCAGTCCTGTAGTTTCTTGTGGGGGTTGTCACCATTTAGGTAACATTAATGGCTACAATGGCATCTTTATAGTGGTCAGCTTCAGAGGCCAACCAATTAAGGTTGAAGTCTCCTAGTACCACCACCTCAAGAGCAATGTGGTAGGTCGTCAAGATAGATAGAGGACCATTTTGAAGCCAGAGGCCTGGTCACAGGGAGGGATGTGGACTACCAGTATGATGAGCGATTTGCCCTGTTGGCCAAGGATCAACTTAACTGCTACAGCCTGGGAGTTGTTAATGGGTGCCAACTGAGGTAGGGCATGCCCTTTCAGAGAGTCTTTCTGGTATATAAACACACCCCACCCCTTTTGCCAAGCCGATCCTGTCTAAATAGGATATAGCCTGTTAGAGAAATGGCGGTATCTGGAATTTTAGGAGATAACCATGTTTCAATAATGGTTAGCACATCAGGCTAACCATTATGGACTTATTTAATGGTATAAATCTGGCAAGTTCTCTAGGTTAATAAACCTCTTGGGCTCCATACCAAGCCCCCTCCTTCTGAAAAACGTGTACTCTTAAAAAACAAATTTTTGTTTGTGTTCCCACCCTAGAATGTATAAACTCCCTCATCTTACTTATTCTTTTCAGATTTCACTCCCTTTGCTGAAGTTCCACAGCACTCACAAAAAGTGTACTACTACCCCAATACCTCTTCCCAAATGTATAATCCCACAAAAATGTACACTTCTACTCTGTCCCTCCCTTGCAATTATTCCAGACATGCCCACACACGTGTCCCAAGTTTCCAACTCCACCATGCACTCTTATAGCCTATATCCTTTCTCCCACATACCTCCTGAAATGTATATTAACCATACACCCCTCCTAAAATATACATTTCTGCACCCTTAAAAATTCTGCATTCCTCCCTAAATTTGTCCTCTCACCCATCCCAATATTTCCACACTAACCACTCGCATCTTTCTAATTTGTACTGCTACTCTATCCCAACATTTGTACCCCATACCCACTCACCCAAGCTGTATGCCCATCTGTGCATATCCCAAATACCATATATACACTTCTCAAAATATATGTACACCCTATAACATGACCCCCGAGACTTGTACCTGCCCTGCACAGCTCCCTCAAACCTGCAACCTTCCACAAGTTTGTCCCACCCCCTCACCCAACACAAAAATCTACCTCCTACCCACCAACTTCCCACAATTTGTGCTCCTGAAACCTTTTAATGTCTCACCCCATGTCATACTCTGAAGACTATTTACTCCTACATCCACTCTCCCCACAATTTCTACCCCTTCTCTACCCCTCCTAAATTTCACTTCACAATCCAGTTTCTCAAACATTTACCTAATTTCCTGTAGATACAGCAAATGTGCAAGATTACAAAACATCATCTTTTTTCTTTCACTCCTCACACAATTTACACACTTATCACTACGCCCTTCCACAGACTAGTACCCTCTGCCCACACTACTCCCCAAGTTTACACTTCAGCCCTTTGTAAAGAGAGAAGAGATGATAGGGAAACAAAGTTTAGGAGGGATGCAAGTACAAATTTTAGACGGTGTGCAGGGGTACAAGTAAAAATTTTGGAAAGGTGCAGGAGTACAATTATTGGGATACATGTGCAGGTACAACTATACATTTTGGGAGTGGTGCAAGTTCACATTTGGAAGGATTGCAGAAGTACAAGTTTAAATTTTGAGAGGGGGTGGACTGCAGAAATTACAGTTACGCAAGAACTTACCGTAACAGTAGATCTTCGAGAGGATCTCTTGCAGCAGGTTACACAATTAGAACTAAAGCCAGCAGGCACCAGGACCCCACCTAAAACTTCTAGCAGAGTATGTTGGGGACCGCTCGGACGTATTCCCCGGCGTCCATCTATGGTATAAAAGGGGTGGTCCCTCAGCACCACCTCGGTTCTCCAACCAGAGACCCTGGCAAGCACAGTGAATGGAGAACCGAAGTAACTAACAGATGGAAAAGCAGTCAGCAGGGGAATGGAGGAAAAGGAACACCTCCTGCAAGAGCTCCTCTAGAAGATATACTATTACAGTAAATTCCTACATAACTGTACTATCTCACTTCGTGGGGGCTCTTGCAGCAGGTTACACTGTTAGGACAGAGTCCCAAGCAGTAAATGGACTGACCCCAGTCAGCTGGGAGGAGATAGAGATCAGCGTAAGACTGTCAAAAGAGCAAGCCCTGTAGGACAGCTAGTGAGAAACCTGCCCTGTGCCTTGGAGCAATGTCCAGACTGTAATGACAGACGAAAGTGTTGACAGAACTCCAAGTGGCCACTGCACAAATGTCAGCAATAGACACATTTCTAAAGGAGGCAAAGGAAGCAGACACCCTGGTAGAATGGCCTTTAACCAGACCCAGTAAAGGCTTGCCGTATTTACAGTAACAAACAATGCAGTTAACCATTTGGACAAACATTGTTTAGAAACAGAAGCCCCTTCTTTCCTCTGAGTGAATGAAACAAATAACTTGTTTTCCTGATGGTCTGGGTGAGATCCAAATAATAACGAAGCACCCGATAGACATCCAGAGTATGCAGTAAGGCCTCCACTGGGTTTGAAAACTCACAAGCAAGGCCCCTGGAATTCTGCAATTCTGTGGTTGAGGAATTTTCCGCAGAATTTATATACTGCCGCAGAATTCATTGTTTTGGGTGAATTTTCATGCAAATATACAGTTTTTCCACAGTGCCAGGCTCTCACACCCATCCTGTTTATCCTGAAGCCCCTCCTCTACACTTGGTACGTGATGCCATCAATGACATCACTTCATATTTTAGCAAATGGCAGGGCTGCATTCTGCCACAGAAATGAATAAATCATGCAGCAGAAATCAGAAAATGCTGCCGCAGAAGCCTAGGAGCCCTGCTGTAAAAATCAGAAAATTCTGCCGCAGAGCACTAGGGGCCCTGCTCACAGGCAAGTGGATGTCTTGATTCAGAGTAAACCCACACACCAATTTAAGAAGAAACTTAGGATTGGTCCACAAGGACACCCTGTCTTTGTGGAAAAAACTAAATAGAGCTCTTTACACATAAGAGCATGAAGTTCAGAAATCCTCCACGCAGAAGTAATCGTAATTAAAAATAATGCTTTCTGTGGCAGAAAACATAGCTCGCACCTTGTGGCAGGTTCAGAGAGAGGCAAAGTAAGCTTTTCTAGAATGAACAAAAGATCCCAAGGGAGAACAGTGTCCCGCGGGGGTTGGGAGGTTTCAGATGCAGTATACCCCAAAAAAATGTGTGGGAAAGATCAAGTTGGGCAAGAGTCTTGCCTCCTATAGATGCACGGTATGCAGAGATGGTGGATAAATGCACCTTGATCAACAAGTAACTCAAGCTTTAGTCAGATAAAGAAAGGAGGTACTCTAGAATGAGATTCCCGGACAATTAAAATGATCCAGCTGACGAGCAGAAGCCCATATGTAGAACCACTTCACTGCACAAGTGGACTTAGCGGAATGTTTCCTGGCTGCCACTAGGACATCTGCCACCCAGGGAGGAACCCCAAATCAGGCAACCAAGTCTGCAGGAGCCATGCATGCAGGTACAGTGATTGGAGGTCCAGATGGACTAGGATGCCCTGCCACTGAGAGCAGGTTGGCGCATAGAGGCTGGGGAATCTGAGGTTTCACTGCTAGTTGCTGGAGTAGTGGAAACCAAATCTGGCACGGCCAGTAAGGAGCTACCTGGATCATTTCCGTCCCTTCTGACTGCAACTTGAGCACAACCCTCTACAGCAATGGAAAGGGAGGGAAGGCGTACAGAAACCTCCCTGTCCAAGAGAGGGACAACGCGTCTTGCCCGAAGACACCAGGCCCTGGATCTAGCGAGCAGAAACTAGGCAGTTTTGCATTGGATCAGGACGCGAAGCGGTCCAGTTCGGGACAGCCCCACATGTCGAAGAGATCTACCACTTATGGAAGAAGCTCCCAGTCATGAGGTTTTTTTTTTTTGTGTGTGTACTTTATTTTTATTGGTTTAACTGAAACACAGTACACTGCCCTCTTAGGTAGACTTCAGAAATACAGTTACATTACAAGTAATGCATGTCAACATTATTACAGAAAGGCTATCAGAAGCCCCTAGATTATGTTACAGCACGAAGGGGTAAACCTGTATATTAAGGATTGCCGATATCAATAGTGTACACAGGTTGCTACTGATATGAGCAGGGAAAACCATCACATCATAAAGGATTATCGAGCACCCAATATGTGGGTAGAACATCCCTTATCCGTATTCGGTATACTTTAATATAGTTGAACAGTCTCCTCCAAGCAATAACTCATCCAACCACCCTTAACAACTCTAACAAAGGGTTAGCAAGCCAATAACTTTAGTAAAACCACTTTCATTTAGGAAACCTCATAGGCAGATTTCCATTAAACTTGTAACCTACATTTTAAGCTATACTCTGAGCAGGACAAGCGTCTGTTGGGGTCATAAGCGACCCTTAACTCTAATGAAGAGTGCCTTGGGAGAAAGTCACATGGGGCACAGTGGACAGAGTTATTTCAACTTTCAGAAGAAAAAATAACTTAAAATCTTACCCCTCAATATTATTTTAGGACAAACCGCAGTAAAGCAAATCTAGACTTTCCATGGCTAATAGGTATTACAGTTACAATTAAGCCCCAACAGTCTTTACTCACTGTCCCCAGAATCATCATCAGAATCTTCCTTTGCTGAGAATTCCTTTTCTACACATTCCACGAATTTAGAGGTTGCTTCTGGTTCATTAAAAATTGGTACGATTTCTCCCCATAGGTTATCCTTAGACTGGCTGGAATTAGCAGTACATGATAGACTCCTAACTGACGCAGATGGGCCCTGGTGCCATCAAAACTTTTCCGATGCTGCCTTGTAGCAAAATTCAGGTTGGGAAAAATGTGGATAGATGCTCAATGGAGCTCAATGGAGCTCGTCGTTTGGCAGCATTTATTATTAAGTCCCTGTCTTTCATAGACCCCAGCACAACAAGAAGAGTTCTAGGAAATGGCAGATTTGTTGCTGCGCGGTTTTGCCCGTTATGTGGGCTGATTCCATAAGCCTTTTGAATGGTGACCATCTCCTGAAGTTGCAGTACCTCTCCAAAGAAGATGTGTAGAAAAGGTAAGGGTTCTCCCTCAGCCCCCTCCTCCGTACATGAGCTGCACGAGCAGCATTCCTAAATTCTTTAACCATCATCGCAGGACAGTGTTCTTTGGTTAGGCCCGATGAAACAGTCATCGCCAACGCTGCTGCTGAGGAGGCAGATTTGGTGGCTTCCTCCAGCATGCCTACCTTAGTGTCCAACACTTTGAATTGTGAAGTGTAGTCCTCTAATTTTTTCATCCAGACTTTAGATTGCTTTGAATAGCGTTGCATTAGAAGGTTGGAGACACCTCGTCTCCTACCCCTGGTCTTGAGTCAGTGCTAGTAGTTGGCTTTGGTTCTTTTTGCTGGGCTCCTTCATCCGCAGTTGTTGCTTAGTTTGTTCTGCTCATCGCTCCAAAATACAATTATATTGCGGTCTTAGTAAGGTGTCTTTTTGTTCAGTAGACTGCTTGCTAATAAACTCTCAAGTTTTTTGTTGCTCTATTTGCAGTTTTTAATTAATACATTTTAGCGAAATAGGGTTGCTTCAGAGGAGCACAGTTTTAATGCTTCTATAAGCTCGGCTGTTGGCCACCCCTCTCCCCCATTCGTAAGCCTTGGATCGGGAATGGCTTAGACCATCGGCCAAGGTATTCTGAACATCTGGTTAACTAGGATCTGCAGCCTATCCTGTAGGTAGGGAAATGGGCAGACTAGATGGGCCTAGCGGTCCTTATCTGCCATCAAAGTCTATGTTTCTAACATGCACAGCGGTCAGGTCCAGGTGATGCTCTATGGCCGAATACCAAACTCTCATCACCTCTCTGCAGAGCAGGTAAGAATCCACTGCCCCCTGCTTGTTTATGTGAAAGACCACAGGCATATTGTCCATCTGGATCAAAAGAAGATCCAGAAGTAGGTTCGTCTGGAAGGCTTAAAGAGCATACAGAATCACCCACATCTCCAAAAGATTGATGTGTAGCGCCGGCCCGGTGGTGCAGAGGGTTGAGGCACTGGACGCCACACCTTGCGCTGCACTGGCAACCCGGGTTCGGGAACGAGCCCGGGTCGGCAGGGATGGGAGAGGATAGAGTGTCCATTGGACAGCTCTCTTCTCCTGGGAAGAAGTCTAGTTCGGCACTCATCTGACCTCGGGCAGAAGCCGGAAGTACAGCAAGTGTCGCAGCTATTTGGAAGGGGTGAAGAGTGGCGACATCAGCGGTGATGCCATGACATCCAGTGCGCTCCACTCTCTAAGAACAGGGGAAATTGTGTGCCTGGTCTCCTAGATGATGGAGACCATTGCAGAGACGCTAATTGCTCGTGTGTCTGCCTGATGTAGAGTCTGACACTAGCAAGATTCTCCGGGTGCAGCTGCCCCAACCCGCACCCACCTGGGGGGCAGCCATGACTCGGCTGGGGATCGGGATGGAATCGGCGGGTTGTGAGGCAGGGAGACTGCCATGAGTCTCCCAAAGGAGAGGAGACTAAGCACAATGAGAAGGAGGTAAAAAAATTAAACACACAATGATGTGGAGATGCTGCTCCAGTGGGGACCAGGTCCCTAGAGTCTGACGGTCTGCCAGATGGGAGCCCCAGTCCTGGCCTGACGAGTGGACTCCAACCAGAAATGAACCCCCTTGGGAAGGTTGGGAGGGGTTCAGCCACCATGTCAGTTTGTGGCACTGAGTTGGAGACAGACACTGTTTGTTCCAAATTGTCTGTGTGCTGATCCCATTGGGCCTGAAGGTTCCATTGGACTACCCTCATATGCAGACAAACTGAGGACACTGTTGCAGTGGCTACTGCCATATGTCCCAGCAACCACAGAACCACTCTGGCTAGAACTTGGTGAGACAGGACCAGCTGACCCAGAGTCTGAAGGTGTTTTGCCCTGTCTGGAGGAAGAAAGGCTTTGCCTTGTGTGGTATCCAAGATCACTCCTATGTACTGGAGTCTTTGGCTGGGCCAAGGGGAGGATTTGGGGAGATTGAGAGTTATCCCCAGATCCTGAAACAGCGAAAAAGTGATCTCCATGGTTCTAAGCAATTGCTCCTTCGTGGGAGCTGTCAGAAGCCAGTTGTCTAGGTAAGGGTAGACATAATGGCCTTCCCTCCTTAAGACCGCTGCCACTACTGCAAGACACTTTGTAAAGACTCATGGGGCTGAAGACAAGTTGAATGGCAGGGCCAGAAACCGGTAGTAGTTTCCTTGTAAGCGGAAGTTAGGGAACCTTCTCTGGGGTGGGAACACCAGTATGTGAAGGTAAGCATCCTGCATGTCCAGAGAACTTAGTCAATCCCCCTGATGGAGCAAGGGGAGAAGGCCAGGGGGGGTAACCATCCTGAACAGTTTATATTGTATGAACTGGTTCAAGCGGCTGAGGTCCAGGATGGGACATGCTTATCCCATTTTCTTCGGAACCAGGAAGAAATGAGAGTAGAATACTATCCCTCGCTGTGCTGGTGGGATAGGTTCTATGGCCCGTCTTTGCAGGAGCACCTGGATCTCATCTTGAATGAGGGCGATATGGGCCCCAAGGGTAATTGGAAGGAACTGAAGGATTGTCCGGAGGAATCTCCAAGAATTCTAGGGTATGCCCCTGTTCCACTAACTGCAGAACCCACTGATCAGAGAGGGTTGGTGCAGAATAACCTTGGTAGAGAGAAACGACTCCCTACTGCCTCCACTGAGATTCGGCTGGTGGGGTAAGGAGCAGGCAGAGGAGCCGGGGATAGGCAATGCAGCCTGAGAGGCTCTGGGCACAGAACCTCCAGTGCCTCTGGGTGCTCCCCATAAAAAGATTTGTTCCTTGGGGCATTATACAGGCAGTCCGCCTTCTGAGACGTTGCTGGGGTGCTTCCAAGCAGCCCTGTTTACATTGTTGAAGGAGTCAATCAGTGGAGGAATGACTAAGGTTAAGGAGCCCTTGCAGAGGAAAATGGCTAACCGACGTCATTCAGGATCCACTTCCTCAGCATCCCAACCCATTAGGGCCTGGATGTGCCTCATCACATCCATGAAATGTGGGTCAACTGGAGGAGACTGGGGTGTCCTTGAGCTCCACTGGTTCTGAGGGTAGGTCAGAGTTTCCGGAATCCAGGTAGGAAGAGGAAGGGAAATATCCCCCCAATTCGCCAGAATCCGGAGAGGGATAGGGTGAGCGGTGAGGCCTAGGACGGTGGGTTCCCAAATGGCAGGCGCCAGCTCCTTTTGGTTGCGCAGTAGGCTCCCTAGGAGGTGGTGTCAGGGCCTTCCTTGGGGGAACCTGCTCCTTAGTTAGACTGGGAGGAGGGTCCCTCGGAGTCTGAGTTGAGGGTTCCTTCAGGGCCTCATCCTTAAAAGGACACATTCATCTACAGTGGCAGACAGTTTGAAAGCCCATGAAAAGTTCTTTTAATTGAGGTATTAGGCATACTTGTAGCTGGAAGCAGTACAGAGATATAGAGGACAGTCTGTGCAATATAAATACTGCATTAGAACCATTCTTAGAACCTTGCGATGTCAGTGACGATCAAGCAGTGCCTAACTGCACTGAGATAAGCAGAGCTTGATCATCACCGACATCACTAGTGTAACCCCCTTGTTACCCGGGGTTACTAGAATCCCAGTAAGACCTAGTGGTAGCCAGAGAAGGCAGCTTGTGAAACTCCAGTTAAATGGGTTTCACACTGTCTCACTCTGTTCTCAGTCTCAGCTGAGACTGAGGGACGACATCACCATAGAACTATTGCAGCTGCATGAGCCACAATGGAATCTGCAGCAGAGAGTTGGAGCAGAACGTTGGGAGGTTTGAACAGTAGTCTGTGTTCAGTTGGAGTTTGGAGCTTGTTGCAAGGGGAGCACAGCAGCTCTGTGTTAGGCTCTTGGAGCCTCAGCCCTGACATAGGGCTACAAGTAGGGAAAAGGTGCGTGTTTCCACCTAAAGAGAGAGACAGTGAGCAATTTTAAAGTGGTGGAGACCACTGAATCGGGTCTCTGTGACCCATCCCTCAGGGGATGGGGCAGGAAAGTTTAGCCTGCATATTCCAGGGGCAACCCCCTGGCTACTGCTAGTGGAGAAGCTGCCTTATGTTGTCCAAGAGTATGGAAAAAGAGAAGATTTTGTGATTCGCCTGTGGGGCACCTGCAACCGGAGGGTGAGTTCTGCTCTTTCTAAAGGGCCCATGTTTTCACCATGGGACTTGTGTGATAGTGGGGATTGGACTACTGAAGTAGTGGGAGGCCTAGAGTAATAGGCTTAGCCAAAAGTAAAAGTATGTTCAAGTCCAGCACATAGGGGAAGTCAAGACATGTAGAGGAGATGTGACATACGTTTACCCAGTAATCTACATTGCCAAGCTTTCAGTAAAGAGTTGTTTAGTTTCCAGAGAAATGGCCGGGTATGGATTGTGGGAGCTGAAGGTGGGAGACCCCACCATCTTCAGTAACCAGGTCCACCTCTACTGTGGATTTCTACTTTGCCTCATGCACTTGGCCAGTGATGCGGAAAGTACCCAGACGTGGGATTGGACAGAAAATTCCCTCTAGGAGGTGAAGGCTCTAAGGTGGTTTGGGGAGCCACCAATTGGAAGCCTGGTTCATTCCCATAATGGACCGCGGATCAAGTGGCCGGCGGGGGAGCCGGGCCAGTGGGGAAAACCCAAGTAGTGTACAAGTCGGGCTGTGTACCCAAAGCTGCGTGCAAGTCCAGGTTGTGTGCCTGGTGGGTTTAGAGCCTGAGGGCTGGAAATGTGAAGTAGTGTTCTGTTGTCTCTAATCTGCATTACCAGGAATGTAGCCCCGTGGGGGTCCATCTATGCTTTGTTTGTTCAGTTTGGATGTGAATAAAAGCCACACTGTGGAATCCCATTCCTGGTTTTGGACATTACAGTTATTGCTTCCTGTGTTCGGATTTACTTGGGTGCCCCTGTACAGAGTAGCCAAGCCTAGGCCCCCTGTGCCGAGTAACCTAATCCTCCCCGAACCCAGTCCCCACCAGGTACTGCTGTCCGCTTCAACAGCATGCCACCTGTCGTTTTGCAAAAAGGTAAGGGTCCGGGGGTTACACAAGGTTCAACGAATGGCTCTAACATAGTATTTATATTGCAGAAACTCTAGTCATCCATATCTCTGGACTACTTCTTGCTACAAGTATACCCCAATTAAAATAATTTTTCATGGGCTTTCAAACTATCTGCCACTGTACATGAATGCATCCCTTTAAAGTATGCCCACCAGGCCGCAAAAAAGCACATTATGGTCTGTGGGCGGGTTCTGAGGCATGGCCTGGGGAACGGACGACTGTGGGGAAGACAGAGAGGGCCCTGGCATCAGTTCTTTAGGCTGCGGTAGCCCTGGCATTGGATCCACTGGCGTCTGGTTAACCGGCAGTGGTCCCTGTGGTAAGGAACCATACGGCGTCAGCCTGACTGGAGTCGAGAGGCCGGGCGCAGGTCCCCCCCGACGTTGGCTGTGTGAAGACAGTTCCAGCCAGTGACAGCAGGAGGTTAGGAGATGACGCTGAGGAGTCTATGGGGAGGCCGGGATAGACTGGCAGGTGTGGGATAATGCTGGTCTACTGAAGCAGCCGGCGCCGGCCTAGAAGGAGAGGCCTGTCCTGGGGAGCAGACTCCCGAGCGGGGCAGAGGTGTCACACTCGGGAGACATGAACGCATGCCCCCAACATTGGCCCCTGATGATGGAATCTACTTGGTAGATGCCTTGACCAGGAGGGCGATGGTCAAAGACCTGCCACCTGAGGAGGAGCCAGTCGAGCCACCTGGCTGAGGACCCACCTGCTGAATGGGCTTGAGCTTCAGGGGCTGAGAGGCTGGGAGCCCCAAAGAACCAGTGCTAGAGAGTCAGGAGAGCAGGTGGTTTTACCACTGGGAGCCCGGAAGGAGAGAGGGCTGGCGGAGTGGAAGGGGTCGACCTACCATGGGAGGAAGACCCATGTTCGGTGCCAGACTTGCGCAAGGACCTGAAGCAGGAAGCTGACCGGGATTTCTCCCTATGCTTCTCCCGGTGCTTTTGCTTTCCCAAAGATTTCTTCACCTCCTTGGCTGAAGTAGTGAAGGCCCCATAAGCCAAAGAAGGAGGTAATCTGGTGAAGCTCCTTCTCCCTTGCTGCAAGTTTTTGCTGTAGCAGGAAGGCTTCTAAGGTCTTCTGGCAGCAAAGCCAGGTGCGCTGGTTAAAATCCAGGCAGTGCTGGCAGGCCTCAGTGTCATGCTCTGGGCCTAGGCAAAGCAGGCACGACAAATGGCAGTCCTTGTGAGGGAGTTGCTGTCTACAAGCACACTTTGTTCACCGCTGCTCAATGGACGAAGAAAGAGAAGAAAAAATAACATGCAGGTAACCTTGCAAACGAGGGGAGGGGGAAAAAAAAAAAAAACTGAAAATAGGAGTGGTATATAGGCCCCCCGCAATTAAGGAGGTGCTGGAGGATAAACTGGTGGAGATCATCAAGGGTCACTGTGACCTTGGTAAGGGTAGGGTGGTGGTCATTGGTGACCTTAATATGCCGGGGGTGGACTGGGACACCATAACATCCTCTATAGCAAGGGAACAGTGACTGATGGATGTTTTTCAGGATGCTTTCCTGGTCCAACAGGTGGGGGAACCTACTAGAGAGGGGCAGATACTGGATGTTGTCCTAACGGACAGTGATCAGATAAGAGGCCTGGAGGTGTGCAGTCCACTGGCGGGTGGAGACCATGCCACATTCTGGTTTCTGCTGTATATATAGGGGGGTGAGGAAAACTGTGCTAATACAGTAGTGGTAGACTTCAGGGGAGCAGATTTCATGGACATGAGTAGGATTCTAAGAGAGGTTGGACAAGATTAGGCCGGACATGGATGATGGAAGATTGTGGGAGACCATTTAAAAAAAAAAAAAAAAGGTACAGGAGGCTACTAAGTACTATACAAAATTAAGGTGAAAGCATGGTCGAACCAGTAAGCCATGTTGGTGGACTAGGGAAGTGCAGGATGCAGTGAGGGATAAAAAAGCCGTTTATGCACGTTTTAAACGCTCAACGGGGAACAAGTAGCGAGGAGAGTATGAAATATTGGCCAAGAGAGTCACCAGAATGGTGAGGGCAGCCAAGGCAGGGATGGATCAAAACCTGACTAGGACTATCCGGGGGGGGATTCTATAGATATACAAAAGAAGCGAAGAGAGGACGTAGATCAGTAGGATTAAAATTATGGGGGTGGGGGTGGGCTGAGGAAGCAGGGGAATAGGCAGAGGTGCTAAATGAGTACTTTGCCTCAGTCTTTGCAGATAGGGACTGGGGATCCCTACAAGCCGATGGAAGGGAAGAGCATTCAGCTAAGATGGGAAGTCTGTCCGAGACCAGTGGACGGAATGAGATTAGGGTACAGATAGGACCAGTCCCAGAAGGGGTGGGGAGGTTGAGTGAGGGGAACGAATGGGGGAAGAAATCACAGTGGATAGGGTGAGGGAGGCCCTTCAGAAGCTAAAGACTGATAAGGCGCCGTGGCCAGATGGGCTACACCCGAGGGTTGTGAAGGAGCTGGCAACTCCACTGGCTGTACTCTAATACCTCTTTGCAGACAGGACGGGTGCCCCAAGACTGGAGGGTGGCTCATGTAGCGCCTTTTCATAAAGGGGGGTCTATAGAAGAGATGGGGAATTATAGGCATGTCACCCCAATGTCTGTGGTAGGCAAAGTAATGGAGAGCTTTATCAAGGAGAGGACTGGGAGGCAGCTGGAATGGTTAGGGCACCAGGATGAGAAACAGTATGGCTTCGTTCCGGGGAGATCGTCTCAGTCCAGCCTAGTAGAGTTTTATGACTAGGCGACGGGCCTTGGACAGACATAGGCCAGTGGACGTCCTATACCTAGATTTCAGCAAGGTGTTTGATTCAGTACCACATTATGGGCTGAAAAAAGCTGGGGGAGATGAAGGTGGAAGGACAGGAGCTCAATTGGGTTGAAAATTGTCTCTTGGTGCATTTACAGAGGGTAATGGTGGGTGGGATACTCTCTCCACAGAAAAGAGATCAGTGGGGTCCCTCAGGGTTCGGTATTGGGGCCACTCTTGTTCAACGCCTAGTCTTGGATATAGAGATGGGGGTTAGGTATAGGTTGAGTCTCTTGTGGATGATTCAAAACTGGCAGCACTGGTGGATTGTGAAGAAACAAGGGAGGCGGTCCAAGGGATCTGGGTACCATGGAGGGGTGGTCAAGGAGGTAGGGACTGAAATTTAATGTTGGGAAATATAAGGTACTACATTTAGGGGGTAAAGAACCCGGCTATGAATACACCCCGGGGTCACACTGCAAGCCACATTGGGAGAAAGGGATTTAGGGGTTGTGACAGATATCAAAGTGAATAACTCTGAAAATTGTAGAAGAACTGCAGCCAAAGCAAACGGGATACTGGGTTGCATAGCATGGGGACTTACGTCCAGAAGGAGGGAGGTGATCCTCCCTCTGTACAATGCCTTGGTCAGTCCACAGCTCGAGTACTGTGAACAGTTCTGGAGAGCTCATCTGAAGGACAGTTGCAGCAGCCATGTTGAAGAGTGGGGTTATTCTAGATGCCCTACAGGGGGCATGCCTTAGACAACTAGTATTGGAGCCCACTCGAGAGGGAGCAGTCTTAGACCTGGTTCTCTCAAATGGAGATGGAGAGAGGATCACAGATGTAGAAGTGGGTAGCCATCTGGGAACTAGCAACCATCGAACAGTATGGTTCACAATAAACACAGCAATAGAGTCAAGTCATACAAAGGCAAAAGTACTGGACTTTAGGAGGGTGACTTTGTTAAAATGGGTGAGTGCCTAAGGAATGCACTGCAAATGGGCAGGAAGAGGGTGGAAAACAATAGAATAATAAAACTGCCATCGCAGAGGTAACAAGCCTTTGTGTGAAGCAAATAAACGAAACGATGTAAGAAACCACTATGGTTCTCAAAGGAAGTGGCAGTGAAGGTTCAAGAGAAAAAGAAAGCATTCAGGAAGTGCAAGGAATCATAGAAGGAGCAGGACAGAGAACTGTATCAGTTAAAGCAAAAGGAAGCTGGGAAGGCAGTCAGAACAGCAAAGGCCCAAACCGAGGAAAAGATAGCCAACTCAGTTAAGAAGAGGGATAAAACCTTTTAGAGGTACATCAGGGAGCGAAGGAAGACCAAGGGAGGGATAGTGAGGCTTAATAAAGGGAGGGAGGTGGGCAGAGGGAGACTGTGAAAAGGCAGAGATACTAGACAAATATTTTTGTTCAGTATTTACAAATGAAGAGGGGGAGGTACCTAAAACAAACAGTAGAAGCACTCTGCATACAGAAGTTGATACCAGCCCATTTACAGAAGAAAGGGTTCTGAAAGAACTCTTAAAACTGAAGGTGGACAAAGCAATGGGGCCTGATGGGATTCATCCCAGAATTCTAAAAGAACTAAGGGTAGAACTAGTGACACCACTGACTACCCTCTTTAACAAATCATGGGAGGATGGGGTGGTACCTGAGGACTGAGGAGGGCAGATGCACTTCCCTCACAAAAGTGGGAGCAAGGCAGAAGCAGGAAACTACAGACCTGTTAGTTTAACCTCAGTGATAGGGAAAATGATGGAATCACTCTGAAGGAAAGAACTGTAGAGTATCTAGAGGCCAGAGGGGCACAGGACCCAAGGCAGCATGGATTCACAGCAGGAAGGTCATGCCAGACGAATCTGATAGATGTCTTTGACTGGGTGACCAAAGTAGTAGATCAGGGAAGGGCTGTGGACATGGCCTACCTAGACTTTATCAAGGCATTTGACAGTCCCACATAAAAAAGATTAATATACAAGTTAGCCAGCCTGGGAGTGGGTCCCAAGATGACAGCCTGGGTAAAGAATTGGCTGGAGAATAGGACACAGAGAGTAATAGTAAATGGAGTCCACTCTGAAGAAAGGGGGTTACTAGTGGGTACCACAGGGTTCAGTATTAGACTAGTCCTTCAATGTCTTTATGTTTACATTGCAGAGGGACTAGAAGGAAAGTAGGTCTCTTTGCAGATGACACAAAGATCTGCAAAAGAGTTGATGCACAAGGTGGGTGGAAAGGATGAGAAGGACTTGGCAAGGTTAGAGGAATGGTCAAATGTACGCAGCTTAGATTCAATACTAAGAAGTGCAAGGTAATGCACCTGGGAAACAAAAACTCAGGGGAAGAGTAACAATGCGGGTGAGATACTAACAACAACAAAATGGAAAGGGACCTGGGGTAGTCATATCAGATGACCTAAAGGTGGGCAAGCAATGGAGAGGGCAGCAAGGAGGGCTGGGGGATACTAGGATGCATAGGAGAGGGATCACCAGTAGAAAACAGGAAGTTATTATCCCTTTGTACAGACAGCTGGTCAGACCCCATCTGGAGTACTCGTGCAGTTCTGGAGACCCAATCTCTGCAAAGACAGACAGGATGGAAGCAGTCCAGAGGAGGGATACTAAATGGTGCAGGGTCTGCACCAGAAGACATATGGAGAGAGACTTAAGGAGCTTATTATGTATAGCCTCGAGGAAAGGAGGAGAGGGGACATGATAGAAACTTTCAAGTACCCTCAAGGAATCAACAAAGTCCAAGAGGGTAGCATCTTTCAAAAAAGAGGTGTGCAAGAACAAGGGGGCACAATTTGAAGATGGGGGAGGGGCGTCTAGAGGTAATTTAAGGAAGTATTTTTCATAGAGAGGGTTGTGGATGCATGGAACGGCCTTCCGGATGGAGGCTGTGGAGTCAAAACAGTGGTGGAATTAAGCACGTATGGGACAGTCATAAGGCAATTCTAGGGGGTGGGGGTAGGAAGAAGTAGGCTGCTGGTTAACTAGGATCTGCAGCTTATCCATTAGGTAGGGAAATGGGCAGACTGGGTGGGCCAAGTGGTCCTTATCTGCCGTCAAATTCTATGTTTCTATAGCGCTGCCAGAGAGAGCCCAGAGGAGAGAGACCAGGATGATTCAGGGCATGGAGGGGAAGCCTTATGAGAAGAGACTGGAACAGCTTGGGCTTTACTCACTGGAGGACAGGAGGGACAGGGGAGGTGTGATAGAGATTTTCCAGGTATGTAAAAGGAATAAACCAGGAGTGGAACCAAGGATCTTTTTAGGCTAAGGTGGGGGGGAACAACCAGGGGCCATGAGTGGAAGCTGGAGGGAGAAACTACAGGGGGAGCATAGGAAGCATTTTTTCCACAGAGGGTGGTGGAGCTGTGGAATGCACTGCCTGGGAGGCTGGTGGAGGAGGGCACAGTGGAGGGATTCAGGAAGGGGTGGGACAAGTACAAGGGGAAACAAACTAAAGAAGACCCTCTTGGGGGCTTGGGGGGGGGGTGGTAAGACAAGCAGCCACTAGGTTGCTGGCTTTTGAGCACACAAGACAGACCATTTGGCCTATTCTGCTGGCTTTTTAGTATGTTAGTATTTAACACGAGGGAAAAATGGCAATCTACTGAAGCAGAAGACATCTGTAAAGGTCCAATCTGCACGGGTCAAGAATGGAGGTGGTGCTAGGGGATTCCCCTTTTATACCACAAGTGGACATTGGGGGCAGGCTGACGTCGGGGGCAGTCCCCAACTATATAATGCTAGCTAGAAGTTTCCGTGGGGTCCTGGTACCTGCCGGCTTCAGTCCCAGTGGTGTAACCTGCTGCAAGAGCCCCCTCAAAGGGAGATGTACAAGCACAAATTTTGAGGGGTGCAAGGGTACAAGCACAAATTTTAAAAGGAGTACGGGGTACAAGTACACATTTTGGAAGGGGTGCAGGGGTACCAAGGATATCTGTGGAGCAACAGACAATGGCCTTTACACGGACTTGGTTTTTGTGGACCAGATTAAGACTTTCAACCATGTTGACCACAATATGCTTGTCAACACCCTATCTGACCTCTATTTGTCACACAACATGGTTAGTGGGTCGTGAACTCTCCCCGAACACAGATGACCACAATCCTCTGAATGCCCCATTAAATACGGGGTTTCCCCAGGGCTCTGTCCTGGGCCCCCTCCTTTTCACCAGTTTCATCAATAAGCTCCCTGAAGTCTGTAGCAACACCAAAATGGTTCTCTACGCGGACAAAGTTGCGCTGTACTGCAGCAACAGAAACCTAGGGGAGATGCTCACCCAGCCTACAATCAGACTTCAAAAATCTGCATTCTTGGTTCACCAATAAAGGCATGGTCCTAAACTAAAAATTGTACATGGTTTTCTCCAGTCCCAGGAAAACCCGAAACAAACCCTCTCTGATAACCATGGAAGTCGCATAGAGAAAGTCTCAATTTAAATACCTTGGTCTTCTACTTGATCTTCACCTGTTCTTCAACCTTCATGTCTCTAACAGCATAAATAAGGTTCACATGAGGCTGGGGCAACTATACGAGATCCAAAAGTTTTTAAAGCAGCAGTACTACCGAATCAGGAAGTGATGTATCAAAATCCTGCTCTTTGGCTGTAAGCATATGGCCAAAGTTCCCGTTTCCATACCTGTAAATGTTATTTCAGTCATTTTTTCTTTTTTTTTTTTTTATATAGATATTTGCAATTTATTTGAATTGTTGTAGCACAACAAATATGGTGGCTGACTAATTTTCAGCTGCGCTTTTTCTGCAGATCACAGCACGTCTTTTGACAATAGCAGAGGGACCCTCTGACTATGGATGGATTCATCCCGGGGAAATCGTGTCAGACAAACCTGGTGGAGTTCTATGACTGGGTGACGAGTGCCTTGGACCTGGGTAGACCAGTGCACGTCCTCTTTCTAGACTTCAGCAAGGCATTTGACTCTGTTCCTCATGTGGGCCTGTTGGATAAGCTGGGAGAAATGGGGGTGGGGAACCAGATGATCAGATGGATAGGCAACTGGCTCCAGGACCGGACCCAGAGGGTCGTAGTTGGTGGGATAGTCTCATCCCCAAGGAGGGTCATTAGTGGGGTCCCACAGGGATCAGTCCTTGGGCCCCTTCTGTTCAACGCCTACGTCTCTGACATAAGGACAGGAATCAGGAGTGAGATGGGTCTCTTTGCGGATGACTCAAAACTGGGGGCGGTGGTGGATGGGGAGGAGGGGAGGGTGGCCCTACAGGGGGACCTGGAGGCTCTGGAAAGATGGTCTAGAAAGTGGAAGCTGAGGTTCAATGCAGGGAAATGCAAGGTACTCCACCTGGGGGCCACAAACCCGGGCCAAGTGTACACCCTGGGGAAATGCTACAAGCCTCGATGGCTGAGAGGGACCTGGGGGTGGTGGTGGATGTCAAGATGAACAACTCAGACTTGTAGGAGGGCAGCAGCCAAGGCCAACAGGATGCTGGGATGCATCGCTAGGGGGATCACCTCCAGAAGGAGGGAAGTGATACTCCCTCTGTATAAATGCTTGGTGAGGCCGCACCTTGAGTACTGCGTGCAGTTTTGGAGGCCACACTTAAAGAGGGACATTAACCTCCTGGAGAGGGTCCAGAGGAGGGCAACCAAAATGATTTGGGGCTTGGGAGGACAGGACCTATGAGGAGAGGCTCGAAGAGCTAAATATGTACACATTGGAAGAGAGAAGGGACCGGGGGGACATGATAGAGGTCTTCAGGTACATGAAGAGGGTAAATAGGGGAGGAACAGTCAGGGTGCTTCGAAGAAAGGAGGAGGGGGCCACTAGAGGGCATGGGTGGAAGCTGGAGGGGGGAAGATTCAGGGGAGAAAGGAGGAGGTGCTACTTCACTGAGAGGGTGGTGGAGCCATGGAATGCACTGCCTAGGGGGCTGGTGGAGGCAGAGACAGTGGAGGGGTTCAAGAGGGGGTGGGACAGGTACAGGGGAAGGGTTCTGGAAGCAAAATCCAATGCAGCAAGAATATCCGGAACTGGGAAGGGAGAAGCCAGAGAAGGAGAGGGGGACAGCAAGGTCAGCACTCAGGGTGGGGGCTGACCAAACGAGCAGACACGAAAGACCGTTAGGCCTATTCTGCTGGCATTTTAGTATGTTAGTACTATTCCCGATGTCCCTGCAAGTCATACACACCTGCAGCTGGCAGTAGAGGGTTCCAGTGCAACATGTTTAGTGGCAGAAATGTAAACAAAAGCAGAGAATAACTGAGCAAATTACTCAGCGATAGTACAATGCCGGCGAGAAAGACTACCAGGTATACAATTAGCAGGGCACAGGGAATAAACTGTCAAAACCAGCAGAATTTTTTTTTTTCATAGTACTGCTGCTTTAACCTCAGATTCCAGACTCCGTCTAGCAAGCTCCATTCTTATACAACTTCTGGACTATGGATCCATCGTGTATGCCCCTTCAGCCACTTTCCAACTCTTCCTTAAACTCAGATCTAGATACAACAACAACAACAACAACAACAACAACAACAACAACAACAACAACAACAACAACAACAACAACAACAACATCTGCTTTGTCACTGGACTGCCCTGAAAAATGCACCACTGCACCCTCTACAAAGCTACTGATTGGCTCCCTATGGAGGGGCATTTCACTTTCAAAGACCTTTCTTTCCTCTACAAAGTTCATCTGAATAAAACTTCCACTGAGCATGACATCACTGTCCTCCAAATCTGCTCATGCTCATCAAACCAGAGGAGCCTCTAACAATGTTTTCAGCATGCCATTCTTCCACACAACTCTGAGGTGCAGATGACATAGTATTGGTTGCATCTGCTAATTGTCCTGGAGACCTGAGACAGCGACTCCAGACAGATGTTTCCAATATTGAGACCTGGATAAGAGATTCTGGACTCTTAATGAGTACTGGGAAGACTCAGAGTATGATTTTTTCTGTGGGACCCCATACCAAAAAAAGGATTTAACTGATTTGCAGATTAGTTTTTTGGATGGGACAATGGTACAAGGGGTTAACATTTATAAATATCTGGGGGTTTTAGTCGATTATCGTTTTTCTTTTTCTGAACGTATTTTGTTACAAATAAAAAAAGTGAACCAGAGATTGGGAGCATTAAGAAGGGTGTCAGGATGTTTGACTAGGGACATTAAGACTAAATTGGTAAAACAATTGTTACTACCTGTATTATATTATGGTCTTCCACCATACATGCATTCTTATAAAAATTTTTTTACATCAACTGGACCAGACTTATTATAGATTGGGGAATTATATTTTGAAAAATAAATCCTGAGTCCACCATTGTTTAGTTTAATCAGGAACTTGGTTGGTTACATCCGATAGCTCGAAGAAAATATTTATGGCTAATGATATGTCATGGTTTGATTCATTCAAAAATGCATTCCTTAAAACACTTGATATGTTTGAACTCAGACTCAATATATTTAGATGTGTTTAGGAGGACAACTAGAAAATTGCCTACGACTCAAATTACAAATCGTATGGGGGATATTGTTTTACCGAATAGTTTAGCAAGGACATGGAATGAATTATCTTGACAAATGATTGAGATTTCTGATCTGCATATTTTTAAACTTGAATTGCATAATTATTTAAATGTTTGTTGTAGTTGTTTCTAGGTTATTGTGATTTTGTATTGTGTGTACTTATTTAGTTTTGTTTTGTTGTTCTTGTAATACACCACAGGTATTTGTTGTAAATGGGGATTTATTCCCCAACAGATTAACCTGTATAAAAACACATTTTAAACAAACACCTCACTTGCACAAAAGTCAATTGCTTACAAGGGCACAAAACAGTACAACTTGCTCCCAACCCAACTACCTTGTTTGCAGCACTATATATGCCTTTCAAAGGTCCCTCAAGAGCCACCTCCAAGTAAAACTCGCTTGCACTTGTTTTCCTAATATCAGCTAAATCTAATTCTGCTCTTTGTCACCCTCCAATTCCACCCATTTTTCTCCGACTGTCCCCCCATGCTCCACCACTCCTTTCCCAGCACCCCCTCCTCCCACCCTCCTTTATTTCTTTGTTATCCTGTGTATGCAAATGATTCTAAATGCTTTTGTAAATGTCCTGTTTATTTTACCTTGCACTTTCATTCTCTCATGCCCGTTTATAAGTTCCTGTGTGTAAGATTTTACCTCAGCCTTGTACAACGTGTACTGTAAACTGTTTTCTCTTGTAGCTTTGTAATTTCATGTACAACTGGATGTTTGTGAAAACGAGCATTTTTGTTCACATACTCTCCAGTATAAAATTAAACTGACTGATAGATTTTGGGAGGGATGTAGGGGTACCAGTACAGATTTTGGAAAGGTGTAGGGGTACAAATACAAGTTGTAGGGGGCGTGTGAGGGTACAATTACACATTCTGGAAGGGATGAAAGTACAAATTTGGAAGGACTGCAAAGGTACAAGTTTAAATTCTGTGAGAGGTACAAGCACAAATTCCAGAAGGGATGTAGAGGTACAAGTAAAGGTTTTTCGAGGGGTACAGAGGTGCAAGTACAAATATTGGAGGGGTGCATGGGTACAAGTACAGCATTTTGGAAGGGATGCTTGGGAGGTGTACAGAGGTACATGAACAAATTTTGAGGTACCTGAATACATTTTGAGAGAGGTGTAGGGGTACAGGTACAAATTTGGGAGGGGTGCAGCAGAGGTACTAATATCAATTTTGGGAGTGGTGTAGCCATACAAGTACACATTTTGGGAGGGGTGTAGATGTAGAAGTACAAATGCTGGAAGGTGTGCAGGGGTACAAGTACACATTTTATTAGAGATGCTAGGGTACAAGTATAAATTCAGGAAGGCAGGGGTAGAAGTACAAATTTTGGGAGGGATGCTGGGGCAAATACAATTTTCGGAAGGGATACAGTGGTGTAAGTACAAATTTCAGGACAGGTACAGCATACAAGTGTAGATTTTGGGGGTGCAAATTCAAATTTCAGAAGGGATGCGGGGCAGAGTTTGGGTAGGGTGTAAGTACAGATTTGGAGAGGGTGCAAGTGGTGTTCATTTGGGAGGAGTGCAGGTGTAAATGCACACATATAGTGGTGGGGCGAACATGCTCATTTTTAGGGAGTGGTGGAGAAGATGGGGTTCATATCTGGATGGGCGCAGGAGTAAAAAAAGTGTGCAAACTGTGAGAGAAGGGGTGAAAAAATATTGTGAGAGTGCAGTAAAAGAGGTGCACATTTTGGAAAAGATGAATAAAGGCAGGGGACACAGTAGAATTACAAATCAGGAAGAGGTGCAGGACACAAGCAAATATTTTGGAAGGGTTACAAGGGCAGTGGTACAATTCTGTGAAGAACCCCCCAACAGAAAATATTCATAAAGATCAAGAGTGTGGTAGAACCTCATCAAATGGGGAGACTGAAAACAGAACTGCAACTAGATTAGTTAAGTCAGGGAAATGGAAGAAAAATAAAAAATTGACAAGACCTGATGTTTAGGCAGCTTTTCTCTCATTTAATATTATCCAACGTTTTACTGATTAGTAACATTCACAGGCCAGATATTTCTTACTTATAGTATATCCAATACTGTGAAGCAACAACTGATTTTTGACATTTCATAATACGATGTACTGCGTGTATATTAAGCTGCCAGGACCTTGAGGAAAATTATGCCATTTTTGCTTAAATGACATCACCACCCACTCGAGAGTCTACCAGCTGGTCTGAAAAGTTGGAGGCCCTTTTTGTGAAGCCATCAGATTAGAGAGGCAATAAAATAGCATTTATACATAATAAATTGCAATTCCTGCAGTTTATTTGTAACACGAGGCCTGGCTGTCTTTACATCAGGAAGAAGAGTCAATTTTTAATTAGCATTAAATTGCACATTTTTTTTTAATTTTAAATTATTCAAAGTATCTTAAGGTTCAACAAAAGTTCTTTTATTCTTACCTTTGGATCCATTCTGATAAATTCTTGTGTACCCCTGCTGCGAAAGGTCGATCTTTTGAATGTTCTGCTGTGATAAAAATGGTAATGGTCGTCCAAATTTCCAATCTGAAAATTAATCATTGGACAGAGTGAATAAACGAACCCTGTAGTTTGGTAAAACTGCAAACAAAGAAAATCCCAAACCATGAGGCTGCACAATAATGTACCTTATAAAAACAGCAAGGAAGAAATAGAACAGTTACGTACTTACCATAACAGTAGATCTTTGAGACTCTACCGTCAGGCCACACCTATGGAACTATAGCCACCAAGCGCTAGGACCACACGTAAACTTTTTACAAGTAGTCCAAAAGGGGCCACCCATGCTGATTTTTATTTTTATTTATTTATTTTTTTAAACCAGGAGACACTAAGCTGAAGCTTGTTTATAGGTATGACCTGGGAGCACAAGTAAGTTAAATGACTTGCTCAGGGGTCACACAGTATGCAAGTGGGAGCTGTGGGATTCAAACCCAGGTCTCCAGGATTGCAGCTTAGAGCCTTAAACTACTGCACTATACTGCCTCCTATGTCGGCACTTCCCATTTAAACATGGGTGGCCCCTTCCCTCAGTTCCATGCCCGAGATCATGCTCAAAGGACCTCCCTCTAGGGAACCAGGAGAGAGGTTATGGTTCCACCTAACAGGTGAAGCTGGGAAGAGCAGGTAGACCATCCTGGAGAAAGAGACAGTTGTAGAACTTTGTCAGGAGGAGAACAGAGGGACAGCATGACCTGATGAAAGATTCTCTCCGTGATCTACTGTCACTTAGCTTAACTGTTCTGTCTTCTTCGAGGATCTCTCATCAGGCTACACCTATGGAATGAGTACCAAGCAGTTCTGGTAATACAACATTCTGGGTGGTAGGAGTCTGCCGGCCTACGAAAGGAGGCCCTGAAGTACAACTAGGCCAAAGCCTGCCCTTTTCCAATAGGAAACGTTCAGACTGTAACGTTTAGAGAAGGTGTGGACAGTACTCCAGGTTATAGCAGCACAAATCTCTGCTGACACATTCTTAAAAACAAACAGAAGCAGCCATGCCCTCGGTCCCCTTGGTTTGATGGGACCTTGAGGGAGCTGAGGAAAGTGGGACGAAGGCTGAAGCCTCACTGGCGAAACTTGGGCCTGGATGCCGACAGACAGATTGTTAGCCCATAATAAGGACCATCAAATTGGCTATTTTCCCTAAGAAGGCAGAGTTCCTGTAAAAAAAAAAAAAGGCTCAGCTCTTCCAAACTGTAGACAGACTGTGCAATCCAGTCTGCCTACAGTCTCAGAGCATTGTCGCAAGGGAAGTGCGATGAGTTCACGTGCTTTTTTGCCGATAAGGTTGCCGATATCGGGTCTAAGATTCGCACAGGAAGCCCCAATGGGGCAGACGGTGATTGGTGCTGGGAGGTGGCAGCTCCTCAGTCTGTCTGGTCTGACTGTCCGGCCGGCGATCGGGGAGGTCATGAAGATTATACAGTCTTTGCAGTCGACCTGCTGTGGTTTGGACCCTGGCCCAAAGCACCTCCTTGTGGGGTGTGCCGAGACCATCAGCCCGATCCTTGCCGAGATAGTCTGGTGTTCGCTAGACTCTGGGGTGTTTCCGGACCCCCTGAAGGAGGTGCTAGTGGTACCCCTTCTTAAGAAACCATCTCTCGACCCAGACTGTCTTGCTAACTACAGACCCATCTCTAACCTTCCCTTTGTGGGTAAGGTTATTGAGAAAGTGGTCGCACTGCAGCTGGAGGATCATTTGACCATCCACAACATCTACGATCCTCTCCAGTCCGGTTTCTGGAAACTGCATAGTACTGAGACGGCCCTTGTTCAGGTTCTCAATGACCTAACAGCAAGAGATCCAAGGAGCCGTTCCATCTTTGTTCTTCTTGATCTCTCAGCAGCATCTGACAGTGTGGGCCACAGGGTGTTGGTCGGGTGCCTGCAGTCAATCTGTGGACTGTCTGGTACGTCCTCAGATGGTTTCATTCTTTCCTCACTGGCAGGTTTCAGAGAGTTGTCTGTGGGGTTTACTCCTCTGACAAGGTCTCCCTGCCATGTGGGGTTCTGCAGGGCTCTGCACTGTCCCCCAAGTTGTTTGCAGTGTATACACTGCCGTTGGGAGACATTGTAAGGTGGTATGGGCAGAGTTTTCATTGCTATGCAGATACTCAGCTCTACCTGTCCTTTGTGCCCAATCAGGGGGGAGCGGTCTCGAGTTTTAATGACTGCCTTTCAGAGATTGAGGACTGGATGAGTGCCAGTTGGCTGAGATTGAATACGGACAAGACTGAGGTTTTGCTGGTGGACCCGGGCCATTGGGTAGAGGGGCCAGCCTCAGGGCTTTGGCTCGGTAGTCGCCAGTTGACAACCTCTAAATGGGTGCGGAATCTGGGTGCGATTCTTGATGGACTGACACTTAAACAAAGTGTCGTCTGTTGTCAAGACTGCCTTTTACCAACTAAGAAATGTAGCCCGGATCAAGCACCTAGTTCTGCCCGAGGACCTACCAGTTTTGGTTCACGCCTTTGTAACCTCACACCTGGATTACTGTAATGCCCTGTACCTAGGGCTACCAGAGGTTGATATCAGCCGCTTGCAGCTGGTGCAGAACGTAGCAGCTAGGCTGCTGACTGGGCTACCTTGTAGCTGTCATGTCACGCCGGAGCTGCGCGATCTGCATTGGCTGCCTAGTCAGTGGCAGATCACCTTTACGGTCGGTTTACTGACCTATAAGGCCCTACATGGACAGGGACCAAGCCAACTGTAAGTGCTTCATCTCTATTGCCCCTCCTGGCCGCTTCGCTCCACCAACAAGGGATTGCTAAAGATTTCCAGGGTTCATCTAAAGTCATCTGGGACCCGTGTGTTTGAATTTGTGGCCCCATCCCTGTGGAATTCTGTACTTCATCAGATTAGACAGTGCCCAACGGTGGATAGCTTTAAATCTGCGTTAAATACTTATTTTGATCTGCTGCAGTTTTTATATGTGTAGTTTTTATGGATTTTATGGCTATGTACTAGCGCTATGGTTTTGGGATAGCGCTATTTTACAAATAAATGATTGACTGGTGCCCCTGGTGGAATGACCATGACCACCACCAGGAAGTTCCTTACCATACTTCCTGTAACAAAAAGTAATATGGTTGGGTAATCATTTGGACAGACTGTTCAGAAACTGGTGTAACCCCGTTTCCCAGGGGCGAAGAAAACAAAAAGCTGCGAGTACGTCCTGCAGTCGTTTGTGGGATGTATATAGTACCCTGGTATTCTATGTACATCTAAAATATGGAGCAATGCTTCCCCTGGACTGGCTTGCTCAGGAAAATAAACTAGGAGATGGACTGTCAGATTCAAGATGCACTCATTTGACAAAAACTTAGGACTGGTATGCAGAGACAGAGTCTTTGTGAAAGATCAAATAAGGAGGCTAACACATTAGTGCCTGAAGCTCCAAAATCCTTCGAGCAGAAGTAACAGAAACAAAAAATAATGATTTTCCAAGAAAGGAAGTATAGGCCACAAGTCGTGGACAGCTCAAATGGAGCCAAAGTAAGCTTTTCTAACACAGAACTCTGGTCCCAAGGTGGGATTGGATTGCAGAAAGGAAGGAGGCTTCCAGTGCAGAATGCTTCTCAGGAACATACGGGCCACCTCCAGCTGAGCAACCATACAACTATCAATAGGCACATGGAAAGCTGAAATGGCAGCCAAGTGCACTAGAAGAGAAGAGAACTGTAAGCCTGCATCTAACAAGGGCAGCAAGTACCCTAGGGCCCAATTTACCAGACATGTAAAAAGGATCCATTTGATGAGAAGCGGCCAATGAAGCACACCGCTTCCACTTCATGGAAGAAGTGTCTCTGGTGGAGGGTTTTCTGGCAGTCACCAAGACATCAACCACCTTTTGAGACATCCCTGAGACATCCCAGACCCAGCAAAGACTTGACTCTTAAGAAGCCATGCATGGAGATGGGGTGACTGGACGTCCAGATGGACTAGAGTTCCCTGTTCTTGTGACAGTAAGCCCCTGTAAGAGGCAGGGGCACTGGTGGTTCCACTTCCAACTGCTGTAGTAAGAGGAACCAGATCTGACAAGGCCAAAGGGGAGCAATGAGTAGGAGTGTTGAGCTCCAAAATGGAATGAGCAACTGTCTGGATTAGAGGGAAGGGAGGAAAGGCATAAAGGAACCTCCCCTTCCAGAAGGGGGACAATGCATCTCGCCAGAAAACTCCAGGCTCTGGAACGAGCCAGCATCAAAGTGACAGTTTTGCGTTGTGTGGGGACACAAAAAGGTCCAACTCTGGACAAATCCACCTGTCAAACAGGTCTTCTGCTACAGAGGTCAGCAGTTTCCACTCATGCATGCTGGACTGAGACCTGCTTAGACTGTCTGCCAAGATGTTTTGGATGCCTGGAACATGAATGCTGACAGTTCTAGAGCCCAATACCAAACCCTCATCTCTTCCTTGCATAGGGGGTAGGAGTGGGTGCCCCCTTGTTTACGTAGTGTACCACACTGATGCTGTTTGCACCAGCAGATTTCCCAGGCATAGACCGGTGTAGAACGCTTGCAGACCACACAGAACAGACCTCATTTCTAAGACATGTGGAGGGTACTATCCACTTTTGTTCAGATTCCAGATGTCTGATGAGGCCCCGGATGTGCCCCCCAAGGCCATCTCCTAGGCATCTGTGGTAAAGATCTGATGAGGAGGCAGATCAAGAAAGGAACCCCCTTCAGCAAACGGTCAGGTTCCATCCACCACTGAAGCACCTTCCTGACAGTAGAGATTATTAAAGCCTTCTGCTCTAGGTAGTTGATGAATTGGTTCCATTCAACTCAGTGTCCACTGGGGAATCCTCATATGTAGTCTGGACAGTGGTACTGTAACAATGGCTGCTGCCATCAGGCCCGACAGCCTCAGGAATGTCCTAGCTGTGACATACCTGTTGCTGTGTACCATCTGGGCCTGTGCAATCAGGCGTTCAGCCCTGTCCTAAGGCGGGAAGGCTAAGCTTTGGGCTGGGTTCAAGACTACCCCTATGTACTGCAAGCAATGATAAGGGGTCAGGATGGATTTCGGCACACTGACTGTGATTCTTTAGGGCATCGAACAACTGCCAGGTGCATGCTAGGGTCTGGTAAAGCTGTTCTTTGGAATAAACTTTGAGCAGTCAGTCATCCAGACAGGGGAAAGTACAGTTGTGTAATAACTTACCATAACAGCAGATCTCCGAGAAGAGCTCTTGCAGCAGGTAACACTATAAGGACTATGCCGCCAGGCACTAGGACCCCACAGAAAACTTCTAGCTAGCAGTCCTAAGTGGGGGACTGCCCCCGATGTTCCCTCTGGTATAAAGGGGATGGTCCCCGGCACCACCCAAGTTCTCCCACCGGAGACCCAGCTGATATACAGGATGGAGGACCAAGGAGGCTCTTCCATCCCTAGAGAGAAGTACAGTTACATAAACCCGGGGGTAGGAGGGTGGGAAAACCACTGCTGCAAGAGCTCCTCTCGAAGATATACTGTTACGGTAAGTTCTTACCTAACTGTACCATCGTGCTTCGAGACGGAGCTCTTGCAGCAGGTAGCACCATAAGGTCAGAGTCCCAAGCAGTACAAGGAGAGACTCAAGTCAGAAGGGTGGAGAACTATTAGCAATACAGAGTCCTTGGCACTCTTTAGGAAAGAAGTCCCTGGAGGGCTGCAAGGCCGAAACCTGCTCTCCATCTGGAAGCAATGTCCAGACTGTAGTGTTTAATGAAAGTATGGACCAAACCCCAAGTAGCAGCTGCACAAAGATCCGCTGCCAACATTTTTTAGGGATGCAAACGAGGTTGTGACCCCTCTAGTGAAATGACTCTTGACTGGTCCCGGCATGGGTTTGTCATACTTTCTGTAGCAGAAAAAGATGCAGTTGACCAACCATTTGGCCAATGTCTGCTTGGTCACTGAAGACCCCAACATCCTTTGGGCAAAGGGGACAAACAACTGGTCTGTCTTTCTTGTCAAACTGGTACATTCAATACAGTAATGGAGAATTCTATGTACAACCAGAGTTTGTAACAAGGCCTCCCCATGGTTCGAGTACTCTGGGTAGGAAACTGGTAGTTGAATGTCCTGGTTTAAGGTGAATTCAGACACTACCTTTAGAAGGAACTTAGGATTTGTACGCAGGGCAACCTGTCCCTGTGAAAAAACAAGCGTCAGTGGCTCAGTAGGTAGCACACTCTCCTCTGAGGCCGGGAGATCAGAGGGCTGTGGGTTCAGTTCCCACATCTGGCACTTGGGTTAATATCCCAGTACTGACACTACAGTGCAGCATGAGAGGGGTGCTGCACTTCTGAGGTGCCGTCTTTCGGATGAGACGTTAAACAGAGGTCCCACCTGCCTGTATTGGTGGTAGTTCAGGTGGATGTTAAAGATACCATGGCACTTAGCGAAAAAAAAGGGTAGGGGAATTTCCCCGGTGTTCAGGCCAACTGTCCCTCATTCACAAAAAGAAAAAAAAAAAAACACACCACCAACAGCTTAATCTGGTTCAAGGTCAGTTGGCATTCATCTGTATCCCCCTCCCCCGGGTCGTGCCTGAAAATAGGCAGGATTTGTCTAGTGCACTTACCTGGTCAACAAAAACTAACTAAATACAGAGGCTCTTTACACAGAGCCTGCAGCTCGGAAATCCTCAGAGTGTAAGTAATGGCAACTAAAAATAATGCTTTCCAAGACAGAAAGTGGAGCTCACAACTTGCGTTTGGTTCAAAGGGAGGCAAAGCAAGTTTCTCGAAGACAAAAAGAAGGTCCCAAGAAGGAACAGGGTCTCTCCTGAGGGGTTTAATGTGCAAGATGCCACTTAAAGGTCTTGCACAAGTCCAGTTGTGCCAGAGCCTTCCCCACCTGAGGTATACAAGCTGAAAATGCAGAGAAATGCACCTTAAGGGATGAGTAGCCAAGACCCATATCAGATAGGGAAAGTAGGTACTCCAGCACAGATTCCACCAGACAGTGGAATGGATCCAAGGAATGGGGAGAAGCCCATAGACAGAAAACGCTTCCACTTCATGGGATATGTTGCCCTGGTAGAGGATGTTCTCGCTGCCACGGGCACCTCTGCCATCCTAGGGGATACCCCAAATCTGTCATCAGGTCTGCAGGAACCATGCACGCAGATGCAGAGACCTCAGGTTGGGGTGCACTAGTGCCCCTTGCTCCTGGAAGAGCAGGTGTGAGGACAGTGGTAAGGGGACCTGTGGTTCAGATGCTACCTGTTGTAGCAGCAGGAACCAGATCTGTAGAGGCCAGAATGGCACTATTAGGATCATGCGAGCACCTTCTGCCTGCAGTTTGACCAATACCCTCTGTAGAAGTGGAAAGGGAGAAAACGCATAGAGAAACCTCCCTGCACAAGAGTGGGACAATGCATCGTGCCAGAAAACACCAGGCCCTGGATCTAGCGAGCAGAAATTGGGCAGTTCGGTGTTTAGTGGAGAGGCAAAGAGGTCCAGTTCTGGCTGACCCCATCTTTCAAAGATGTAGTCTACAACTTCCTGCAGTAGCTCACATTTGTGAATCTGAGACAGAGAGAGTCTTACACCATCTGCGAGGAAGTTGCAAATCCCTGGTACATGGATCGCTGTGATGTCCAGGTTGTGATCCACTGCCCAGTGCCAAACTCTCATGGCCTCTCTGCATAGGGGAGGGGAAGAGTGAGTGCCCCCTTGCTTGCTGAGATAGAAGACTACTGGAGTGTTGTCTGACTGACCCAACAATGGACCTGGCAAGCGTGTCCCTTGAAAGGCCTGCAAGGCATACAGGACTGCTCTCATCTCCAGTACGTTGGTATGGAGAGTACATTCTGCTGAAGTCCAAGAGCCCCTTGTCTAGTGGGAGGCCAGGTGTGCTTCTCCTGCCCAGCCCTGAAGAGTCTGTGGTAAGGATCTGCCGGGGGCTGAGGAGTCAAAAAGGAACCCCTGTGTCCAGGAAAGAGGGGGTGAGTCACCATTCCAGAGACCGAATGACTGCACTGGAGGATCGAACTGGATGATCGAGATCATCCATGCTTTGATCCCACTGAACTCTGAGGTTCCACTGCAATACCCTCATATTCAGGCGTGCATGAAGAACCACTGCAGTCACTGCAGTCATGTGGCCTAAAAAGCTGAAGCACCACTCTGGCCAGTATTGGATTGGTAGTCACTACTCTTCACGCAACTGCTCTCAACCAGTCTGCCCAGTCTTCCCAGAAGAAAGGCCTTCCCTTGGACAGTATCCAGGACTGTTCCTATGTACTGCAGCCATTGGGTAGGCCAGGGACAGGACTTTGGGAGATTCAGGGCAATTCCCAAGTCTCAAAAGAGCTGACTGATGCAGCTGGTCCTCCGACAAGGTTGTGAGAAGCCAGTCGTCCAGCTGGTCCTCCGACGTGGCTATGAGAAGCCAGTCGTCCAGGTAGGGGTAAACACAGTGTCCCCTTCTCCTAAGGGTTGCTGCCACTACAGCCCGACACTTGGTAAAGACCCTCTGTGCCGATGAGAGGCCGAATGGCAGCGCTCTAAACTGATCGTACTCTCCCTGAAAGGTGAAGCGGAGGTACCTCCTGTGGGATAGCAAGATTTTGATATGTACATAAGCATCTTACATGTCCAGGGAGCAGAGCCAATCCCCTTGGTGGGCCATGGGCAACAGACCAGGCAGTGTCACTCTCCTGAACCTTCTGTACTCTAAGACATTCAGTTGGCTCAGACAGAGGATGGGACGAAGGTCCCCAGTCTTCTTGAGAACCAAGAAAAAGTGAGAGCAGTATCCCTTGCCCCTTGGACTGTGGAGTACTACCTGAATCACCCGTTTTTTCGAGCAGGACCTGGATTTCTGCCCTTATCAGAACTGCATGGGATGGGGAGCAGTAAAAGGGAATGGGTGGGTTGTCCGGTAGAATCTGTGTAAACTCCAGAGTATATTCTCTTTCGATGATCTGGAGTACCCACTGATCCATAGTGATGTTGGACCATCCTCGAAAATAGAGGGAGAATCTCCCACCTACTGCCCCCTTCATCTCTGCCAGAGGAGGGGGGGTTGGTTGGCAGGGAGTCATGCGGAGGTGGAGGGCACGGGCAAGGGAGGTCTGGCAGTTTTGCGCTTTTTGGGCACAGAGAGCCAGAAGGCAGTGTGCTTGAAACGTTTTTGTGGCTGCTGACCCTTTCCTTGGTTACCCTGGTGTTTATGAAAAGGACGGCGTCTTGTGGTAGGCTGCTCCAATTTGTACATCCTATGGACGTCGGAGACAGACTTCCCAGAGTCCTGAAGCCTAGTAATCAATTTTTCAGTGAATTGACCAAAGAGGAATGTCCCTTCAAAGGGTGCATCCACGATGGCATCCTGTAGGTCTTGCCAAAAGCTTGAGACCCGCAGCCAGGCATGTCGTCTCATACACACGCCAGTGGCCGCAGCTCTGACAGCCGTGTCTGCAGAGTCATAGGAACTTCTCAAGACATGTCTGCCTATGTCACTGCCAGATTGCACAACTGCCATAAGCTCAGATTTGCTGCCTGAATCAGGTTGGGCCTTGATAAGATCAAAGGCCTTGCCCCACAGAGACTGTTGGTACATAACCATGTGAGCCAGAAAATTTAAAGAGATCTGACTGTACAGGTGGCCGCTGAACACACTTTCCGGCCTATCAGGTCCAGCTTCTTAGATTCAGGGTCTGGGGGCTGAGAACTCATGTGTTTCAGCTGTAGTGCCCTGCCATGTGCTGCAGTGAATACCATGGAGTCAGCTTTTGTTTGCTTATCGAGGTGAGGCTCCCCTTTTGGCATTTTGTACAGGCAGTCTGCTTTCCTAGGGATGACCAAGGTGGTAGATGGATGTTTCCAAGCTAACTTGGGAACGTCTTGAACTGGCTCTATGAGAGGAGGGATGACCAAGTGTTTTGGGTCACTTGAGTCAAGGAATTTGGCCAGCTGGCAGCATTCAGGGTCACGCTCCGCTGTGTCCCACTGGTTGAGTGCCTGTATGTGACACATTAAGTCCAGAAAAGACGGGTCATCCAGTGGCGAACTGGGGGAGTCTTTTTGTAGTCCAGTGGAGGTAAGGGCAACACTTCCTCAGATGACTAATAGGAGGAGTCCACTGCATCTTCTCCAGAAGAAGAGGGCAGACATCCCTTTGAGGAAGGCATAGACGACAGGAGACTCCTGCAGTTGTTAGGGGCAGGAGATGCCTGGTCATCATCCCTGGATGCTGGTATTTTTGTTTCCTGAGGCAAGGGCTCCTCAGGAGGTGGGAGTCCTCTGGGGGTAGAGACTGTTCCCGCGGTCTCGATAACAGATCTCTCGTAATCGTATTCTACCAGGAATTAAACAACGCCCCTATCTCCGCCAGGGAGGTGACTGGTTGCGATGGGGTGGGGGATGTTAGAGGGTTCTGGCGACTGTTTCTGCGGAGCGGTTGTTCCTGTCACCTTATCCCCAGGCTCTTTGCCCTCACGAGTCAGGTCTGTTTGTGTTCTGTCCTTCGGGGAGGGGATGTCTGGCATCTCAAGAGGTGGGAGAGGCGAAGGGCTCGCCCTGCAGTCGATAGACCCTGGCAACCAATCCTTGGTTGCATGACTGGTTGCCTGACCAGTCGACCAATCTTTGGCAGCAGACAGCCATTTAGGAGGGGGCACCTGGTCCGTTGCTGAGGCCGAATCGGAAGGTCTCGTGGTCTGAATACCTTCCCAGGCAGATACCACCCTTTCCTTGTGCGGCATAGGTTTTTGTGGATGCTCAGCATCCTGGCATCTGGAGGAGTCTCCCAAACTTTTGTGCTTGTCGGACGACCCAGAAGTCTTATGGGCAGAAGAATCAGACTTCTGTCCCAAAGAAGATGCCTGCCCATCTGGCTTAGACGCAAGTGACGGCTTGTGGGGCCTTAGAGCCAACGACAGAGGTGGATAAAATGCCCACGGCTGGAAGACTCTGCCCTGTGGACGAGAAGAGGTGGTGGTCTTCTTGATGGTAGCCCCAGGAAGGGATAAGAAACCAGGGGGGGACCTAACTCTTACCTCCCACCAGAGGTGGAGGAAGCACAAGGTCTTGTAAGAGTACCTAGGGCGTGACTCTGACCTAGCTCGATCCCAATCCTTATGGTGGTGTTTCCCACTCAAATCTTCTCTCTGAGGGAGCAATCCCTGGCTGAAGAGCTGGGTCCTCTGCATTGCAGTAACTTATTTTTCCAGAAGATCAACTTTTAAAGATTAAGCGGTGAATGAGAGTCTGTTAAACTTCTGGCAGTGCGGGCAGTCATCCGGCTTGTGGTCTGGGCCTAGGCAGATTAGGCAGGCCGAATAGCAGTCTCGTGCCGGGATCTGCTTGCCGCACACATGCTTAAGACTTGTACTGCTGTGAAGATGAAGACAAGCAAAGGAATGCAGACTAAATGTGAGGAAATTTGAACGAACGGTAACTGTGCGGAGCACAAAATGGTGGTTGACAGAGAGGTGTCTGGAGCCGATACTAGCGAGTCAACAGCAGGAAAAGAACTGAGGTGGTGCCGGGGGACCACCCCCTTTATACCAGAGGGGATGCTGGGGCCGGGCCAACATCAGGGGCTGGTTCCCCACCTTGGACTGCTAGCTAGAAGTTTTCCATGGAGTCCAAGTGCCTGGCAGCACAGTCCTTATGCTGTTACCTGCTGCAAGAGCTCCCTCTCAAAGTAAGATCACATAGTTCCTCTCTCCTGAGGGCTGCTAAGCATTTAGACCCATGGCTAAAGAGCAATACCCTGAACTAGTAATGTTCTTCCTGGAAAAAGAAACTGAGGTACTTCCTGTGAGGGGGACAGATCTTGATATGCAGATAAGCATCCTGCATGTCTAGGAAAAGATCCAGTCTCCTCCCTGCTGTAATGGCAAAAGGACTTGGAAGGTTGACCATTCTGAACTTCTTGCACTGAACAAAGATTCAGATTTCTTAAGTCCAAAATGGGCCTCAAGTGCCCTGTGCATTTGGGGACTAGGAAGTAGTGAGACTAGAACCCTGTTCCTTTGCTCCCAAGGAACTGGCTCTATGGCCCTATTCTGCATTAGCGTATGCACTTCCTCTAGCAGCTCCGGTATGTGTTCTGGAGCATAGGTCAAAGGGGTTGGCAGATGGACTGGAGGTAACTCCAGATGGTCTAGATCATGGCCTTTGCTCCATCATTTGCAGGGCCAAGCATATGATGCAACCTTCCTCAATTGGTCCAGGGAAGGAAACTGCAACCCCCCTACTACCACCTCTGAAGGTACTGGTGGGTGGGGGTCTAGGAATGAGTCATGCAGATTCTGTGGCAGCAGTCGCACTCCCACCTCTAAGGGCTTTTGAATGGGCACCAGGGGTGGGTCCTGGGGCAGGCAGAGGTGATCCTCTGCTTTAACTTTGTCATCTGGTTCCTGAACACAGTGTCCGTTGCTGACAGGACGAAAGGGCACCTTCTGCCTACTTCTTGGTTGTGTACGATAGAGGGAGTGTACTGATTAAGTCCTGAATGAAGCCTGTAGGTTTGAGAGGATATCCTGAACGGCTCCGAACAGCTTGTATCCTCTGAATGGGGCATTTAGGATAGATTGCTGTACATCATTGGCAAATCATGCCACCTTCAACCAAGAGGGTCTTCTTAAGCAGACACCAGAAGCCTCTGCTCTAGCAGAAGCATCAGAAATGTCATAACTAGACCTTAACAGATGTTCACCTACATCTGCCCCTGCCTGGAAAGCTTTTAGCAGCTCCGGCTTAGGGGTACCCTCTTGGAGGGCTTAGGCTATTGCCTTAGCCTTCCCTCCAGATAATATTCCAGTATTTTACCATATGGGTCTGATAATTTGCAATCCTCAGGCCCAAGGTAGCAGAAGCACAGGTCCTCTTCTCCAGATCATCTATTCTCCAGGGCTCCTTGTCAGAAGGGAGTGAACTGAGGTGTTTAGGCATTTTTGGGCTGCATTTATCACAACTGAGTCAGCCATAGGTTGGCCTGCAAATAAGGGCTTTCCTGAGGGGGCCTGGTACAGCTTATCTGCCTCCCCAGGAATGGCAGGAACCGTATTTGGTCTATACCATGCAGCCAGGGTGGCATCCTCTAGGGCAGGCAACAGTAGAGCAATAACAGGTTGTCAATCGGGTAGTCCTAAAAATTCCACCCAATTCCTTTTGGTGAGGTCTTTCTCCTCAGATTCAAACCCCATGGTAGACCAGAGTTGCTGCATCATGAAGATGAATGAAGGGTCTTCAGGAGGGGACCTCTGGTGTACACAATAGAGTCCTCACTCCCTGTGGAGATGGTGGCGCTAGACCTCTCATACAAGCTCTTCACATATTCTTCCTCTTGCATTAAGAGGTCAGGGTTATAGTCCTGATACTCACGGACCATGTCTGTAGACCTCAAGGAAGGAACAGAAAAAGGAGTCAATGCCCTGGAAGGCAGTGGGCGTGTCGACTGAACAGGCATCAGCGATGGTGCTTGCCAGTGGTGCCCCGTCAATGCCACTCCTGTGGTAGGAGGTAGCAAGCATTTTAGCATTTTCGCAAAAGACGAAAGCACTGCTTGCATGTCAGCACTTGCCTATACTACAGCTGGGATATCGACCTGATGTCGATAGTCCCACGCACCAGCCGTACCAGGCCCGACGGTATTCACAGCCTGTTGCAACCTGGAGGAATCAATGGTTCGGGCTGTAGGTGGTATAGTTGCTAAGGCAATCAATGGCTCCAAGGTAGTCACACTGGATTGAAGGGGGGACTGAGAATGTACCGGGGAAGATCTTTTTGCTTCACTCCCAGTGTTTATGCTTATGTTGCCTGGCTCTTTTCTCCTGGGATGAAGAATGGGAGCCCGAAGAAAGAGGCGGTGCAGCTCTTCTCCTGGAGCCCTTTCTCCATCCTGGCTATCCGTGGTTTCAGAAGGTGGGTTTCCAAGGTGTTCTTCCTGCATCCCAGAGTAGCTGTATTAAACTTGATGCAAAGTTCACAGAAACATGATGGGCCATGCTGAGGCAGCACACACAGACATCGTGCAGTTCCCCCAGAGTAAATCTCTTCCACCACATTCCCAGTATCTGAGGAGCTTAGTGGGATCTTTAGACCACAGGCATGCACCACAACAATGATGATCACTTCTAGAAACTAATAAACTAGGGAGAGAATATTTGAAAATAACATGGACTAGCAGTTCACTACATCAGCAGCGTCTGCATGGAGGGTCCAGAGAGTATGGTCAATGGCAGGAAAGATCTGAGGAGGAAAGGAGCTGCCCACATGTATGTGGGACGTGCCAACGTAGGACGCTGTCATGGGCGGCCCCCAGTGGAACGCTTGCAAAAGGTTTCTGTGCAATCCTAGTGCCTGGCAGCTATAGTTCCATATGTGTGGCCTGATGAGAGATATCCTCCAAGAAGATCCAACAATTTCTCTTATACTACATAAACTCTAGTGAGAAAGGAGGAAAAAAAAAAAAAAGTGCCACTCTGGGGACCAAACCCAGATTTCCTACCCTCTACTGCCTGGTAGCTTATAGCTCTACTGCTGTACTAAGCTTTCTATACAGGAGATGCATGCTGTGGCAAAGGTCATCCAGCAGGGAGTGCATACACCCCCTTCACAGCTGCAGTGGATATTCATAATTAAGAGAATGTCCATCTGAAGCAGTGTTTCTTCAAGTAGCATTTGAACTGCAAAGTCCATTTCCTGTTATCAGCAAATATAGAACTTCAAACCTTGCTGAAAGTAAATCATCAACATCAACCATAACATCTAACAATCTCTATCATACTATACAAAAAAAAAAAAAAACACTTTATAAATAAAAATATTACACCCTGGGGATCTAATTCAGGCTTGTGTAGGTTAGAAAATATACTGAGGCTAAAATACCATCGCCGACATCATGTTGCCAAATCACTGACACTGAATGTACCTTTGAACTTAGCTAAATGCAAAAAAGAGTATGCATGACCACAACAGGCACTTACAGCAATGCCGTTGGCACCAAAAATTAAACCATATACAAAACCAAACAGAAAAGTAGGGACACAGTAATGCAGCCAAGCATTACTGGGCAAACTAGAGCCATCAACTGACAGCCCATAACTGGAACCACTATACAGATTTATAAAATGGATAGGAGGAAAAAAAAAAAAAATCCAGTATAAATTGGGCTGCCTGACTGGATAAAAATACACCACATGACAGTGCATTATTCCATTACAACTGCAAGCCTCCCACTATGCCTGCACTTCTTTCGATCCCTCAGAACCTTCTCACTAGCAGCCTAGACAAGATCACTCCACACCTGGCACACACAGGCTGCCCCACACATAGACCAACATTAATAGCCATAACCAGGTAAATCTATGTAGCGGACCCACACTACGAACAGTTATCTGGTTTATCCTGCCATTGTTACAGTTTCTAGTCTAATGACTTTCATTGTCATGTTCCAGTGCAGCGTTGACTGCGGTAAACAAAATGCTGGCAAAGGTTTACAATCAGGAAGCTTTTGTATAAAAGATCTAAGCAGTGTGGTTTTAAACTCAGTTTAGTTTTGTCATTTTTTGTTTGTTTTTAGACTAAACAAAAAGCCAAAGTGTACACCATGGAGAGAAAGAGTTGGCAGCTATAAAAGTCTAGACGTAAACGTGAGCAAATCTCTCACATTTGTGTCTACACTACTGAAGCCGCAGATTCACTCTCCTCACAGTACACTCGGCAGCTTTTTGTTTTGCTAAAACAAAACAAAACAAAAAATAAAAAAACAGTTTAAAACCACACAGCTGGGCCATGGTCCAATGATGGCAGACGCTTGACTGTCTGGCTCCCTCACCATTCACTTCCATCCTGCAGGTATCAGAGGCATCCTGGAACCCCCCCCAATTTAAACTTGCAGCCACACTGTCTCAACCTGTATGCTCAGAGAATTGGGGAACGGAAGCAGCTCACTGTCTTGGGACCTAGGGATGCAAATCTTGCTATTCGGCTGCCGGAGACCACGGCGCATCGGAGCCATGGCAAGAATCAGGATGACAGAACCACCTGCGCTCCCCTTCTGGAGCACAAGGGAAAGAGCAAGAAAATGTCCAGCTAGCCTCCATAAACAGTCTCGGTGCAGAAATGAGGGCCAGTTTTACCAACATGATGGTCTAGATTTCCTAGCTACAAAGGGTGTGTGAAGGCTTAACAGATCATTGCAGCACATGGCAGCAGGGTTACCTAGCAGGAAGAACAGCTGAGAGTCATGAACTATCAAAGTGTGGACTGGCACAGGGAAAAGGAGCATCTGCTGGAAACAATAAAAGTATTGGTGACCAAGGCAGATGACCAGGAGAACCGTGCCAGCTGAAATGTTAGCGCCATCAGCATATCAGAGGGCAAGGATGACACAGATCAGAGAGTGGCTTGTTAAACACAAAGGAAAGTGGTCATAAATCGACCCCCCCCTCCCAAATTAGGCTTTTCACAATGAAAAAAATTTTTTATGTGGTTTACCTTGCTTTATTTTACTGTTGAAATGTCTGGGATTCAGTAACATGGTAGACACTGTGTGGTTCTATTTCAGGTGAAAGTGCTGCGCTGAACTGCTGGCTTCAATACAAGTGCACTGAAGCTAGCGGTGCAGCGCCACACACCTCAAATGGAACTGCGCAGTGTCAATGTTACCGAATCCCAGACTTTCCAACAGCAACAAAGTAAAGTAAGCCATGGAGGAAAAAAGTTTTTTGTTGCAAAAAGCCTAATTAGGGGAGTTAGGCTTTGGGGAGTGGGGATGCTCAGTTTATGACAGTTTTCCTTTAAAAGCTGCAGGACTCTGCACGCTCTTGATGTAGGATGAGCATACCACAACCCAAGACGTAAGCCTCAGCTGGGAGACATAGTGTGGCACTATCTGGTGAAACTCCTACAATATCCAGACTGAGAGGAGATCCTGACAGCTGCCCAAACCACAGGCACTAACTAGAATGTATGAAGGTTCAAAATTAAGTGTCTACCTAGACTATACAAACATCTACTACTTGAGAAGCAGATGTTTGCAGATTTCAAGGCCCACCTTAATAGAAGACGGCAGCAGTTTTCCTACCAACACCCCTCCTGCCCCCGGATTTAGATGTCAGGGCAGCCTCCAAGCACTTTTAACTTCAGTGCAAGAAGCTGGAGGTGTATGCTAACTGGGAAGAGGAAACTGCTGCAAAAGATCTTCCCAATCCAATACAGCTCCAGCAACCTGACTTTTCAGACTAATTAAATTTTTGGAGCGGTTAGTTTTGTTTCTTTTAAAAATGGTGAACCATGTCAGATACATTTTATAGACCTGACCCCTTCACCCTCTGACCCCTCTGACCGGCCTGATTTCACATCCCTCAGCCAGGAGGTGTCCCCCATCACTGATCTAGGACTGCCAGCACCTTCAGGGCTTAACACACCTATGCAACCTCCTCTGTAATATAGCCATGGCTTTTTTTTTTTTTTGTCTTTTATTAAAAATTAGCAGTCACACCGCCAGGTGGCAAGAGGACTGAGGCACTGGCACCTTACCTCTTACCATGCAGATGACCCGAGGTTGGGAGTGACAGAGTCTGAGGGTCGGCTGGGAATGAGGATCGAGCATCCCATGGACTGCTCTCTCCAGGAAGGGTGGGTGAGGATGATCACGGAGGCACTGGCTCCTGGTGATGGCTGGTGCAAACTCTGGGATCAATGTGAGGGTTGGCGGGCTGGCATCGGGCATGCTGCGTGAGGCGCGCTGCAGCGTCCTTGATGCCACTACACACCCACACCATGGGGGACAGGGGGGGCACAAAAGGCAAAAGCACCAATCCTCTGGAGCGAGTGACAGCCTACTTCAATGGTGGACCCACTTAAGCCAGCCCTCCTTCAGCCCCCCGGCCTCCAGGTCTTCCACAGTGCATGGAACAAATCCCCGCTCTGACATGATCTGGGATCGCAGGGCAAAAAGGGTTGGAGCTCTGACTGGGTGCAGAGCAGCAGCAGAGAGAATGCCTGAATAAGAGGGAAACCATAGGGCTACCCCCCAGCTGAGGAGATAAATGCAGTTGCCTCTAAAAGGCAACCTAAATTTTCAGGGGGATTCCAAGGAAAAAGGACACAGTGGGTGTAGACTGGGGGGGGGGGAGTGGGAAGGCTAGGATAGCTATGCTCAGGTGAAGGGAAGGGGAGGGACTATGATGTCACCAGGTGGGTCATATGACAAGATGGGGGCATGACTAGGGATTGGACGAGGGGAGGAGCAGAGAGGGGTCCTCGCAAGGATCCTTAGGTGATATAAGAAGGGATGCAATACTGAGTTCCCCCTTCTTTTGCTCAAGGATAGAAAGGAAAAGTGTGGCCCACTGGGAACTAAACCTCAGACCCTGGTATGCTGTTCCAGTGCTCTAACCATTAAGCTATGGGCTCACACGGCTAGCAGGCCTCAGGTCTTTCCATAAATCCACACAAATTCCTTTCTCAAGTGTGTTGCATAATCCTGCAATGCAGGAATATATCAAAAATACAAAACAGACCACTTCTCAGTGCAGTTAAGCCCCCACCAGGCATTTTTTAAAAATCAAGGCTAGAAATAAGAAAGGAAAAAGGGTGGCCCACTGGGAACTGAACTTCAGACCCTTCTTTTTTTCCTTTTCTTTCGCTGGGATTCATAGAATTTGTTCTCACCCACGCTGGGATACATGGGATAGGATGGGCTGGATAGGAAATGTTGAGATGGGATGAGGGATGTTATTGCCACAGAAATGGTGAAAAGGAAAGTGAACTAGGTTGCTGGAAGAGGTTGACAGGAAGGAATTATGATTGCTAGATTGATGCAGGGATGGGTTGGGTGATAAGAGGCCAATGGGAGCATACTGGACCATGCAGGTGATACTGAAGAGGAAAAGGGTTGCCGAAAGAGGGCAACAGCATAAGTGGATGACCAGGTCAGGGTAAGAAAGAGAGAGATGAAGAGAAAAGGGGGGGTATTAAAAGGGCATGGGTGGAGGGTCAGGTGCACCCACCAGTGACTGCAGCAGAAGAAAGGTGGGGGAAAGGGGAAGAGTGGAATCAAATAGAGGGTCAGGTTTATTTAGCACCCAAACTCAGGAGAGGATAGCAGGCATTGGATTGGAGGCAACAAAAGGGGTGTCTGGTTTCATGCATCTGGACCCAGAAAAGACAGATTCACGGATTTGTTCGAAGGAAGAGATCAGAGACAAAGTATGGAATGGATTTACGAAATGGAATGGACTTAACTGAATAATATGAATACATTTCAGAATGTAAATAAATGTAAATATGAAGAAATAGAAATGATGGATGTGGTAAAGAAAATGGTGTTTGATGTGTAAATGTAAACAAACTACCAGTCAAGCACCCACAAGAATCAAGTCTCATTTTCCAAGAGGATCTCCCTCTGACAAAAAAAATAAAAAAAAAGAGAATCAAAAAAATAAAAGCAGTCATACACAGCATTCACATTTCTCAGCTTTAAAAATTCAGTGACATATCTAGTGCCATGGCTTTTAAGTAGAAAGGCACTGGCACTATGGGGATGGGGACAGAACCGGGGGGTGGGTTGGGGAAGACGCCAGCTCTGCTACTCCATAAGCTTGAAACTAGCTGCTGCATTGCTGGCTCTCATTGGTGAGGGAAAGGGGAATATTGCTAACAGCCCCTGGATCCTGCTCCTCAGCCTTGCTAACAGTTAATGGGACAGGGAGAGGGAATCGGGCATGTCGTCACCTCTCACACATAATGCAGTCTGAAGCCTGATGCCTCTTTCACCCAGCTCTCTCAGAATAAACTTCATTGCTCCAGCTCAGCAAAGGAGGGCGTGGGGACAGAAGAATCCACATGGTGCCTATACTGCTTAGAACTTTTATTACATTGACATGGTTTGAGGTGGACAGCTTAAAGACAGCCCTGGACATTAGTTAAACCAGTAACAACTGCGATGGTCATGTGGCTCCATCCTCTCCTTCGACCATGAGAACTTAACCGCCAAGCCCCATTGCTGCACAGTAGTATAGACATGCGAGTGTGGGGAGACTGAACTGTCACAGTTGTGCAGTCGGGGAAGGATGTGTACCTGTGTGCACCAAATATGCCTAGGTACAGGTCTGGGCCACAAAAGGCTCAATGGTCCATTATGCACTTAATGATATGGAAATTTTTATATGATGAGTGGGAGATAAAACTGAAAGGGGTGGTGCAGGGGATGAGAGGCAGATTGGGGAGTTCAAAAGGCAGTGGATCCAAAGGACCATATGGGACGTCGAATGGGCTATGCGGGGTCCACATGCCGAGAGGGGAGTTCTACGATATTCTCTGCTCATTCATTATAATTAAGGTACCATTTCAACAGTCTAAGTTCATGAGCTAAAGCTCATTTATTGCCTCAGGGTTACTCTTTCATCAGTGTGCTACACTGATGCACAATTCAAATTGCAAGGGCAGGATGGTGGCAGTGGCCACAAAATGACATCTCCACCGTCAAGTTTGTAGAGGTAACAGACCTTGCCTGGTGAGGTTCTGCATTTGGGGGTAGTGCCAATCTGCTATGAAGGAGGAATAGGGGTACTTGGAGTAAGCACCACCAGTTGGAGAAGAAGGGGGAGTTCAAAATATGTTTTGCAAGAGGGTTGGGGAGGGGCAAGGAAAAGCTTAAATTGCAAAGCCTCATGTTGCAGAGGCCAAAAAACAGGTTACTCACCTGTAACAGTAGTTCTAGGAGTGGTATATGTTGTTCATCCACACTTCTTGGCATGTCCCTTTCCCCTTGAATTCTCATCGAAAGGTCTTCAAGCTGGCTCCTCCCACCTACCCGGGTGGTACAACCCTCTGTCCACCCTATGACACCAGATCTTGGCCCAATGGAAGTCAGGTTTGTGCATCACAGTCAGGGAGGTTGGGTGGGTTAGTGTGAATGAATAATATATATACACCTCTCCTAGAACTACTGTTACATGTGAGTAACCAGTTTTTCTAGGGACGTCGATATGTTGTTCATCCACACTTATTGGCAGACTCCTAGCAGTCCTCCGGGAGAAGGGAGGCAAAGCACACACACACCCCACTTTGCGAACAGAGACTGGAGAACTGAGGCTCCAAAACCAGCAGCCCAGAGTGACTCAAAGTCAATGTGGCAATGGGCAATGAAGATGTCTGCAGTCTTCCAGGTAGCAGCCCAGCAGATTTCCTGGAGAGGGATGTCCCTGGAAGCAGCCACAGATGCAGCGGTATGGCAGGTGGAATGAGCCCTCACCCTATGGAAGGCTCCCTACCCGCCAACTTACAGCAGAGATCAATGCAAGATGTAATCCATCTGCCAATCCTCCACTTTGCTGCAGGTCTGCCAAAAGCAGCTTCAGCGTAGGTGACAAACAGCTGGCGAAACTCTCCCTGAATTTCCGCTGTTCTCCCTTGTAATAGGAAAGCACTCGTCTGAGGTCCAAAGTATGGAGCCTGTACTCTGCATCAGAGGTGTAGTTCAGGTGCAGCACAGGCAGAGTCAATACCTGATTAAGGTGAACCTCTGACACCATCTTAGAGAGGAATTTCGGGTTGGGGCACAGGACAAATTTGTCCCTGTGGAAGACCAAATAAGAAGACTCCATTGAAAGTGCCTGGAGCTCCCCAGTCCTTCTGGCGGATGTGATAGCCACCAGGAAGGCTATCTGCCATGACAAGTGTAATAGCTCACTTGTGCATTGGTTCGAATGGCTTACCCATGAGTTATGCTAAAACCAGCAGTAAATCCTATGGAGGTGGAGGTTCACGCTCCGGAGGGGATATGTGATCTAGGCCCTTGAGAAAGCACCAGACCACCTTCTCCTGTGCCACCATCTGCTGACAGGCCCTCACCCAGTAAGCAGAGGTGGCTGCCAGGTGCACCTTAAGGGTCAAAGACCCCCTTTGGACAGAGACCAAAGGTAGTCTAAAATGCTAGCCATAGGACAGAACAGAGGGTCCAAGCCTTTACCCCGACACCAAATGGAAAATCTTTTCCATTTGAAGGCATAGCACTTTCTGGTTAACTCCTTCCTGGATGCTTCCACTACTGTGAGTACATCCTCAGAGAGACCCAAAGCCTGGAACTCTAGCCACTTGGGTACCAAGCTTTCAGGTGCAGGGATTGAAGGTCTGGATGGAACACCTTCCCATGGCTGAATGAGATCAGGTCCGGGCGTGCTGGAAGACGCCTCGGGAGCCTGGTGCTGAGGCTGAGGAGATCTGGATACCAGAACTGGTGGGGCCCATCTGGGGCTACCAGGATCACCTGCGCCTTATCCCTCCTCACCTTGAGAAGCACCTTGTGGATCAAGGGAAATGGAGGGAAGGTGTAGAAAAAGCCTAGGGTCCATGGCCTCGAGAAGGCATCCACCTGCAATGATCCCTGGTGAGGGGGACAGGCATGAAACAGCCTCAGCTTGGCGTTTTCCCTGGAGGTGAACAGGTCCACCATCGGTTTGCCCCAGTGGCAGAACAGGTTGTAAGCTACCTCTGAATGGAGAGAACTCGTGGGATGGCTCACCTATGCGGCTGAAAGCATCCACCAGTTGATTCGAGGCTCCTGCCACATGGATGTCTGGGAGATCTGCCTCCAGTCTGCTTACTAGTGTCCAGATGTGCAGCGCTTCCACGCACAGCAGCTGGGAGTGCGTGCTGCCCTGCTTGTTGAGGTGGTACATGGTCGTGGTATTGTCAGTCTGGACTTGAACCATTTAACCCCAAAGCTGCTGAGCGAATGCTAACAAAACACCAAACACCAGTCTGACCTCCCTGAGCTACAACAGGCTGATATGGTATCGGGGGTCCACAATTCATGGGCCCCATTTCCCATGTGGGCTCCCCAGCCAGTGAGAGAGGCATTGCTCGTGAGGACGACTGTCGACTCATGGCAGACAGATGGGATCTCTTCCTGCAGAGGGTCTAGGATGATCCACCACTGGAGAGCATCCCACATCTTCTGGGTCACAGTGATCAGCTGGTCGAAATGACCTAGGTGCTGAGTCCACTGGGCAGCCAGCTCCCATTGAAGGGGATGCATATGCCACCAGGCCCAACAGACTATGGTGATGCAGGCTGCCATGCAACCCAGAAGGCAAAGAAAGTCCAAGCCAGGGCGCAAGTGCCCAACCAGAAATGATTGGGCAAAGGAGAGAACCTCCGCTCTGTCTGCCGGGAGCCATACTCTAGCTCGGCAAGAGTTGAGCTCTGCACTAATGAAGCATATCACCTAAGTTGAAAGCAGGTCTAAAGGGCCAGGTCCCTGGACCTCTCCACCTCTTGCTGGGTGGAACCTGCCAAGAGCCAGTCGTCGAGGTAAGGGTACACTCTGACCCCTCAATGCCAGAGATGGGCTGCCACTACTGCAATGCATTTGGTGAAGACCCGTGGTACTGATGACAGGCCTAATGGCATGGCTCGGAAGTCATATAGGGTTCCCCTCCGCTCTGAAGCGGAGGAACTACTGGTGGGACAGACTCATTGAGATGTGAACGAATGTGTCCTAGAAATCCAGTGGGCAGAACCACATGTTTTGCTCCAGAAGGTGTGTGGCCTGAGATACAGATTCAGGTGGCGCAGATCTAGAATGGGGCGCAAGCCCCCCTTCCGCTTCGGGACCAGGAAGTACCTGGAAATGAACCCTGGGTTGACTGGAGTATCTGCCACTTGAACCACTGCCTCCTTGAGGAGGAGGTGGGCTATTTCATCTCTCACAGCCGGCAGAGTGTGGGCTGATACCCTCTCCTCCCATGGGGCACGGGCTTGGCTGGGAGGGTACTGCTCAAATTCTAGAGACAAACCCTGGCTGACCACTTCTAAAGACACACCTGTCTGTAGTAACAGTGGACCAGGCAGAAAGGAAGTGACTGAGCCAACCCCCCATGGGAGGACCCAGAGATGGCATGACAGGAATAGGGGTGGCAACCCCTATCCAGTCACTGGGCAGGCTTGGAGAAAGAGTCCAGATTGGAAACCACCTGAACCCCAACCTCCCTGTCTGCGGGCCGCTGGAGGCACAGACTTGCGCTGAGGGCACCAAGACTGTGCCTGCTGTTGCTGCCCACCCTGAAAAAGGGGGGCTGCTGGGCCACAGGAGCAGGGTGCATCTGTTCCAACTGCTTGGTGGATCCCGCAGCCAAGGAGACTGCCCACCAGCTCTCCTTGGATTTCACTGGTGGATTCAGTTTCTCGGGCCTGCCCAACTTGAGCCATGCGCGATGATCATAGGACGTTTGGGTGAAAAGAGAGACATGTATCGCATGCCTGGGTGTCATGGCAGACACCCAAGCAGTAGACGCACGCGGTATGTGGGTCTGTGCGTGACAGTTTCTGGCCGCATGGGCACCGGCCAAAACAGAGGGAAGATTTATCTTCCATAAATCGAATAGCAAAAGTTGCAATCGCTAGCTCAAACGAGCTTAACCTTCAAGGGATCCGAAGATATTGAAGCCAGGGCCTGCTAAACACTATCGGAGAGGAGGCAACCTGAATCTTCCAGCGGAAAGGAAGATCTGGCATCAAGGAGTGGAGCCAAGGGTTATACCACCCGGGTCGGTGGGAAGAGCCAGCTTGAAGACCTTCCAGTGGGAATTAAAGGGGAAAGGGACATGCCAATAAGTGTGGATAAACATATACACGTCCCTAGAAATCATGTTTTTCAAACGAAGAGCCAGGAATAAGCCTTGGTCATCAGCATTTTTCAGCCAACCAGGAGCTACTGCCTAAAAAGACACACACACACACACACACTTACTTTTTGTTTCAACAGTGATATACAGCTTTCCTGAGGAATAGGCAAGGATGAGGATCACAATGCCAAGAAGACAGATGCAGTGACAAGGACAGCAAGCCCAGAAAGAGAGCAGATTGGTGCAGAAAAATCCCAGCAAGCACAGAAAACTGTTACTGGGCCTGCAGTTCAGTTTATATTTTGGGAAGAACACAATTCAGGACTTTTACCAGAAACACTCAGTTACTGAAGGATAGTGTGTTGTGTCATGTTGGAAACTGAATCTTACGTGATTGTGATTACCTTTTAATATTTTGTAAATGTTTTCACACTTCTTTGCCTAAGTGGCAAAACCTACATCCACAGGAACAAGCTAGTTTTCTTCTGAATCTGATTTAAGACAAGGATGGAGTTCCTCCTCAATCTCACCTTCATTAGATATGATCAGAATCCTCTTCTGGTCACTTTGTTTTGGCCTGCTGCTGTTGACCTGTAAAGTTTGACTCCCAACCTATGCTTTGATTTTAAAGAGCCAGTCCTTTACTGCATCTGTGGTACAACAGTTTTATGGTTTGGGACCCTCCATGGAGATTAAATGAGGGTTATTCACCTTTAACTATAGTTCTAGGAGTGGTATATGTCACAATCCCACTCCTGGGGGTCGTGTCCACTGAGCTCACAGTGCCCACTCCCAAGTGCAATCTGCGACAGGGAGGGGGGAAAAAACAGAAATACCTTCCTTGTATCCTCCTAGAGTGCCAGCAGAGTTCATGACTGGACACCCACCACGAGGTCCCAGGGCTTCCTCCTACCAGTCTCGAGTCTTGTAGCCAAATGAGAACCCTGCTTGGTCGTTGTAAAAAGGGGGAAGATACAGGCATCATGGTCTCTTCGGGGTAGCCTCGTGACCCTGATAGTCTTTTCCCACAGGGCATGCAACAACCTGGTTTAAAATCCCCACAGACTCTTTCCTGAGACTTTTGTATTCTCCCCATCTTTACCCAGATTTCCCTTACAGATCCTTGCTAGACTTGTAGCTTATGGTGGCACCCCTTTAGCAATAACAGTTTGGTCAGATTATTTAATAAACGTTCCACAATCAATCACACACACACACACACACACACACACACACACACACACACACACACACACACACAATATAAACATCTCGCTCAGGCAGGTTTCCTTACAAAGAAGAAAAAACACGTTTTTTACTTAATACTTTAATAACTACCATACATTTACAACTAAAAAAAAAAAAAAAGACTCAAATTTTATCACAGGAAAAAAATAAAAAGTGGACAGGTACAAGACAACGCACTATAAATGTTTGTAACCCCCAGGCCACTTTAACTAGTGTGCACACACCCTATTTTTTTGTAACGCTCACCCAGCTAGCCATCTGGGAACACTGGTGCCCATATACTGGCATGTCAATTTACTTTACTAAAAATGGTAGGTACCACTCTTGGTGTTGGGATGTACACCTGGCTCATTTTCTAGAGGAAGAGAGGGGTTGGGGTACAGAAACAAACAACTTGAACCCTGTGCAAACAACATAACCCAGGTTCTGGGTGGAGGCTGCTAGGCATATGCTCAATGTAACCTACTGAGGGGGCTCCAGTAAATCCACACAACCAGAAGCAATAAAGGGAATGTCCAGAACAGTGACTGGGATTGTGCAGTATGGCTTTATTCAACAGATGGGGGTCCACTTCAGCTTTACTTGCCAAGAGTTGGTCCAGGCGTGACAGGTACAAAATTCAAGCACTCTCCTTGCATGCAGTATAGTTCCTGAACAAAAGAAACGTCTTCTTCCTAAATTCCCAAAGTTGCATTTGTGGACACTGGGCCACGCACATGAACATCTTTCTTCTCCCCATGAGTATATTTAGTGAAATCTAAGCTACATACTCAGAACTCTTCTCTGACATAGGTACAATAATGTGAAACTCAGCCTGTCACCTTAACCTGCACCATGGCCACTCTCGGGCAAAAATACTGGTGCCCTTTACGAACCAGGAAGCCCCGCCTTGTAAGCGCTTAGATGGTGCTCCACCCATCCTTGTCCCCAACTGACAGACTCTGCCATTCTTCAGGGTTACAACACAAACCCCCATTCCCCAGTGAAATGCTAGAGGTTCCATACATTACTTCAAGGCATAAAATAAGTGGGTTCACACCGCAATTTGCGAACCAAGATTGGTAAATGTAACCCCTAGATGGCGCTATCCCAGGGGCTACTACCCCTGCCTGATTTGCCACTAACAGGTTGAGGGGCCTGGATCCAATGGCGGGTGCCTCCACCCAGAGGTCAGGGTTTGCAATAGTTAAACTAACTTGGTCACAGCCCTCTGGGACACTGCAACCCCCCTTTCTTCCCACTAGTGGCCCACACAATATATCAGAATTACCTTCACAGTATACACTTACCCCAGGTCTGGTTCCGCACTGGGACCTCCTGTGAAATGAGATACATGCAACAATCACAGTACAGTACTTTAACACAGACAAATACCTCAGGCAGTATAACTTTGCTGAAACAAGCAGCTCTGATTTATTTGGGGGATATAACAAGGACAGGGAAATCAGGTTAATTAGCTTATCACTCTAATAATCTACATTTATGGCTCTGTGCACAGGCCTATCCCTATCAGTTACTGTCCCTGGGTACCCAAGCCCTAGTGGCTAGTCCAAACCGTGGCAGCTGGTAGGGGCCCTTTCACACAGAGAAAAGGAGAATTAAACAGTCAGCAGTACAGTAATTCCATTTGGATTTAATGTGGCAATTCAACAGGGAGCGACCCTGAATTAGTACTCACGACCTCCAAATAAGATAGGGTCCTTCAATGTCAGCAGGGCTCACTTGAGGTACACAAACCTCTTCACACATCCATATAAAAGAAAGCACTATACCAGGCAGGCTGCATCTGTATCCCGATCGCAATTACTGCACAATACCCGGGAGAACACACAGCAGATTCAGTTCCTGACAGACCGAGTGCAATTTTCAGCAATTCCTCCAGTCTTCTACAGGGTGAGCCTGGTTTCTACTCAGAGATCCTTTGATTCTTTTCACAGGACGGATTCAGTCCTAACAAGCTGTTACACAGGTTGCAGACCGGAACTCTGGGCCTTACACACGCTTTTTTGGACTAAAACTGCACACTGAAAAAGCACAGGGCTCCTTCCTTCTTCACTGCCAAAGCTCAACTGAAACTCCAACCGACAAAACCGGCACTTCCTTTGAGTTCCTCCCAGTTCTTGACTGGATTGGCTGTCACTCACAATAGACTGCTGCTGTTGGTCCAAAAGGCACTGAAGTCTAAACTACATCTCCCAGAGTCACTGCCCATACAATCCTCTTGTGGCTGGCTCAGATTATGAGTCCAAGTTCTGATTCGTCCAAGGCACCATTTTAGAGCTAGCTTACCCCACACTGATTGGTCCAGTTCAGCAGTTCAAAACTAGAATGGGGAACTAGCAGACACAGTTCTGACTGCAAAGAAAGCAGGTTAGACAAACTGTAATTTCATTATTACTCTAAATAATTTCTGGCAAACAGTTACATCTTTCAGATAGGTTCCTTTGCACTCCTAGTGACTGCAAAATGAAGTGAATTGGCAGCAGCTCGAGAGTGGTACTCAGAGAAGCACACAGTCCCCCATACAAACTAATTATGTCTGCAAGCAGACAGCTCTTAAAGAGACAGTACCAGAGGCTCTAAAAACACTCACTGATAAATGGCTTAAATGCCAAACACCATTCAGGCTTGGAGCATTCAAGCAAGCTCCTGGAAGTCTTTTGGGAACCCCCATTTGCAGGGGGGTTACATAAAGAGAGTAAAATCTGGCAATTATTAGCAGTCCTTGCTAATCATTGCCAATTGGTCCCGGGTCCTGTAAAAGTGCCTTATTGAACACTGTCAAATTACTTTTTTTTTTTTGGTCCTGGTATCCATTTTTTTTTGCCTTCCTCCTCCATGCCCCACCCCATGAAGCCCGAGCTGTTCCCAGATTGGTCCAGTGATGCTCCTGCTCCCCCCCACCCGGTCTCCACATGGGAGAAACGTGATTGAGTCTTTTGCAGTGAAGCAAGAAGAGGAAGCAGGCAGCGGGAGGTCGAGCAGGACTCCACAGGTGAGTTCCCCATTTCATTTTTTTTTTTTTTTTTATTAATTTATATATAAAAATAGTCATTGCACCGTCATCTGGTTAACTAAAATTGTCTTTTTGTTTTGCAGATGGTCGGAGACAATCCAGAATCGGGAGGAGTGGTGGCCGTACCGAGGAGGAGACTAAGGGAGAAGGCCTGACCAAGATCGTGAAGGGGCATGGGGCAACCTGGATGGAGCAGACAGCAGGCAGCTGCATCGCCGGGCGAGGAGAGCAGGAGAATCGGGGAGCAGTAAAACAAGTAAAACATTTTCATTTGGTCGGGGAGCCTGGAAGAGGGAAGAGGGGCACATGGACTTCAGGGCACAGACTGGGGGTGGGGGGGAATAGCATAATGGCAATGAACGGGCAAGGCCTAGCGCTTGACTGTGGGTGGTGGGAGAACAAGGGCATGAAAGGGTGCCCTGCTTACAATGAATGTGGAAAAAAAAAAAAAAAAAAAAACAGTGAATGTAATTGCAGTGAACGTTTGGGAACAGAATTCTTTGAAAAGATCTGCACTCTGCCCAATATTTATTGTGCCCTGCTTATGTTGTGTGCCCTGCATCTGCAGTGAACATTTGGGAAGAAGACTAAGTAATGCTTTGCAGAGATAAAGGGAACCAGGCACTTAAGAATGTTATGTGCCCAGTGCTTATGTTGTCAATGACATGTGCCATGCACTTGCAGTGAACAATTTGGGAACAGAAAAAGACCAAGTAGTCATTTTCTGCAGCTTTGCAGAGAATCCACGGGGACCAGAAAATGTGCCCTGCTCTTTGCAGTCAACTTGGGAACACACAGAATAGACTATGTGCCTGCTCTTTGCAGAGATCCATGAGGGAACTAAAAAGACTTGTGCCCTGCTTTGGCAGGAACTCACTGCCTTGTCCTTTTTCTGGACAGAAAATGAAAAAGTAAGTGTTGTCGTGCCCTGCAACTGCAGAGATTTTAACTTTAACTGCACTGTGTTGCCCCTGCTTTTTTAGAGGAAGGCACCAACTGTGCCCTTGCACTTTGACTTGGACACACTACCCGTCTTATTGTGACAGCAAGCCCGCAAAAACTTAAGTAATGTACCCTGCTATGCAGTGACTTCGCTCCCTGCAGCACAGTCACAATGGAAGGGATTGTCCCAGTTAGGAACAGGGTTTGGTCTGAGAAGTGCCAGCGACTGGGCTGTGTGTGTGTGTGTGGGGGGGGGGGGCACACTGGGAGTCACACATCTGCTCGCTGCCATTTTTTCTATTTTTCAGGAAAAGCCTCATGTGTTAATTTAAGTAGTTGCATACCTGGACACCTTGTTTTGCTAATTTCAATTTTTTTAATAATTACAGTCAGACATGACTGGAGTTAAATTAGCAACTGTAGAGGGATGGCACCAAAAATATGATCCAGAAAAAAAAAAAGCTGGCTACAGATTAGCAGTGAGGGAGACTGCAGTGCGTGTTAGTTGCAAATTGTGCTGAGAGTACAGAGATAAGCTACATGAGTTGAGAAACTTCAGTGAAGCATTAACTGCAGGGATTACAGGTCCCCAGCTACAAGTGGACACCATCCAGAAACATCTTCTGACCAAGCAGCACAAGAAAACTTAACATTTTGAAATTTGTTAGAATAAGATCACTTGTGCGTGTATATATTTTATTTATCGCCATACCACAATTGGTAAGTTTAGGCATGTTTAAAATTGTGTGTGTGGGGGGTGGTTTAGGGGTTTGGACAGAGACTTAAAAAAAAAAAGAAAAAAGTTATTTGAGGGAGAGCTTTCAGTAATGCACAGGAACAACATAGAACGATTCTCGGCAGGCTAATGGAGATCCTGTATATGATGGCCAAAGAAGACATCCCTATTAAAATATTTAAATCGATAGCAGAGCAAGAGAAGAGATATTTATTGAATTTTGGTGACCAGGTAGGCCCACTTGGACCCAGAGGTCCCTTTTTCAGGGGCGACCGGGAGTTACAAGGACAATAAGATATGACCTACTCCTTGTACTACTGATGTATAACATGTGCAGGTCATCTCGTAGCAGTAACATATTACATAACAGGTTACAGTGATTAGCAAATATAAAACAATGGTAGGGAAAGCCAGAGCATCTCACAAGGGTTGAGATTACCCGCAATGGGCATCTGTTAAGTGGAGAGCCCAGTAAGGAAAGGTTTGGGCTCCCAGCTTTGGGTAGGGCGTGGTATGCGCTCAGGCAGGATGGATGAGGGGAAGTGTCAGGTCACATAGCATTGACATTGGTTGATAGCGAGCATGTGTGCCTTGAGTCTAGTTTGGAAGATCGTGATTGAGGGAGCTTCTCACACCTCCAGAGGAAGTTTGTTCCACAGGGAAGAGGCAGTGTAGGAAAAGGACTTCCCCGCCTTGGTCCTTATCCTAGGAACTTCGAGAAGAGTTTGGCCTGAGGCCGAAGGTTGCGAGGGTCTGCTTTGGCAGTTATGGAGCCCTGAGAGGCTAGGGAGAGGGGCTGGGTTAATTACTTACTATTTATTAAATTTTGTTAACCGGGTAGACCCGCTGGGCCCCAAAGGTCCCTTTTTCAGGGGCGACCTTGGGATCTTTACATAAGGTTTGAACATACACACAGGTATGGTTAGCTTGTGTGCTAGGCAGAGCAGTGTGTACCGGAGGCGAGGTTCTAATGAGGGCCAGCTGATTAGTGCTAGGGAGTCACAGTGATGACTCCTAGAGTGAGACTGTGTGGGGAAGTGGACCACCTTGTGGTACAAGACCTGTAGCTTATTGAACTCAAGCCTTGCCATTCCCTGAACTATCGGGGCGGCATAGGTGAGTGTTGGCAGGAGGACACTAGAGGCAATGGCAGTCCTAGCTTCTGGGATCAGCTGATCCTTGAGGCAATAAAGTGTACCAAGTTTCTCATGAATGACTTTGGTAACTTGGTCAACGTGTTTTAGAGTGAATCCTTGGTCCAGAGTAAGGCCTAGGTATTTTATGGAGGCCACCACTTCTAAGCTGCCCCCGACCTGGAAGTAAGTTGCAGGTGTTGTGTTCCATCCTGGCCAAGGGATCTAGGTCCAAACAACATGGCCTTGGTTTTGGTGGTATTAAGAACCATTTTGTTCTTAATTAACCAGTCCTCCATTGTGTGCAGGTCCTCTTGGAAGGATGCGCAGAGGTCCCCCAGGTTGTCAGAGGATATGTAAATGATGGTGTCATCAGCGTACTAAATAACAGCTCTACTCCCACAATGGCCATGCAAATCATTTATAAACAGGGAGAAGAGGAGGGGACCAAGGATGGACCCTTGTGGTACCCCCTCCTTTAAGGGCAGTGGGTCAGAGATCTTATCCTTCCACTCGACTCTGAGAACGACCAGTTTGATAGTTTTCAAGCCACTTGAGAGCATGGAGGGTCCAGGCCTATGTTACACAGCTTGTGAAGTAGAAGTCTGCGGTCAACCAAGTCGAAGACCTTGGAGAGGTCAATGAAAACCACACCTGTGTTGAACCCTACATCAAGTTCCCTGAGCACATCTGCAGACAACTTTGTTAGAGCAGTGTCTGTCCCATGTTTGGCTCTGAAGCCATGCTGGGACAGGGAAAGGAGCTGGTGAGTCTCTAAGTAGTCTCGGAGTTGTCCATACACCAGTTTTTTCCTGGATTTTTGACAGGATACAGAGCAGGGAGATAGGTCTGTAGTTGCCAATGGGTTCCGTAGGTCCGCCCTTGTGAATAGTAACCACGTGAGCCTGTTTCCACTGTTCTGGGACAGTACCTACTAGAAGGGACAGGTTTATGAGCCAGGTGAGGGGCCTTGCGAGGGCTGGGGCACAGTCCTTGAGCAGTCTGGCTTGGATACAGTCAGGCCCTCCTGATCCTCTGGTTTTCAGGGACCTTAGAAGTGTGAAGACTTCTTTTACTTGTACCAACCTCAGAGGAAAGGTTGGACGGTCTAGGTTAGGGGTTCCAGTGTGTTGGGCCCCTTGTTAGTTGCAGGGAGTCCAACCTTGTAAGAATCTAGGTTTGTGAAGGGATGATTGAGGGCCATGTCAATAAGGGTCCCATCATTCAGTATCTGCCCACTGGCCTCAATGGGGCCAGGGGCAGCCTTGTTTTTTCACCCCTTTGTCAGCTCGTTGATGTGAGACCGGAATAACCTTGGAGTGCCTAGGTTAGTTTTCTGGAGGTGATCAATGTATGCCCTTTTTGAAAGCTTGACAGCACTCATTTCGGTTTCTAAGCACTTTGTACGTCTCTAGGTCAGTTGGGAGTGAACTTCCAGGCTTTGTCACAGCGGATCAGCAGGGCCTTTAGTGGTGGAGTGATCCACTTGTAACATCCGCCTTTAACTTGAAGGGTCTTCATTGGAGCAAAAAGGTTCACAGCCCTCATGAGAGATTTCTGGAAGAAGGAGACATATGGAGTTCATTTGGCAATAAATACATTAATGCAGTTAGTGGGAAAGAACTCAATGTATATTGACAAGAACCTAGAAGAAAACCTGCTGGCAACTGTCAAAAATGCAATTATTTTTCTGTGCTTATGAACGGTAGTATGACAGTGGTGTAATTGAAAAGGAACTGGTTTACATAGTTTATGTAAATCCCATCAATGGTCAAGTGGAGACTACGTTTTTACGAATGAAAGCTGTATCAGATGGCACAAGTCAGGGACTGAACAATCTCCTTTTAGATTTTTTTTTTTTTTTAATATATAAAACACAGAGTCTGGCCTTAATATAAAAATAAAAAAAAAAAAACAACCCACTTGGTTCGGTTTGGGGCTGATGGGATATCTATCAACATGGATGTAAGATGGGGCCTTGCTGCTCTTTTAAGGGAAGACATACAGAGGTTAGTTGGTGTTCACCTTTTCTCACATAGATTAGAACTGGCCATAAAAGATGCTTTGGATAACACCTGTTTCAACAATGTTTCAAACTTTCTGACCCAACTGTTTTATCTCCATCAAAAAAGTCCTAAGACACTCAGAGTTATGGTCCGTTGCCCAGGCCACGGAGACGTCAGCCGAAAAGGCCAAGGCCCACTGCACACGTTGGGTGCAGCATAAACTTCTTGCCACCCTTGTGGTTACCAAATGATTCCCCGTAATTTGTGCCCATTTAGAATTTATGGCCGCAGACCCAACTCATGACCAGGCCAAAGCCAAGGGAGTGTTGCAAATTATGACTAAATTCCAAATGGTGGCACACCTTTTGTAATTTGAACAGCTGCTTCAGCCACTTGCCAGGTTCTCACTAGCACTTCAAAAAGAAGCAGTTGAAATGCCAGAGCTACTTAGCTCTGTTGAAACTTTGAGAAACACTCTCTTGACCATGATAAGCAGAGTGGTCCCATAGGTGGCAGTGAACTTGACATTCTAAAAAAAAAAAAAAAGGATCAGATGTTCTTTCAGGAGCATGTCCTGAAGTCACTTACAAGGGGTGTGTGAAATGACCATATTTTAGTGGCCAAGTTATTAAAACTTTTAAACAGCAAACTAAGAAATACATTAAACATTGAGAACTGCTGTGAACAAAGGTTCAGTTTGACTGATGAAAGTAAAATCTATAACTGTGCAAAAGTGTTAGATACCAGACTTTGGCCAGCTGCAGACAGAAAGGAACTGGAGCTGTATGACAACAGTGCCATTACTGCAACAGCTGACCACTTTTCAGCACTTTTGCAGCCTGCCCATGACAGCACTCGGCTACTTGCAGAATGGCAAGAGTTTAAGATTTTTGCTCAAACCAATTTCAACAATCTTTCTGCCTCTGCTATCTGGTCAAAGCTGGCATGTGATTTCCAAAATTCTTATCCAAATCTGCTGAAGCTTGTCAATATGTTCAGAGTCTTTCCTGTGTCTAATGCAACTGTAGAAAGGTGTTTTTAAACTATGAACAAGGTAAAAACTGACTGGAGAGCAAGTCTGGCAGGGGATACTGCAGAAACAAATGCCGATTCGCATTAAAAGCAGGGCCCCCCAGCTGAATTCAACCCAGACAGGGCTGTAGACATTTTTTTTTTTTTTTTTTAAGTGTTAAACCAAATGTCCGGGTGATTTGGCAGCTGCAGATGGTGACCACCTCCAGGTCCCCCCCCCCCCAAAAAACAGGCCAGAATTACTGGCTACATGCCTGGTGGAGAAAAGTAGCAATAGATCGCACCCAGCCCTTGTTGGTAACTGTGTGGTCAATCACGGTCCCAGGTGGAGTTTTTATGCTGGGGCAGGGGTTCATTTTAAATTTACGTCTTAATTTGTCACAACTCACAATCACGCTCACGAATGCACAGTCCGCTTTGGCAGACATCCCATCTCGGCTCTTAAAATGTATGTGCTGCTGCACAATTGCAGTATTTCTCTGGAAATGGCTAAATAAAACATATCACTTAGAAACTTGTGTACAATGTGTATTTTATCAATATACAACAAGACAGTGCCTAACCCACTGGGAACAATTTAATAATAAATGGGAACTTTATGCTAGTGACTGCCTACATCAAAAGAAAAAGGGCACTAAAATACTAGGAAATTTTATTAATGCACAAATCATTTCCTTTTTAAGACTATGGAGGGGGGGTTGTTATGTAATTTTGATTCTTACACAAAAGACACTGCATTAGTTAGTACTGAAGTATCAGAATTGAGTAAACCCACTAGCCAACAGGAACAAATCCCCCCAGTTCAACTAACAGGTATTATTATTAAATGCCAGAAGTATAATGAACAAAATAAATTAACTCCAAATGTTATTATATAACCTAAACATTGATATGTGGAGTGACAGACCTGGTTTACTGATGAATAGTGGAGACATGAAAGCCAAGGATATACCACTATTTAAAAAGAATAGAATATCTGCTCGAGGCAGGGGAGTTGCAATGTGTTTTTTTAAACTTTAATTTTTATTTAAGATCTGCATTAAGTCAAATACTGTTATAAAAGTCACAGATACAGATTAAAGATAGTTCATATAACCATGTCAGTCTAAGTTGTCTTATAAATTTTACGTGATATGCATTGTAAATACCTCTCATAGGCCTCAACCACTAATTTGGGGTGACCCCCCCCCCCTTGGTCTCCCGCATTTGGTTCTCCTTATCCAATGGCCTATAATCGGCCAGTTTGCAACAGAAAACATCATTCAAGGAGCAAGGTTTAAAAAGCAAAAGTACTGATACGGGACACTCAAGCCCAGGAAGGAAAGACTCCACTCCCCCTCAGGGTTCTGCCTGTGCTGTTTCAGTGCGTTGTTGCCAGACTTCCTATCTTAACCAACGTTGGACAAAAAGTGGAGTCTTCCGACTTAATTTAAAAAGTAAGCTCTTCCAATTCTGCAATGCCCCCAATGATCAATACCCAGTCCTACTTTTGCAGGACTGATGTACTGAGCCAGGTTCTGGTTATCGCCTTAAGGGCAGCTGTTGTCAGAATTGCCCAGAGGTGCCGTGAGTCTCGACCCCTGAGCTCTTGAGGAGGAACCCTCAGGATCATTTCTATCCAATTCAGTTGTTGGGAGATGGTTAAAATTTCTTTTATTGCTAAGGTAATGTCGGCCCAAAACCCAGAGAGTCTGGGGCAAGACCAAAGAACGTGGAGATAGTCAGCCCTATCTTCTCCACAGCTTCTCCAACACCCAGCTGATAGGGAGGGATTTCTTCTATTTAGCATCTCAGGCGTGAAAAAGTAGCAGATCCTCACCTTCCAAGTGAATTCCTGCCAGAGAGGTGAGCTAGTTGCTGATTTAGCAATACCAAAGATCAATTTCCAATTAAGAGGAGTGGAGCCTGACCCCACTTCTGCTTGCCATTTATTTTTAATTTGTATAAGAGGGTCTGATTTTATATTCCCCAAGGCCTTGTAGAGGACTGAAATCTGTCCCCTCTGGACTGCTGATGTCTATTTGTTGGATGGCCTCCAGGAGCGGGGCTGCCCTCTCTGGATCCCCTGCTTTCTTCTGGATGGAGTTTATATAGGCCCACACCTGAAGGAACCTAAAATGGTCCGAGTTCCTTAAAGCGTACTTATTTTTCAACGAATCAAAGTCTAAGAACAGGGCTCCTTGGGAAAACTGTCCTAGATAGGTCAAGCCATCCTAGACCAATCCACCTGTAGGAGAGGTCGATTTGATTTGGGGGCCTCAGCCCATGATAATTTTTAAGTGGCCATAAGGAGAGTAGTAATTTATATTTCTGCCAAAGTCTGTGAACCGCACGGAGGGTTTCAGCTACTGAATTTAATCTAGGAATGGGTTGATAACGGGATAGAAGAGAGGTGACCACCCATACCTCTAGTGGAGGTCTCCCCTGCCCCTCCTCTTCTCCTTTTTCTATTTCTCTCCAGCTCAATGAAGAGCCTGGTCCGGACCACTGAAGAGCCTGTTTTAGTTGTACCACTAGGAAGTAATCTTCTAAGTCAGGTAGAGATCTGCCTCCTTCCCCGCGCCGAGCCTGCAAGGTTTTTAATCTAATTCTTGGTCTCTTATTTGACCAGATAAACCTGGAAATCAACTTGTTCCAGTCCTGGAACAGGGATTTGTGAACGTGGAGGGGTATGCACTGAAATAAGTATAAAAATTTGGGTAATACATTCATAGTTATGGCTTGAATTCTGGCATACATCGGGAGGTTAATCAGTGACCATTTCTCAATATCTCTCTTCAGGGAGGCGGTTAAAGGGGTATAGTTTGTTTTGAATAACTCTGAAGGGTGTTTGGTAATGTGAATCCCTAGGTATTTCATCCCTTCAGACTCCCAGTTCACAGGAAGGAGTTGGCGGGGAAAAAAAGAACAAAAAAAACTAAATAGGTCCGTTTTTAGTTTATTCAAGGAGTAGCCCGAGTGTCTTCCAAAGGTCTCCAGTATTGACCACACCTGTTTTATTGATTTATGAGGCTGTGTTAATGACAGTAGAACATAGTCTGCATACAGCAGGATTTTCTTTTGGGTTCCCCCCGCATCCACTCCAGTCACTTCCTCTGGCCTCCTGATGGCCTCGGCCAGAGGCTCAATGTATAGAGCAAAGAGTAGGGGTGAGAGGGGGCAGCCCTGTCTGGTACCTCTGCCCAACTGGAACCTCTCAGACAGTCCCCCCATTGACCCCAACATATGCCTGGGGTCTTGTATAAAGTGATCTTATGGTTTCGATGAAGGGTTCAGGGAACCCCCTCTGTTCCAAGACTAAGAACAAAAATTCCCATGAGACCTTATCGAAGGCCTTTTCGGCGTCTAGACTCAACAGGTAAGCGGGGGTCCAGGTTCGTTGAATCTTGTCTATTAGATCCAAGGCCGAGCGCACACCATCAGATGCCTGTCAGCCCATCACGAAGCCTGTTTGGTCTGGGTATATTAATTCTGGAAGTATGAGATCAATTCTTGCAGCTATTATGGAAGTGAAAATCGTATAGTCCTGGTTTAAAAGAGATATGGGACGGTAAGATTCACACTTCGATTTACCTTCTTTATGTAAGATTGTGATAGTTGCATACTGCCGGGGGGGGGGGGGACCGCCCCCCGACCAAATGGCCGAAAAGGCCTTATGCAAGAGGGGCACCACCTCTGCTGTCAGAGATTTATAAAGTTCAGGGCCAAACCCGTCAGGGCCCAGGCACTTGGCTGGTTTTAGTTTTTTGACTGCGGAGATAATCTCCTCCTGGGTAAGGGGTCTGATCAGGGATTGGGCTAAGTTCAGTGGCAGGGGGATAGAATTTAAGTATTCGACGACCGCCTGTATAATTCTGAGTAAAACGCCACAAAAAAGAGTCCGCTATCTGAGTGGCCTGTCTAACTAGTTTACCTGTGTGGGGTGCGACTATTTTAGTCACTGTTGCTTTGGCTGCAAATGCCACAGCCTATAAGCTAGTAATTTGGTGCCTCAAGGCCCACCCTCATAATACCTTTGTTTTAGAAAAAACAAAGCTTTTTCTACCTCTGCTTTTTGGAGTTTATGTAAAGAATCTACACTTCTGTAGTTCCTTCCCCCTGGATTCCTCCCACTTAATCTTTTGGGCATCCTCCAGTTCTTTAATCTGGGATGTTCGTTTCTTTTCTGTTGATTTTGTTTAAGTTCCTGTTTTTTCCTGGATGTTATTGAAATTATTTTGCCCCTAAGAGATGCTTTGATGGTATCCTAGAGGATCTGTGGCGATACCTCCTGTCTCGTATTTTCCTCCAGGGTTATTTTCAGGAAGTCTTTCAGTTCCTTCAGAACACTCTTGTCCTGCAATATGGACCCATTCAGTCTCCAGTGGGTTGCTCACCTAGGTAACCCCAGCTCCACCTCCAAAAAGACGGGGCTGTAGTCCGAGAGGAGAGAGGCACCTACCCATGTGGATGGGAATCTATTCAAGTCTCCCTTGAAAGTAAAAAACATGTCCAGACGGGAAAAGATCTTGAACCTAGGGGAAAAATATGTGTATTCCCACGCTTTGGGGTACTTCTCCCTCCAAATATTGCATAAGCTCATCTGCTGTAACTGGATTCTAAGGGAACGGGCTTTGGCAGCATCTGGTTTTGGTATCTGGGATGTTGAGTCCAGGGACCTAATAAAGGTTATATTCCAGTCACCTCCCATTATTAATACTCCTTTCGCTTTTTCCGCCACCAGCTGTATAATGTTTGAGTACACCCTGAGAGGGGAACCAGGGGGATATAAATATTAGCTAAGGTTATAGGTGTGTCTTGGATGTGCCCCACCACAATAATATATCTGGCCTCTGGGTCCTCTATCACTTCCTGCTGTTGGAACTGTAATTTTGCTGACGGTAAGATCGCCACTCCCCTTCATCTACCCTCTTGCAGGAGGACGATATAACACCGGAATTGCTTAGACTTAAGTTTCTGAGCTTCTTGGTGGGGGAGTCTCTTGTAAGAAGACACCCTCACAAGCCTGAGATGCTATAAAGTTTTGAATCCTCTTCCTTTTCACTGGGCTTGATGACCCGCTTACATTTAGAGACATAAATTTCGAAGAATGACTAGCCATAGTCTATCCAGACAAAAAAAAAATTCCTTTTCTGTGACTCAAATTCTATTTGCAATAACCTTTTACAAAAATAACAGAACTGCAGACCTTTCTTTGTAAAATAATAACTTCTAACACAACTAACTGAACTTGAAACTGTTTGAAACCAGTTAACCAGTTTGCTCAGGCTTCAGTTGTTTATGAGCCATGAGCTGAAATGCCTGGTGGGCCACCTCAGACAAAACTCTGTTCATCCAGGTGGCCCGGATTTTGTATGTGCGACTTTCAAGGAGATGCTGGCCTATGTTTTCCAGCAAAGGGGTGTCCAAAATTTCAGACCAAGGTGGAGCACTCAGAGGTGCAATGAGTGTACTCCTGGGTAACCCGGCAAGCCCGGGGGTATAAATCCTTCCCCTTCTGTCAGAGGTAGTCAGCATGATCTCTGATAGGCGCTTTAAATCCCAGTATGCGCCTACCGTCCTCCCGCCCAAATTTACTGTGCCATGACGTCATGAGGGAGAAGAAGAAAACTCCCCTCTGGTATAATTTATGATCCACCCCAGATCAGAGTACTGAATAAGCGCTTTCTATTTTTAATACTGTTCCCAGCCATTCTGTGTCTTTATATTCCCGCCGCCCCCCTCTTCCCTGGTAGCACATACCCTCCCTTGGTGGTGCTTCAAGTGATCAGACCCAGTTCCCCCAGTGTTCCAGGTCTCTCCGGTGATGGGGGAGGGAACCAGCCGAACTCCCGCTCACAGCTGGCCGAGGGGAAAATATTTCGGTCGGTCCTGGAAGGGATCTAATCAGCTGTGAAGTGGGTTCCAGCCCGCCTGGAAGCGGTACCCTGAATCACCCCCTGAAACCAGAGTAAGTTAACAGGATGAGAAGAGGGCGAGGCAACCAATGTGGGAAAGGAGCCCGCTGATCAGGGAGCGCGCACATACCATTCATTCATTTGTGGAGGAACCAGTTATTCTAAACCACCGAACGGTGGAAAGATAGAACGGCCCAGTCAGCAGTGCCTCCAAAAGTCGTTGAGGGACATGTGATGCTAGACCGGGAGGTCCCCCACCACCAGGTGTATTTATTTTCAATGGAGGGACCACTAAAGCCTCCACGAGCTCAGGAGAGCCCCTCAGAACCAGGTGCAAGTGTGTTTCTATTCTGAGACACCTGATATAGCAGGCCCCACTTCTCCCCCCCCCCCGACCCCAAGGCCCCTTTCCCCGCTCCAGTGACCAGCGGAGCAACAAATGCTTACTTGCAGGTAAATCAGGTCTGGGTGAGATACATCAAGCCCGATGAGCTGGATCCATTTATATTTTATGTTGTATATATAAATATGTGTGCCCCCACCCTCCCAAAAACAACCAATCTTAACTCGGGTGAGTTGTGCCTTGAGAGTCATAGGTCGCATAGGCTCTGAGCACAGTCATTGAGTGAGTGAGTGGGTGGGTATTAAGTGATGCCGATGGCTAATCGGGATAGCCGGGATGAAAAGTTACTCACTGTGGACCCAATGTCTGAATGAAGTAAGCTCGGTACCTACGGGTGAAAGTTCCAGTGGGGGGTGGAAGGAGGAGAACGGAAACCCTCGACTGCTGCTGGATCTCTTGAGTTCAACGGTTTTGGGGAAAGGATCCCAAGATGTCTCGGAGAGAAGGGGGTATCCAGAGCAAATCTTCCATTTTTCTGCTTCTTCAGGTGGTTGAGGAACTCTGGGAACCGGAGGGCTCTGGTTCGGCCGACGGGAGTGCTAATTTCAGATGCGGAGCATTTTTGTTTATTAGTGTAGGGTTGCCAAGCCTCCTCAGGATTGCTCTGCTGTCAGCTTTTAATGAGGTCTGGGCCAGTCTCGCCGAGGAGCCTAATTTGACAGCTCTTTTCCTTGCAACAGTCCATGCAGAGGCCAATAAGTCCCTTTGCAGCCTTTCTTTACTCAAGTCGAGATCCCAGGTCTTCTAAATATGAGGAGGCGAAAGAAGATCCTTAAAGATTTTTATCCCTTGGTCTGTTATGATTTTCAGCCTTGCCGGAAACAGGACTTGAGCTTTAATATTTTTAGCTCTCAGCAGCCGCACGATCGTCCAGATCGCTCTCCGTGCCTCCTGCACCTCAGTTGAGTAATCATTGTCGATCAAGCTTTCCGGAGGACCTCTTCTCTACTATTGTAATTGGTGAAGCGAATCACAAAAGACCGAGGTTTCGCTTCTGGGTTACTTGATCTTGATACCAACCATCTGTGTGCTCAGTCGAGGCTGATGTCAAGGTCTTCAGGGAGATCAAGCACCCGTCTGAGGAGGTCTTAAATGAATTTTATATTGTTGTCAACTTCGGCTTCTAGCCCCTCGGGTACCCCATAGATTCTCAGATTCTGTCTTCGGCTTCTGCCTTCAAGGTCGCTCAACTTATGTGTTAGCTCGCGGTCCCGAGCAAGTAGGTATAGGAGGAGACGGTCTTGTCTGTCTGTTCAGAGACCGCCGTGAGGCAGAGCTCCATTTGGTCGGTTTTGTGCTCCATCCTATTCAGATCGGTCCTCAGATCAGAGAGGATATGATCAATTTTGGACACTGTGCGCGCTGTCTGCTTTATTGTTTTCAGCGAGTTCGTCCCCCACGAGGCTGCCATGATGCTCTGTCTGGGTCGCTTCCCCCGCGGCCTCCAATAGAGACTAGTTTTCTCCCTCTTCCTCCTGTAGTAGTGCCTTCAGCTTTTGGGTCAGCGTTAGATATAGTTTCCCCATTCTATTTCTTTTGGTTTTGGCTGGGGATGCCATTTTTCTTAGGGCGATTTATTTGGATTTTAGTCGGTGGGAGACGGAGCGAGGAGATCAAGCTACCATAGCTGTTCCTGACGTCACCGAAGTCGGGGGGAGTTGCAATGTGTATTAGAGAATGTATTGACTGGGCAGAAGTAAAACCTGATACTTCAGACTCAACTGGCACAGAGATTATGTGGGTCAAAACAAAATACAACACTAATCCCATGCTATTTGGCATCAGCTATCGTCTACCAACCTTGGATAAAAAAAATGATTCTTTTCTACCCTATCTGCAGTTTGTCAATCAACTGGACAATATTGTCCTAACGGGAGCTTTCAATTATCCAGGAATAGACTGGGATACTTTAGTAGGTGCCGCATACCAATAACAAATCTCACTAACTTTCTTCCAGCCTTAGTACATCCATCTCTCCTTCCTTCACAGCAGCTCTTGTTAGCCGACTAATAATTATCTCACAGGCTAGTGCTATGCCTCCAGCCAAGATGTGGACGTGGTTCCCCTCCCATCCATCTAGTGAGGATCGGGATACTCAAATATTAAAGGTAGAGGGCGTGCTGGCTGTCATCCGCAGGGATATAGGCCTTGTAGGTCTTATAGTGGGACTCTCCTTGTTGCATATGGTCACCTCCCCCCAATAACACTGGGTGACAACTGGGGATGGTCATCCACCTACGAGGTCCCCGACTACACCTTCTCCAAAGCGCACTGCAGTGTTACTTGCTGTCTAGATCTTCGTTGCCTTATGTATACAAGCAGGGTAAAGCGTACCCGTGCTTAAAAACTCCCAGGTTGTCAAGTGCATAGGAGGTGGTATCTCCCCTGCCTACTACTACTACTACTACTACTACTACTACTACTACTACTACTACTACTACTACTACTACTACTACTACTACTACCACTACCACCTGGTGATATTGAAACCAGCCCTGGCCCATTAAATCTGACCCACAAAATCCCTCCCGTATGGGGCATGGGTAAGGGGCTAAAAATAGCTCATCTTAACATTAGGAGCCTGCTACCTAATCGTGATGAGCTACCGGTATGGGTTGCACTCTACAAACCCGACATCCTAGGAGTGACAGAGACCTGGCTGAAACCCTCTGTCCCCGACTCTGCCTGTGAACTCACTGGGTATGAATTCACCCGACTGGACAGAGCTGGGGGCAAGGGGGGGGGGGCATACTAATCTACCATAAGAGCCACTTAAAAATCTCCCAAATTGCCCACCAGGATTCAAACGTGTTCCCCTGTGAGTTGCTACATGTGTTACTGCTACTTGGGGACGCAAAGAGACTGCACCTGGTGTGCACCTATAATCCTCCAAGAGGTGGGCTACCTGGATTAACTCACCTCATGGACAAAATTGGTCCCAGAGTCGGGGATAACGAACTCATAATCCTGGGGGATGTAAACCTCAACTGGGATAGGGGTAATGTTAAGCAGTTTGAGCATCTGCCTGCTAACCTTGCCCTGACCCAGCTCATCCAGGAACCAACTAGGCAGACAGCAAATGGATCTTCCAGCACCTTACTGGACTGGATCATGTCCGGGTACATTATCTGACTCCATCTCTGTCCCACTCACCGGTTTTCTGTGAATGGAAAATTCCCACCCCCAAAATTCCACACAAAATTATGCATGTCAGAAACTACTCTAGATTTGATACTGAGGACTTCCTGGAAGACCTAACAGTTACTGACTGGTCTGGGGTGTATAGTGCCACTGACCCCTCGGCAGCAACCTCTTACTTCCTCTCCACCTTTGGGGCCTTGCAAGACAAGCATGCTCCCAAGGTCACCCGTAGGGTGAGGGGATCCGCTAACCTCGGGTTAAATAGGAATCTCCTAGCCCAGATGCAGGAGAGAGATAAGTATTGGGCTTGTTCCAAAGGTACCAGTGATCCCATGATTATTCAAAGGTACAGACACCTCAGGAACAAGTGCAAAAAGGCCATCAGGGCAGCAAAGAGTGACTTCTGCAAGTACGCCCTACTAAGCTCTGCCAGTAATCCCAGGAGGTTCTGGAGAGATATTAAATCCCTTGTCAGCAGATCCTCTCATCCGGGGGTTACGGACATGGTCATAAATGGAGTCTCCTACAATAATCCCCATACTATTGCTAACTCCCTAAATAAATAATCACTTCTCTGACCTCTCTGCCTTCACAACCCTCTTCTCACCTGACGAGGCTCTGTCCCACCCCCTTCCCTCCACTCTGCTGGAGGGTCACCCTCCTCGTCAAATGTTCCACCTCAGGGCTGCATCAGTTCAGGACTTGCAGAAACGCCTAGCTGGCCTCTCCCAGTACTCCAGTCCTGGCCTAGACAACCTGGAGCCTAAACTCCTTAAGCTTGGTGCTGCACACATTGCCTCACCGCTTTTATCTTCAACCTATCCCTTGGTCTCGGGACCATCCCGGACATCTGGAAAGAGGCGAGGATTGTCCCTGTACTGAAGCAAGGAAATCCCAAACTGCCTGACAATTATCGACTGATTGCCATTCTCCCAACCCTTAGCAGGCTCCTTGAAAAGGTAGTGGCTGAGCAGCTTTTGGAATATATCCACTCTCATGAACTTCTGTCCCCAGCCCAGCATGGCTTTCGTAAGGGACACAGCACCACCACAGCCTTAATCTCGGTTACATCAAGTACCCGGACAGCCATGGACCAGGGCAAACTCTCTGGTGCAATATTTATCGACCTGTCCAAAGCCTTTGACCTCACTGACCACAAACTGCTTGGTGCACAGTTGTGGTCACTTGACCTCTCACTCCATGCCATGAAATGGCTAAAGGGTTATCTACATGGCAGAAAGCAGCGTACCTGCTTCAACAAAGTCCTCTCTGAGCCCCTACCGGTGACCTCTGGAGTGCCTCAAGGCTCGGTACTGGGTCCCCTCCTCTTCTCCCTCTTCAATCAACTACCCATGGTTACTACCAGCTGTAGCGCCACCATGTATGCAGATGATCTGGTAATCCTGGCTCATTCCAAGAATGCCACTACCTTAAACCAGAACCTGACCGATGACTTTAACAGGGTATTGTCATGGGTTACTAGTCACAAGCTGGTCCTGAACCTGAAAAAGACACAGGCTATGCTCTTTGGCTCAATGGCTAAAATCAAAGCCTCATAGGCCTGCTTACACGTCACCAGCGCAGATGGATCCTCACTACCCATAGTGAGCTCCATCAAATATCTGGGGGTAACACTTGACCCCCAACTTGACATGTGTAATCATGTGCTTAACATCTGCAGGGCGGCAAACTGCAAACTGGGTCTGGCCTATAGGGCCAAGTATAACCTTACACCGGCAGCCAGGCTTGCCCTAGCAAAGGGTGTACTCCTTCCCTTCCTCAGCTATGGGCTGCACCCATTTGCTCACTCTCCAAAGACACATCTCACCTGGTGGTACATTGCTTACAATAACATTTGTCGTTTTGCCTTGGCTGCCCCCCGACTCACCCACCGTTGTGAGCTACATGAGAAACTCTGCTGGCTCTCACCAGCTAGATACCTTGACTTTGGTTTGGGATGCCTCTCTGGGAAAGTGATCAGAACTAGCACCCCGCCAGGGGCTAGCCCAGCTTCTGCCTAAGCTGAATACCACCCCCTACCAACTTAGGTCTCTCACATCAGGGATGCTCAAAGTCTCTCCTACCAGGACCCTCATGGGGGGAATCGGGACTTTGCCATAAGTGCGCTCAGACTCTGGAATTTGCTGCCTGTGGATATCCGAGCTGCCCCCTCCTATCTGAGTTTTTGAAATTCCTTGTAGGGTTTCCTAAAACTAGCATCAGAGTGTGACTGCCCCAAACCTCCCTAGAGCAAGGTGTTAAATTGTTTTGTCTGAACCTCCCCAGGGTATCTCCATTGAATTCCTGGAGATATTTTCCCCACTGTATCAATGACTTCTGACTACTCCTGCCTAAAAGCCTTGGGCATTTTACACCCATTATTGCTCCACGGTCATAGGCTAACCATGACATATTGCACCTTGGTAGAAACTTGTACTACCAAGTGTTTCTGTTTCTAACATGTGCATATTTAGAAAAATGTGATAAGCTGTATATACCTGTCCACGATCCAACTAGCCTAGGGGGTTTATACGACAATGTTATAAGTTATATTATGACCAATCCAGTCCTTGAAATTAATGGAATGAGTCTGGATAAGTACATTTCCAGTGTGCTTTTATGTTCCCCATGTATTTATTTTTGTATTATTATTATTATTATTATTTACTACCACACACACACACACACACACACACACACACACTGTGCAGGCTATTCCAGAGTCAGGAATGCAAATATGACAATATCTAGGACTAGCTGACGATATTTTACTTCATGTCGCCCACCCTGCCACATCACTAGGGCATGCACTTCAAATCATAGCCCAATACGGCACCCTCTCTCACTATAAACTGAATATATCGAAAACTGAAATTTTTCCATTGAACCCCCTTACGCATAAACACGAACTCATCAAGTTCGGTATGAGATGGTCCCCCAAATCGATCAAATACCTAGGCATCCACTTTACTTCAGACTCCTCTTTACTTAGGAAGCTCAATCTGGACGACCTTAAAGCTCATATCCAGCTAGACCTACAAAGATGGTCTAAGCTCCCCATCTCTCTGTGGGGTAGGATCAACATCATCAAGATGAACGTTCTTCCCCGTATCTTTTACCCTATCAATCTATTAGGTCTCTGGCTACCTCTCTCCTATCTACGCCAATTCCACACGATCTTTTCAAAATTTATTTGGCGGGAGAGAGCAGTTAGGCACTCCTTCCTTAAACTATCCCTTCCTAAAGACAAGGGAGGTCTTCGACTCCCCAATCTAATACTCTACCATTGGGCTGCCCACCTCTCCAAACTAGGTAAATGGTACTCAACCTCTACTGACGCTCCTCCCCCGATCTGGCTTCGGATTGAGAGACAGATTCTCTCAGAGGCTAAACTAGATCCCCAAGCAATCTTCTTTACTTCCACTTCGGCACTCACACCCTGGCTATCCAATCAAACTATCACTACATCTCTTAAATCCCTTTTTCAGTGTCTCTACTTCCTCAGAATCTTTCCCAAAACAGATTTAGCACAACCCCTCATTCTCAATCCCAATATTAAACTGGGCAACTCGCTAATCATCTCCGATTGGCTCCCACAAAATCAATGAGACTACTCTAGAACACTATTATGACCAGGGTACCCTCCTTTCATCTCCAAACATACTAACTAAATTTGATATCCCTAACAATAAGATTTTTAAGATATACCAATTAAGGCACCTTATTAATGCTAACTTTGGTCCAGAATCCCGCGATTCAAAGGTTAGTCCCTTTCTTTCTCAAATTCTCACCCTTGCCCCCAAACCACACTCTCTCATTAATATACTCCTATCTACTGGACTACAAATTCCCGGATTCGCTTGAGGGCTCCAGTATTAGGCTCTCTACTCCCAGAATCCATTCCCAATTGGACCCGAATTTGGAAAGACCTACACAAATACCACACCCAGGACAGATTTAGACTCACCCAATACTACATACTAAACAATATGTACTATACCCCAACTAAACTGTTCCGCCTTAAACTATCTCTCCCCCTCTGTTCCAGATGTTCACAGAGCGATGGGAACTCGCTCCACATTTTCTGGCATTGCCCTAAAGTAGCCCCCTTGTGGACCTCCATTCAGGAAAATCTAGATCCCATACTCGGCCTCACAAACCTTTTCATGCCCGATATCTGTAGTCTAGGTAACTATTCTACCATAGACTGCTGGGAACGTCGATATCACATGGCCTTAGTATCCACAGTAGTCAAAAGGCTGGTCCTCAAGCACTGGACTGACCAGCTGACCTTAACTTATGCCGAATGGTTAACAGGGCTTTCAAAAGTGCTTCAACATGGAGGCTAAGTAGCCAGTTTCCATGTCATGGACTTGTTCCACATAAGTGGGACAAACTATATGCGTTATATCTGCATCATTGATCTCTTGGTTCCTTCCCCGATGCCCAGCATGGCTTCCTTTCTTTCACCTACTACTAGATTTCAATTTCATTACCATGTTATGACTCTTGTTGATTTGACAACAGAACTTAGACTACAACTACTATGCACACTCTGGAAGGGTTTTAGTAGGGAGGAGGGTGGGCATGGCATGGGAGGATGTAGGGAGGGATTGGGTGGGTTGGTTGGGGTGGTGGGTGGCGGAGGGATTGGGGTTATTTTTCTTTTTATTTATCCCACGAATTGATATCCGACATCTGTATACAATGTTCTGTGTGTTCATGGTTTTGCCAAAATCAATAAACTTGAATTTAAAAAAAAATATCTAGGACTATGACAAGTTTTTCAGTCAGTCATTCTGCCTGTGCCAACTTAGAAATTCATTCTTGCTGCAGTGCCACCAGCCCTCAAGCAGATTTGTGACAACCTGGCTACAAAAGAGTCAAGGCCATTAGGTTAAAGTATTAAGGGCACAGAGCTGCAACACCTGGAGGCCTAGGTTTGAATCCCATCAGCTCCCACTTGCATACTGTGGGACCCTGAGCAAGTCACTTAACTTTGTGCTCCCAGGTCACGTTTGGAAACGAGCTTTGGCTTAGTGTGCCTTTCCTGGTTAAACAATTCCCCCTTTACCTAACAGTTCATTTTTAAATGGGAATTTAGTTTTTAGCAGGTACTTCACAGATTTAGGCAGGCTAGACCAAGGCACTGTCAATTTGGCTACTTGAGCTCCAGGTCAAACCAAAGACTACAGGAAGAGCTCACAGGGTAAGCAGAGTAATTTGTGTACCAAGACAGGATTTAGTGGATCACACAATAAGAGGAGGTCTATTCTGAAGCAAGGCAGGACTGGTTCACACACCAATTTAGAGCATACTTCTCAACTATCCCCGATTTTGCCACAAAAATGTCCTCTGTCCCTCCTAAAACTGATACTCCTGACCCTAAAGTGTAGTGATTTACAGCATAAAGTAATGGCAGACGTAAGTGTTGCAATCCAGTTCTCGTATCAACAAATGCTTGTTATACCCCCACCCAGCGACTTACTATCAACTATAATAAGACTAAAGTCATGATTTTCACCCACCCTCAGAACCCCCACAAGAACGTCTACCCCCAACTTCTCACTGCCAATCAGACCCCCTTAGAACAAGTAAGCAGCTTTAAATACTTGGGGATCACATTAGACCCCGCCCTCAGCTTTAATCAACATATCCTACACTTATCAACAGGCCTTAGCTCCAGACTAGGTGTACTTTACCAGTACAAACACTGCCTCACCCCTGAAGCATTACAACTTACCATAAACTCCTCGATCCTCTCCCTGCTAGACTACGGCATCCTAATATACAGTGCCGCACCACCCACAACCCTAAACAGACTCAGACTCGTGCTTAAAAAAGCCTGCCGCCTCATCCTTGGATGTGATAGTTTCACACACTACTGCTCCCTTTACAGCAGCACAAACTAGCTAAACCTGGACAGCAGAATCAGGTACCACACCTGCCTTATGACCAAAAAGGTATTACTAGGCCTCACCCCACCTACCCTAGACCAAATTATCCTCCCAACACCACCAGGCAAAACAACCTGTAGTATAAGCAAGCGGCTACTATGGGTACCCCATGGTCAGACCTCCCAATACCAACGCACTTTCAGTTTCAGAGCCCCTTCCTGGACAAACGCCCTCCCTATCCATATAACTGACAAACTAAGGCTTGGCCCTTATAAATCCAAGCTAGGGAATACCTTCAGGCCTCAAACCGATGTGACTGCCCTCGACACCTGATCTGACTTTTCCTCTTTCAGACAAACTATTATCAGGTCCCCGTACCTCAAACACACACCTATGAATCTAAATGACTATCAGCCTCATACAGAACCTTTCTGTAACTTTCCAGGCTGTGCAAGTTGTACCTAAACTTCTGTTAGCCATCTACTGTACAACTATGTAACCTCTTGAATGTTATTTGTATTGTGCTGTAAATCTGTATTTCAAGTGCTGTCTCTGTACCGTTTGAGTGTGACGTGGAACCATTGTAAAGGAGTCTCTGACTCAAAGGTCTTTTCTGAATATTACAATAAATAAAAAAATAAAAATATTAAGCAACACACTATAGGAGGCTTATTGAGCCGATAGTACCATTTTGTAATATTTGTCCTGGATTTTAATAATTTGTACCAGATTTCTTAAAAGTCCTGCGATTGATCTGCACTGCAGAAGAAGATCTCGTTATTGAAGGGTAACGTGAGCTCACGCAGAAGTTAATCATTTGCAGATGGAGGGGGATGGTTAAACTGTCAGTTCCACAGCAGCCCTGTTGTACATGCCAAGAGGAGGGCATAACAGAGTGCAACAGTAAATGAGTCGGGACTGCTGAAACCTGAGCAGACAGTGAAGACAAGAGGCATGAAGTACGTAATTTGCATATTTCATGCCTCTTCTCTTCTGCTCTCAGCTCAGATTTCAGCTGTCTGACTCACTCTCTATTGATCTCCATCATGCCCCTCCTCTCAGCATGTACAACAGAGCTACTACAATGGAGTTTAAAGTATCACCCACAGGGCTCCTGAGCTCTGTAATGTGGGCATCTGAGGGACTTGCTGCCGAAATTTTACAAGCGTCCCAAGCATGAAAATGTGCTTCAAGGATGCGGGTACTCACGTCACAGAGAGTCCTGCAACCCTGCTAGCATCATGCAGTGGCACTTAGGGCAACAGCACCCAGGCCATACAGCAAATTCAGGGGTACACAGAAGCTAAGCCCCCCCCCCACAGACAAATGAGAACTGCTAGTGTTTACAGCATCATCAGCCCAGCTCACCTACCCACCCAGCTTTAGAAAACTTCCAAAAGTAAAAACAAAATAGTGGTTCAGGCTGGTGGTGCACAATACTGATAAGTGGAACCATCTGGGTTTGTGAGTCGAGCCGATCCAGATTCCCATGCTGAGTTGGCAGGGTTTGCAGCATTATGCAGAAGTACTGCATGCTGACCTGGAGGGGACCATACCTCAGGGGCAAGTAGGGGCCGCTTTAATGATGTGGGTGACACACACACACACACACACACACACACACACACACACACACACACACACACTCTGTCACGACCCCCTTCAGGTTGTTGATCCCGCAGGAAAAAAAAAAAAAAAAAAAAAGACACCCAGATCTGCAAGCATCTCTTCAGCTTTCTGACTCAGCAGAACTCACAGTTCAGCTTCCCAAAGATGCACTTAAATGTGTAGTGCAAAATGCAGTTAAGGACACCCAGCTGAACCTCCCCCACCCGATTCTCCAAGTGTGCCCTGAATGGGCTCTCCTTACCAGCCCAGTGATCTAGCTCTTCTCAGAACTCTTCTGCGGTGTGGATGGCACCCCTGCAGCTGCCACCTGTGCTCCCTCCAGTTGCCGAATCCCCCCAAGCAAGGTACAGTGCATCTCAGCCAACCGGATTCTAGTGCCTTTTTCCTCCTGCCTTCCAACTGGCCAGAGCCCTCGCAGCTCTGCACCGAGTGGCTATTTTATCCGAATCTGTTTTTCAGCTTATTTGAAATTTGCTGAATGTATTTTGGTGTTATTGCCCATTTTTACATTGCATTTTAGTGTATTTACTGCTGTTTAGCCACTGTGATAAAACGGTTTTCCTAGCTAGCCTATTCTGCCATCCTTGGCGCCTGTCCTTCTGTTTTAATTTTCTCCTTGCCCTGCTCCCTCTCTCACTAGCTCCTAGGACTCATCCCTGGCTCCCCCATGGCAACTGCTTGCAGCCTTTTGCCCCTCCGCCTCCCGCTGCCTTTGGCACTTTCCTCACCCCTACTTGCTCCCACAGGAGCCACCCTTGGTTCCACACAGTAACTGCCTCAGCTTTTGCCCTTCACCTACTGCTGCCTTTGGCACCATCCCCCACCCCTTCCTCATTACCTTTCCTAACGGCTCAGCTATTCCTGGATCAGTGACATGAGCAGTCTTTGTCCTGCAAATTCGCACCTACCCTAAGTAACTGCCCTAGAATTGCCGCTCTCGTTGCCCTATTGTTTTTTTTTTTTTTTTTTTTTTATTATTCTGCCTAAGTCCCTCCCCCTTCCCCTGCTGCTCCTTTGTCCTTTCTACCTCTGCTGCCCCCTGCCCACCTTCCCGAAGTACTAAACTGTCTGCTTCTCACTTTTCCTTTAGTGGAGGTCCTGAATGGGCTCTCGCCAGCCCAGTGATCCAGCTCTTCTCCAGTACGGATGGCACCTCTGCAGCCACTGCCTGTGCTCCCTCCAGCCAAGCCACCACTCATGCTCCAGCCGCACAGATATTAATGAAGTGTCCATTTCTCCATTTGCAAATTATATAATCCTACCACTAGAGGGCCTGCAGGCTGAACGCAAGTGCCTTAAAGGGAAACAATGGAAAAGACGAAGCTTTCCTCAGACACTGCAGAAACTCTCAGTTAGTGCTTTCAGACAGTAACAACCTTATTTAATGATTTAGAACAGCTACCCACAACTTTCACTTCCTGTTGCTGGCAGCAGCCATTTCATGAGCAGCAATGAGGTTCCTGAGCTCACTGTATGCTAATATGCCTGTTTGACCTCAGCCATTGGTTGGCAGGACATATTAGCATAGAGTGAGCTCAGGAAGCTCTCTGCTACTCATAAAATGGTGGCTCCCAGCAACAGAAAGTAAAAGTTGAAGGCCACTGTTTAAATCACTAAAAAAATCAATTAGAGTTATTTGTTAAAAAATGTTACCGTCTGAAAGCACTAATCAGGCATTTTTGTAGTGCCTGGTTAAAGTTGTGCCTTTTCCACTGTTTCCCTTTAAGCTACTCCATCCCCTTCCCCCATTCTCTCAACTCACAGCCCAGACAGATTCTGCTTTCCAGCTGCTGCGCTTAATGCTCCTACACTTAAACAAGCTGGCCTTACTGGGGCCTGCTACCCCCTCAGTCTATCAACCCCTCTTTCAGCATAACGTACTGCACTACTGGAACATTAACCAACGTCCAAGAGTCTGTCCACTCAAGTGCAGACTACCACACCATGCAGACAGCCACACCTGTCGGGCACTCTAACTTATTTTCCACCTCTCTCACCCCACTCTCCCTACTACCCCCTCTCACTGTTAGACAGCACAAACTGAATCTGCTCAGAACCCTGAGGTGTAGAAAAACCACCTACCTCAGACAGACAATTACGGCTTTACATGTTAAAGCTCATCCTAATGCCATTAATCTATGGAAACGTCCACCCTAACCCAGGACCAATCATGCAAGGCACCCCTCCTGCCTACAAAAAACAGGAATTGCTCACTCTTGCCCCCCCAATATCTGTAGTCTCCTTGCTAAACACGATGCCTTATAAGCCTTTGTCTCAATGCAACCCTGACATCCTCGCTACAATGGAAACATGGCCTTCTCCAAGTGTTCCTGACACAGCTGTTGCCCTCCATTGCTACTCAATGTTTAGGCTGGACTGGACCTCACCTCAAAGAGAGGGCCGCTATGCCATCTACCTCAAGGATATGCTAAGGGGCTGTGCACTGCCAGCTCCCACGGAAGTAACCGCCACTCAAATACTTGGCATAAAATTAATGCTAGGCCCACAACAAAGCCCTAACCTTAGCAACTGTTTACATCCCCCCAAAACAGCAATTAACTGGGCCCTCTAATGTCTTGGACTTTGCCAGGAACCTCCCATTCAGATCAGAGATGATGCTCTTTGATTACTTCAATACCAACTGGCTCACCCCCAGTGCTATAGGGACACCATCTCGGCTGCTAGCCTTACCCAGATGGTCAACTTCCCGACCAGAACTAATTACAAGACAGGAATCGGCACCCTCTTGGATTGAGTACTAACCACTCACCCAAATCATCTCTCTAACAGACTGTACTTCCTGACTCGGTGATCGTTCCCCAGTTTTATGCACCTGGTCTAATAAATTTCATAAGGCCCCCCACCAAGACAATCAACTGCAGGATTCTAGCATATGGCCATCTGGCACCACTGAAATCACACATCAGAGGGCAGACAGGACACCAATCACCACTGCTAAGGATGTTGACTCGGCACTAGAATATTTTATTAATACCTTTAACACTGCTTGCGATATTCACGCACCGCTAAAGAAGTGAACAATCGAGGGTTATTACAATCCATGACTCTCTGCCGACCTAATAGCTCACAGGAAATCCAAGGCCAGCTCTGGCACCGCACGCTAGCCACCAGAAAATAAGTAGATATTCTAAACTATAAGCGTGCACGAAATGACTGCACGTGCTCTATCCACAGAGAAAATTAACTGTTGTTACAGGGGTATGCTTATGAACACCTGGGACATAGCAAACGTTTTTGGGAGAACATAAAGGACATCAATGAAAGGAACCCCAAACTTGCGCCTACTGTCCTATACTCTGGTGGAACCACCATAACAGACCCAACCACAATTGCAAGCACGTTCAATGATGCATTCTCAGACCTCAGCTCTGTCCTCCCCCCGATGTTTTTGACTCGAATGACAACACATACAACTATTCTCCCCCTACAGATGCCAGAAAATATATTGTAAGGGCTATCGCCAACTCCAGACATAGTGGGGACTCTCTCAACCTTAAGCTTCTGGTCCTAACCCTTGATGCCCTCATTGTCCCACTAACTGGGTTCTTTAATTTAATTGCTCAGATTGGCCCAGTTCCCCAAGAAATGGAAAACTGCCATGGTTACCCTGGTCCATAAAAGTGGGGATAGGACCTTTCACGTGAATTATCAGCCAATACCCATCCTACCCTCCCCGCTGCAATGCCCTAAAAATGCATTGTTGCAGAACTGGTTGAGTACCTTGGGAAATATGAGATCCAATGCTCCCCAACAACATGGGTTTAGAAAGATGCACAGCACTACTACCGCCCTACTGGATTTCACAAGGTACATACATAAATCCATGGACCAGGGCAAACTCGTGGGTGCTGCCTTTATTAACAAAAGCATTTCACACAGTGCATCATCGCCTACTCCTTTGGCAACTGCCCAAAACAGGACTCTCCAAAGACTTCACTTTCTGGTTCACAAGTTGCCTGTGGAATCTTACTCAAGTTAAAATTTCTGGAGCCCTATCAGACTCTAAACTGGTGCACTCTGGAGTCTCACAAGGGTCAATACTGGGCCCTCTCCTTTTCAGTCAGTTTCTAAATGCTTTTCCTAACTCCTGCAATGAATCCATACTATATGCGGACAATGACGTAATTTTCTCAAGCAACCCTGACCAGAACCTCCTTGAGAACAATCTCCAACATATCTTTGTTAGTGTTGAGAGTTGGTTTAGTAATCATAACTGATCCTTAACTATTAAAAAGTTACTCTTCAGTAGCTCCCTCAATAAGCACAGGCATCGACCACAGACAGTAAGTAACCACCTTGGAATGGCTCTTGAACAGGTGCTGCATTTTAAATACCTTGGAGTCACAATCGACAGTACTCTATCATACGAGGTGCACACTGACAACATAGCCAAAGCAACGAATATACGCACTGGTATGCTATATAGGCACAAGAACTGCTCGACCCCTGAAGCCCTGAACCTAGCCATACAAAGCTCAGTTATTTCCATCAGACTATGGCCTGGCTGTCTATGGTTCGGCCACAGACACAGCTCTACGACGTATTTCCATTGCACTTAATAAAGGATGTTGACATATCTGGGGCCCCGCACCTCACCCATACATGCAACCTTTACACCAAAAAAAAAAAAAAAAAAAAGACTGGCTACAACTAAAAGGACGTATAAAGTACTATACTTGTCTGGTGGCTAAGAAAATTTGTCTTGGCCTCCTTCCACCAGGAGTGCAAAGCTTATTGAGCCCCCACCGAAGGCTGCACCAGACACGCAGCACAGAACAGCAACCTTTCCAGGTGCCATATTGCCGTACCCCTCAGGGGCAAAAATCATTTGCCTACAGAGCACCTGTTTGGATCAACGCTCTACGTGGCAACATCACTTCTACCAACATGCTTGGACCCTTCAAAAGCTAGCTGCGGTGGCACGTTTCAGCTGAAAACTGACAGCTTCCCCCAATATGAGCCCACTCCCTGCAACCTTACCCTTGACACTCAGCCTGCCCCTCTACTTTTGTCCAGCACTTACCTGTCACTCAATTGCCTCCTACTCTTCCCCTCCCCTTCCCTCCTATTCTCTACTTTGTCTGGCCTTTACTTGTCTCCCCTCAGCCACCTCCTACTCTTCCCCCTCCCTCACTCCCCTTCTCTCATACTTCTCTCCCCCCCCTTCTCCATCACCATCCACACTGATTACTTTCTTCCATGATTGACAAGGCCTACCTGGCTGCTTCCTTTGCTTTATAATGTGCTATCCTTTGCTGTGAAAAACTGTAACCAGATAGCCACTACTGTTTTTTTTTTTTCTCCTGACACACCTAGCTTATATTTATCTGTTCTCTTCCCTTGGGTTAACAGTACTACACCCCTTTCTTTTGCATGCTCTCGGCTATTTGCCCTATAAATCATCTCTGCTGAATTTTGATGCATTGTTGTTGCACATGTTGGAAGATTAACCCTTGGTAAAAAAAAAAAAAAAAAAAAAAAAAAAGCACTTCGCTCAAAAGGTATTTGTAATCCTAGACCAAGCTTTCTGGGGTTTTAATCATGCAGTGTAAAAAAATAGGTATTGCACATACTTTCTTCTACACAAAACTTCACTGTCCGAATGAAAAGCAATTTTATCAGCTGATAAAAGGGTTAGATGCAGAGTTGTTGTAACTTTAAACCCGACACCCCCAACCCTGCTGCCCAGCCAGAGTCACCAAGCGGGATTACAGTTTGCTTCTGTTTTAAAGCACCAGTGCAACAAACAAAATTATTCCAAAAAGCTAATTTTCTGCTATGGTTCTGAAAAATATTGGCAGAACTGTTGATTTGGGTTTTCTGGATGTTTCCTGTGCTGTGTACTGTACATCTGAATTTTTGTCTCGACTCTTAACCCCCTCAGGTCCTCAACATTATTTCTAAGCAAAAATGAGGCGGCCATCTTTTTTTTCCTTCAGAAATAATTTAGAACTTTCATAAAATTCTTAAGTGATAATGAAAACTGAAAATGTTACCACCTAAAATAAACTTGAAGACATCTGGCACTGATTAAGAAGAAAAAAGGTGGGGTCAAATTTTAACCCATTTTCGTTGCACTGCAGCTTTAAATCATTTAGTGTGAAAAACGTTTAGGCTTACATTTTCTACACACACAAAAAATAAATAAATAAATTACTTTCAGGTTGATGAGCAGTCACGTCAGCTGATCCAGTGAAGGCTTAGATGCAGGAGCAATTAGCCTTTAAACCACACTCCAACCCCAGTACCTAGTCAGATCCCTAAGTGTGCCGATACGAAATTAAATCTCCGCTTTCAGTATGAAGAGCAGTCTGCAGCTGATCAAAAGGTTGGAGGGAAGCATGGGTGGCCACAGTGAAGCAGCATGGGTGGTTTCCATACGGATTCTATAAGCAGCAGTGCAGGAAGAATACACAGCAGATCAGCATCCTTAAGATACTGAGATTTGGGGGATTTTGTGCACAGACATGCGATTTTTGCGAGACGCCAGTGGAATAATTCAAAAAAAACAAAACAAAAAAAAACCCAGAAAACCAGGGTCCTTGTGCGTAACACAACCACCTTGTGCACTGTACATGTAAGGCAACTTGGTGATACAACATAACCACTGAATCATACACAGAAAGAGACCAACTGACTCCTGTACCCATTACCTTTGCCTCATTTCACACTATGAATGCTCCACCTCCATTAAAAGCATACTATTGAAGGGATACTCCACCCTCCATCCCTAATCAGCGAGTCTGTCAAGGTCCTCCTCTGATCATGCACCCCATTCCCCTGACCCACCATCCCCTCGAATCTTATGCCTCTCCCCTACAATAAGCATATAGGTATCAAACTCTTCCCGTCTACGTCAGAGCAACCAGGTGGTCTAAGACATTCCTTCACTCTCTACTTTCCAAGTGAGAAAGGGCAACCATTCTGCTCGGTTCTTGCAACATTGGAACTGGAGCAGAACAGTTATGTACTCCCATCTGTTAAGACCCGCTTCACCAGATTACTCCATTCCTGACCAGTTATCACTGTGCCGATGTTTGGCGACAACTTTTACTGTTGCAGTAGTGAAAATACTAAAAAATAATATTTCCTTCGACTTACTGCAGACCTTGCAAGGGTATACACCCAATAATGCAGGTTCTTCCCACAACCCAGAGGCCAAGCACAGAATTTATCATGTTGTTTGTCATAGTGGCCCAGTATGGTGCAGCTCCATAATGTGTTTTTGATGTCTCCCCACACACAACTCCAACATTAATCCGAATATATGGCCTTATAATGCTAAGTGACAGAGTTCAGAAAGATGATCATCTACCTAAACTCTCCCTCTCCTCTCCCTCTCTCTCCCCACAAAGATGCAGAAGTACTGAGCATTAGAACCAATTTTCCGTTTTCAAAATGGCCAATTCAGTTTGGTAAAATCTTAAAATTTGTTTCCCCATCCCCCAAAAAACACACAAACAACGGAGGGCAAATAAAATTGGTTTTGTACAAAAATATGGCTTAAAATGAAGGGCTTAGGCCAGACAGCTGGCGAAAAGTGTTCTTTCCCATTAAAAATGGACTCCCAGTGCTGGTTTAAAAACAACAACTTACATTTTTTCACCCGTGTTTTCCGCTTGAAAACTGAAACTCAGGGGCCCTAGAGAGCACACCTATGATATGGAAGCATTTTTCACTGCTCCTCACACCAGAGACGCTTAAAGCTTAAAAATATTCTTTTAAAAAGTTAAAATTTCAAGTAAACTTAGACACCACCCAACTAGAGAAGCATCTGATGAATCCAAAGCTGTATTTTGAAGCAATGGGTAGCACTAACAAAGGAGGACCAGGTGGATCTAAACTTCTACCATAGACGGAACAGGCCCCAACAGTGACGACGAGCACAACTTCAGATGCAGGCCATCGACACAAAAGCCGAAGTCATCCTACAGCGATATATATTTTTTATACTCATTTATTGAAATTGATGGTATGATTACGTCAACTATAAAAACGACAATCAAAAACCAGACAATTACATTGGCACACAGTACATTTCACCAAAAATGCAATTTTCCATTATACCTGCAAAAATTAAGGTAGGAGAGAGAAAAGACAGCAGCCCCTTCCCTCCGCCATATGTAGTAATATTTGGTTCACTGTCCAATAGTACATTGTCAAGTATCCAACCAAATAAACACAAACTTAACTACATTGCTAAGTTGACAAGCTTCATCTCTTAGGCCCTGTCCACACTACACCAGAAAAATCCCTCTGTAACGTTAGAGGGTCCAAACCGTAACGGTTTGAGTTTACACTGGTAACATCACAGAAAGAGTTTTCAAAACCGTTGCTGAAAACGGATATTCTGGGCCTGTCTACATTACATAAGTAAAATCTTGTAACTTTATCAGTGGTAAGGCGGATGCACTTTAACGTTTTGGCTCTGTTTACACTGCACTGAAAAGCTGTAATGTTTTGAAACTGGTGCAGACTAAAAATGTTACAATGCATCCACACTACCACTGAAAACATTTTGAAAACATTACAGGATTTTACATGTGTAGTGCGGACAGGGTTAAATAGAGCTTTGAAACCATTACAGAAACCATTGTTAAAACCACCTCACAACAGGTTTCTGTAATGGTTACAGAAACGCTTTCTGTAATGTTACCAGTGTAAACGCATTCAGTTATGGTCAGTTTGGACCCTCTAACATTACAGAGGCAGATTTCAAGGGTAGTGTAGACAGGGCCTTTCAACCTATAATGGTTTCAAAACATTAGATTTTCAGTGCAGTGTGGACAGGGCCTTAGTCTGTATATAAAAATTAATTACTGCTCGCACTCTTTACAGGGAGTGTATGGTAAGGGACCAGAATGTCATCTAGGGTAGAGAGCCTGGTAATGGAGAGGCAGCAGGCCCAGCTAAGGTATGGTATTGGGTGTGGGGGGGGGGGTGTAATAGAAAGGATGAAAAAAAAACTTCATTTTCCTCATATAATTCCCACCTGGTCCATCTATTCATAAATTGCTCTGTTCTCAGATTTATCTTATCTGAGTCTTTCCATTGTTTGTCTGTCTGTCAGTCTTTCCACTGTTTGTATTCTTTCTATAAGTTCGACCCAGTCTGATGAGGTCGGTCGGAAGGGTTGCTTGCAGCCAACGCTTTGTAATAGTTTTGAGAGCAGCAATTACCAATATAGCCCACAGATACTGCCCTTCAAACATGAAGTCTTGCTATATTATGACATATGCAGTGAGTCCCAACCTTCGAACTGCTCCGGAGGTGAAAGAGTTAACTTTCCATGCCAGGCATGGAACGCTGAGCTCGAGCTCGGTTGAAACTCTGTCTGTTGTTCTTCAAACTCAAACCGTCAGATTCTTTACTCTACCTCACTGAACAGTCGCTCCGGAGATTTCTCCTTCTGCTCGGTTCATTTTGTCGGTTAAAGTATTGTTTTTCTTGGTTTTCAACCAAAATTAAACCGCAACCGGTCGGTTCAGACTGTCTGTGATATTTGTGAGTACTAGATAGGTTTTACATTGATTTCTATTCTGTGTGGAACTTGTAAACAGTTTATCGGTTTGGTTTGAACCGATCAGGTTGTTTAAAATATATTAATCTGTCATTTAGAGTGTGGTTAGCGGTTCTTATCGGTTCTAAAAAAAAAAAAAAAAAAAAATTTTTTTTACTTTTTTTCCATGACCCGTGACACGGTTGAGAACCGATAAGAGGGTCCTACCTGGCGGATTGCCATAAACGGGTAAGTTTGGTTAGGACTGGCACTATGTCTGAGAAACCCAAAAGAAAAACCAGGCCCACTGGGTTTCAACACTGCAGTGTCTGTGGGGAAGTCTTTGCCAAGACTGACCCCCACACCACCTGTATTTATTGTCTGGGGTTTGACCACCTCAATGCAGACTGCCAGATTTGTAAAAAATTTCCTGCAGCTACCCTGGAAAAGAGAGTTGGTAGGCTCAGGGAAAGGGAGGCCAAAAAGTCCGCTGAACCGGATGGCCAGCCCAGTTCCAATCGAACCAGAGGGAGTGCCCTCTGACCAGGGCGAGACTTTCTCGGGCCAAAAGAGATCCGACTGAGTCGGTTCCAGCAAAAAGGACTAGGAAATCAGCTGGTGTGGAGCCAAAACTTTCCTCTCCAACCACTGAAGAAATAGCCAAAGCGATTAAAATTGTCCAGTCGCTTTCCCCGGTTCCGACCGAACCGGCACCATCAGGTAAGCGTCCGGTTCGGCCGGTTCCACCGGTTCAAGAGTATGATGTAGAGGAATATTATGAACCAGAGGAGGGGGAAGAGGAGTATGAGGAGAGTGAATGTGGATTTGAAAGTCTGGATGTGCCCATTGACCCGGACATCTCCCCAGAGAGACCTTCAGGAGTGTCTCCTCCTAGGCTTTGAGTCCCCTTCTCATTTTATGTTTTATAAGAAAGTGGCTGAAACCCTCCAGCTCCCTATGGAGGAAGCTGTGGATGATCACGAGGAGCCTGACTATGTGGAAATGATGGATATCCCAGAGTCAAGGAGGCTGTCTATTCCTTTGCATAAATCTTTTGGGAAACAGTTAAAATTCTAAAAACTCCTCACACTATACCTCCTGTCGATAAGAGAATGGACAAGAGGTACACATTGTCAGGCACTGATACAGAGTTTCTTACACAACAATGCAGCCATGTTGGGGTAGTGCAGGCTGCAGCCTGTGACAAGGCAAATATTCCCTTGGCTTCACACCCCCCTGACAAGGACTCCAGGAGGATTGATGCCATGGCAAAGAAACAGTACATGGCAGCATCCTTGGGACTCAGACAGGCAAATTATATGGCTTATGTTGCTAGATATCAGAAATCCAGATGGGATATTGTTATGGCTCTAGCAAAACAGGTCCCTGGCCAGCTTGCCAAGAAGCTGGAGCAGGTGGCTGCTGATGGTATTGAGGCATCCAAGGTGCAATTCCATGCTGCAGTGGACTCGAATGATGTGTTATCAAGAGTCATGGCTACATCTGTGGCACTTCGCAGAATGGCTTGGCTCAGATGTTCTAGCCTGTCACAGGATACCCAGACTAAGGCCATGGATTTTCCTGCTGTGGGTAATTCTCTGTTTGGGGAGCAGACCGAGAATTACATAAAGAAAATGGATGAGTACAGGACCACCTATAGGAGTGCACAGGCCAAGGAAAGGCAGGCTACTCCTCAAAGGCAGCTTTCCAGGGGCAGGGGCAGGCCTTTTTAACAAGCCCAGGCCTCCTCTTCTGCTTATGCCCAGAGGGGGTTCTTTAGAGGGAGAGGCAGACGGGGTACAAGCAGGCCTGCTTCCACCCCTCGGCCCAAAGCCCCTGCCAAGCAGGCACCCCAATGGGGTTGCCAGGGCCGATTCTCAGCTACCTGTAGGGGGCAGGCTGGCTTACTTTGTCCAGGACTGGAAGTCTCTAACATCAGACAAGTGGGTCCTGGAAGTAGTAAGCCAGGGACTGGTTCTCAGCTTCAAAAAATTTCCAAAGATGAGAACCAGATCCTTTCCACCTGCAAATCCACCAGAGGCACTTGCCCTAGAGGCAGAGGTCTCTTTCCTCCTGGCTCTCAGAGCTGTGGAAAGGGTTCCACCCCTACACCAGGGCAAAGGGTTGTACTCCAGGTACTTCCTTACCCCAAAAAAGACAGGAGAATGGCAGCCCATCCTGGATCTCAGATATTTAAACAAGCACCTTTTAAAACCAAAATTCAAAATGGTGACTCTCGGAATTATTCTACCCTATCTAAGGCCAGGGGACTGGCTAGCATTCCTGGACCTCAAGGATGCCTACTTCCATATTTTCATCAGAAGCTCCCATCGAAAGTACCTCAGGTTCGAGCTGCCCTCAGGCCATTACCAGTTCAGGGCAATGCCCTTTGGCCTCACCTCTGCTCCAAGGGTATTCACAAAATGCCTGGCAGTAGCAGTTGCTTCCCTAAGAAGGCAAAAAATTGCCATCTTCCCTTACCTGGACGACTGGCTCGTAGTGGGCCAGTCTCCAGACCAAGTCAAGTTACATCTACAGATAACTCAGCAACTGCTCACCTCCCTAGGTTTCCTTCTGAATCTTTCAAAGTCAGTTCTAGAGCCTGTCCAACTCCTCACCTTCATAGGCGCAGAGCTGAACACAGAGAAAGCCAGAGCCTTCCTTCCTTTGGACAGGGCAAGCACCCTGGTCTCTCTGGCCTCCTCTTTCACCCTGCAGGTGTCTCGACCAGCGAGGCATTTTCTACAGCTCCTGGGGCACATGGCTGCCTCTACAGCAGTCGTACAGGGAGCAAAATTTCAGATGAGGGACATCCAGTTCCATTTGAGAGCCTTTTGGTCTCAAAGGAAAGACCCTCTAACCAAATTGATCCCAGTAACTCGACCCCTGATCCAGGCCCTACAGTGGTGGCAGGATCAGAGCAATCTGAGGCAGGGGGTTCCCTTTGTCACTCAGTCTCACTCCTTAATCCTTACTACAGATGCATCCCTCTTGGGGTGGGGAGCTCACATGGGCGACCTCACTACCCAGGGACTGTGGTCCCCTCAGGAATCTCTGCTCCACATCAATCTGTTGGAACTCAGAGCAGTTTTTCTAGCACTTCAAGTTTTTCCAAATCTGTTCAGAACAAAGTAGTACAGGTCAGAACAGACAACACCACCACAATGTGGTACATCAACAAGCAAGGGGGCACTCTGTCTACGGCCTTGTGCACCGAAGCAATGAAGTTGTGGTCTCTGGCTTACTCCCTTAACACCTCCCTTACGGCAGTTCACCTCCCAGGCAAGGACAATGTCCTGGCAGATTCTCTCAGCAGGATTTTCCAGGGCCATCACAAATGGTCACTGGACCCCCTGGTCTTGGAGGTGATATTTGCCAGATGGGGCACCCCGCAGATAGATCTTTTTGCAGCCCCAGACAATCACCAACTCCCCCTTTTTTGCTGCAGGCCCCCAGTGTTGGGCTCAGTCCCTCTGGATGCCTTAGTTCTCAATTGGGAATGGAAGTTTCTCTATGCTTTCTCCCCCTTCCCTCTCCTGTTCAAAGTGCTAGTCAAAATCAGATCTCAACCCTGCAAGATTATCCTGATTGCTCCAGATTGGGCCAGACAGCCCTGGTATCCACTCCTACTGTCCTTAGCAGTCCATCTTCCCCTGTGTCTTCCCAGGAATCACAACCTGTTAACCTGTGCCCAGGGGAGGGTTTGGCACCTGAACCTCAAATCTCTCAATCTCAAGGCCTGGCTCTTGAAGAGTTAGAGTTTGCTGACCTACACCTCTCCCAAGGTGTAATGGATATACTGAAGGCTTCTAGGAAACCTTCCACCAGGGCTACCTATAACTCCAAATGGAAGAGGTTTTCCATATGGTGCTCTGGGAAGCACATTTCCCCAGAATCTGCTGATTTACCCACAGTCCTGGATTATATGGTCCATTTAAATACCTTGGGGTTGAGACAAGCTACCCTAAAAGTACATTTGGCAGCTAGGTCTGCTTTTATTTCAGCAGGTAAACAGTCTTCTCTTTCAGCTCATCCTGTATTCCCCAAGTTTTTTTAAGGGATTGCTTCATACCAACCCTCCATTCAGAGACCCTGCCCCTGCCTGGGATCTTAATATTTGCATTGCTCAGCTTATGCAACCCCCCTTTGAGCCTTTGTCTTCAGCAGAGCTTAAGTACTTGACTTGGAAGACTGTGTTTCTGGTAGCCATCACTTCTGCCAGACGCATAAGTGAATTACAAGCTTTGTCAGTGGAGCCTGATTTTATCTCCTTTCATAGAGATAAGGTGGTCCTCAGGACTAACAGGAAGTTCTTGCCTAAGGTGGTTTCAGATTTCCACCTTAAATCAATATATGTCTCTTCCAGTGTACTTCACTGACCATTCCTCCTCTGGCGAGAGGAGGCTGCACAGCTTAGATGTGAAGAGAGCCCTTAGCTACTACATAGAGCGTACCAAGGGTCACAGGTTTGACTCCCTCCAACTTTTCCTCACTTATGGTGAGGTTGGCAAAGGGAAACCTGCCACTAAAAGATCCATTGCCAGGTGGATTGTCTCTTGTATCCAATTTTATGAAAAACTGGGTAAGGTTCCCCCCTCAGGCCTGAGGGCTCACTCTACCAGAGGTACAGCTGCGTCTCTGGCTGCTGCCAGGGACATCTCTATCCTAGAGATATGTCAAGCAGCTACCTGGAAAACAGTTCACACTTTTACAAGCATTACTCCCTGGACATCCAGGCTAGGAGTGATGCTCGGTTTGGCACATGCTTCACAGCCTATTTCCTAAGTAGGTTCTGTCACCTCCTCCATGGAGGTACTGCTGTGTAGTTCAGACATGTCATAATACAGCTAGATTTCATGTTTGAAGAAAAATTACTCACCTTAGTAATGTTGTTTCTTCTAATGGAGTCTTGCTATATTATGACCTCCCCGCCTGCCCCTCTCAGAACCTCTGTTTTTGGGATGTGGGTGGGCAGTGCAGTGTTGGCACTTAGTAGATGCCCACCTTGTTGTTTTCACCCCTCCTTTTTGGGGTGACTTGGTGTTGTGTTTTTCATTTTTTGGGTCTCCTGACTTGAGTCTTTGTTTTGGGACCAAAAAATGTGTTCTTATGTTTAGTAGCCAGTTGGCTAGTGTAGGTTTACAGCTTCCACACAGGACCTCAGTGAGTTTAGCTCGTAAAGATCTGACGGTTTGAGTTTGAAGAACAACAGACAGAGTTTCAACTGAGCTCGAGCTCAGTGTTCCATGCCTGGCATGGAAAGTTAACTCTTACCTCCGGAGCAGTTTGAAGGTTGGGACTCACTGCATATGTCATAATATAGCAAGACTCCATTAGAAAAAACATTACTAAGGCGAGTAATTTTTTCTTCTTTCCCCTGGATCCCCTGCGGGATAATGCCCAGCATGGCGTGCTCAGGACTCAGTTGCAATTCCACTCCAAACAATGACTTTAAATGTTGTTCTATTATATGCCAATATCCCTTAAGCAGCGGGCAGGACCATAACCTATGTGTCATGTCCGCTTGAAGATCAGAACATCCCTTCCAACATTTACCTTGGGTCAGTATCCCCATTTTGGCCAGTCTTTGAGGGGTTAAAAAATATCGAAGTTTGATTTTCCAGGAAAATTCTTGCCATATCTGAGAGGACATTACTCTCCAGCTGCTTAAACAGATCTTTTGCCATGTGGAATCATGGTTAGCAACCCCAATTTCTTGGGCCCATTTCTGTTGGCATGTCTGGCATGTATGGGCCCGATCCGCTTTCGGGTTCCAATACAGAAACATAGAAACACAGAATCTGACGGCAGATAAGGACCGCTTGGCCCACCCAGTCTGCCCATTTCCTTACCTAGTGGATAAGCTGCAGATCCTAGTTAACCAGCAGCCTACTTCTTCCTACCCCCAACCCCTAGAATTGCCTAGAATATAACCTGGTAATGGCTCCTTACCACTATCAGAGGCCCAAATTGTTTCATACACTTCTGGGAAAGACCTAGGATCCTTCAGTAGTGTTACATTTCTCATTTCTAAGTGTGGTGTTAATCATCTCTCTGAATTGATCGTAGTGGATAATATCAGCTGATTTCCACCCAAACTTTCTAGCCAAACTTTCAAAGGGCAGTAGTGAGTTTCCCTGCATCAACTGCCATGGTGCTCTTACCCACTATCTGCCTGTCTCTGGAACCATTGATATTCTGTAGCAGACAGAAATTTTTTATCTTTTGTCCAGTTATATTTCCAACTATACAGTGTTGGGCGAGTTACTTTTTCTATTACGTTCTATTTTGTTTAGAAACTTGATCCGGAAGCTATGTGCAGTAACTAGCAAGGATGAAACGTATTTTGTAGAAAGTAATACACCTGAAAGTTACTTATTTGTTTTATACAAAAAATAAAATGATGACATTTATTTGAAACTAATAGGTTAGTTACTAGTTACTTTCAAATAAATGTGATCAGTTGCATATTACTTTTGTATAGAAACACAAGTAATTGTAACTTTCAGGTGTATTATTTGTTCCAGTACTTCTCCATCCTTGTTAGTTGACTGCACAGAGCTTTCTGGAACAAGTTTACAAAAGTAATAGAACAAGTAACTTACCCAACACTGCAACTATACTTAGCCATGTAGCCCCTTCCTGTTACCTGTGTACTGTCCCTCTAAGGTAGTCTGTGTGGTGGTTAACCCCTTCTATCTATATGGGAGAACATCAGCCTTGTGGGTGTCCGGTCCTTACTGTATCTTAATTCTATCCATCTGTTGCCAGTGTGTTTTATAATGTCCATGAGCCCACAAGAGTGCTATCTTCATATGTGCAGCCGTCCCATAATCATGTAAATTAGAACATGCCCTGCCTCCTTCCTTTTTAGAGAGAGATACAACGTCTTGTATGAGATTCTGGGTTTACACCCTGCCCACAAAAAGTGCAGGAGGAGTCTGTCAATCCACCATCTCTCTGATTGGGATGACACAAGGCACACTCTGAAAGAGGTACATCAGTCTTGGGACCATATTGGTTTTAATACTTTTCAGTTGGGAACACAATGGGAATGGCATAGCATCCCACATGTGCAGGTTGGCTTTTTTTTTTTTTTTTTTAAATCGAGGGTTGGTAGTTCTCAAAAAGGGAAGCCGGATCTCCACTAAGGTATACATCTAGGTATCTGACCACCTTACAATTCCATTTCATGGGATATTTTTGCTGGAATGCCAAGGGAACCTGCGAATTGAGAGTCAGGACTTCTGTTTTTGTCCAGTTCAGGGTATACCCCAATACATTTGAAGAGTTCTATCTGAGAAAAGATTTCTGGCAGAGTCTTCTCTGGATCTGTAAGGTAAAGCAGGATATCATCCGCATACAAGGAAAGCTTATGCTCTACACACCCCCAACTGCACTACTTTTAGGTTTTGATTTAACCTGATACTCTGGGCCTAGGGCTCTATGTAGAGCGGAAAGAGTAGGGGGGAGAATGGGCAGCCTCATCTGGTTCCCCCTACCAGCTCAAAGGGCCCAGATAGGTGTCAGTCAGCCCTAATGTATGCTTTCGGTTTGGCATACAGTTTGAAAATAAATTTGATTAAAGGGAGGGGGAACCAAAACCAGCCAGGGTACCCCGCATAAAACTCCAGGATACTTGATCAAAGGCCTCTTCAGTATCTAGGCACATCAAATAAGCTGAAGTGTCCCTATTCCTCAACTGTTCTACAATATTTACCGATCTTCTGATGTTATGCATGGTTTGTCTACTGGGTACAAAGCCCATCTGATCTACGTGAATAAGGGTTGGAAGTATTTGTTCAAGTCGTTTCGCCTTTATACTGGTCAGGAGCTTATAGTCTGTATTTAATATAGATATTGGCCTATGTGAAGCACATAGTGTGGGGTCCCTGGCTGGCTTAGGAATTAGTGAAATAATTGCCTGTGCCCACGAAGGGGCCACCTCGCCCCCAGTCCAGACCCTGTTGAAAACTGCCAACATTATGGTGGCCATTTCCTTCCTAAACTACTTGTAAAATTCATTAAGGAGGCAGTCTGTCCCTGAGCATGTCTGCCTTTAGCCTTGTTATGGCAGACTAATTCACCGGGAGTCACTGGGCAGTTGGCATGTCTCGAGCTTCTTGTGTCACTTGGGGAAGTTGTAATGGATCCAAAAAAGTTGCCATTTCTTGATCGGGGGAAGAGGCTCCCTGTGAATATAGCTTCAGATAAAAAAAATTTTGAAAACATCCGCAATCTCCTCTACTTGGTACCTCCATGTTTTATTTTTCTCAATCCAGGATTCTTGGTATACTAGCCCTTGCCCTATTTTGGCACAGTCTACAAGTTAAGAGTCGAAAAGCTCTCGGTCCCCCCTCGTAATATCTCCGAGATAAGTAATTTCTGTTCTACCAGACAGTCCAATATCCCCAATAACTCTTTATATCGAGCCAGTTGCTTACCCCATCTATGTCTAGCTTTTGTTGTTGTTCCCTTTCCAGGAATGCCATTTGTTCTTTTAAAAATTTTGTTCTTTCCCCCCTCCATCGCTTTAGGTGGGGCAGAGATGGCTATAAATGTTCCCCCAATTATGGCCTTTATCATATCCCAAAGTATGTCTGGCAACACATCTGGGGTACCATTTTCCTTTATGGCCTGTTCTATTGTTTGAATTGTAGTCTGGATTTCCTTGTCTTGTAATAGGGACGCATCAAGTCTCCAAAAGGTGGAGTGCTTCACAGGGCCCAAGGCTACTCTTAGGAAAATAGGGGCATGGTCAGACAAAGTAATGTCCCCCACCCAGGATTCTCTACAAATACCTGCGATTTTCATTAAAAATTCCCTGTAGAACTGAAAACCCAATCCCGGAGGTGCATATATGGTCACCTAGGTGGTCATGGTTCCATTAAATATACCCTTAATTCCCCACGTACCTACCTTCCTTGTCCACTACTGTATCCCTATGCTCAAAGGTGATTTTAGTGGTTATCAAGATTGCGGTGCCCCACCTACGACTTTTTATAAGAGGAGTCGAATACCATCTGGTACCCAAATTTCTTCAGTTTGGAATGCTCCTCTTTGTTCAGATGAGTCTCTTGGAGCAATATAAAATCATCCAATTTACGTATGTACGTCAGCATTTCGACTCCGCTTAATTTGGATGGGCAAGCCCATTCACATTGTAGGACACTACTAGTATATCCTACTCATCCATGACTATCCTCATTTGCCCCATTTGTAACTACCCAGTTATTTCATGATCAATTTCATCTACCCATCCCCCAACCCTTCAGCAGTTTGTCTCAGTTCACCAAGCTCATCATCAACGTTAACAATCAGAACAATTACAAGCAACATATTTAAACTGTAACATGACTAATAAAAACATTTTTATTGCTGTGCTTCCACGCTGTGGAACGTCTCCTTCTGGAGAGTTCTAGGTCCTGCACTTTCCGCCTACTAAAAATCAGCAGGAAGGCCAGAACGAGGGGTTTGGTTTACCACCCTTTAAGGCAGTACCCTCCCCCAAAAGCCCAACTGGTAGAGTTCTTGGGCTCCAAGACGCTACTGCATGTGTCGTCTACCCCGGGTAGCGAGATGTTACCACCCGGCCAACAGCAGTTAGTCCCTAAGAAGCAAGGGAGAAAAAGAAATACCCAGTATGCCCCCCTAAAACCATCAACCCATTGTTCAAAGTAAATATGCAACATTGCCTTCCCACCATATAATTCGATGCGGTCAGCCTGTAATAGGAAAAAAACACTTCTGCCCCCAAATGGGTTCAGTAGTAACAAGCTGGGTTTGAAAAAGCAACTGAAAAATTCCGACCCATGCTTAAGATTGCAGCATACGTCTTGCCATTTAAAAAGAACACACACAAACACGGGAGGAAAATAAATGTCTGCAAGTGTTCCACACTCACTGCAAGTGACCAGTTCAGCAGGCAGGTAAAGAACATCATGCCTACCAGTGAGTTCAACAAACACGAAATGCACCTGAAACCCATCATAAGGTCCAGATCAGTGACAACTTTATAACTGGAATGGGCATAATTTAAACTAGTGGTCTAAGCCCTGTGATCAGCCTGGTCTCAGCTCAAGTGTCCGGTGGAGCAAACAAAGTTTACTGCAGATCAACTAGCGCTCCATCACATTTGTAGGCTTTAGTAGAGACCCTCGGGCTTTCCATTAAAAAAAGTATTTCTGGAAAAATACCATGGAGGTGCAACACCTCCTTGAGTGGGAACAGTCTCGAAAAGCAAGTTAAAGATCCTCAAGCAGCAAGAGGATTGTAAGGACTCAGCAAGGTAGCTGAAGTGTTAGTGTGGTGAAATACCTTACCCGGTCAGTCCTGAGAGTCCTTGTTTCTATCTTTTCGGGCGCCCAGAAGCCTGTGGATCAAGCTCCGTATGGCCTGATGGGAAGCCATCGATGACACGCTCTCATCGCGACCCCTCTTCCTGCCGTTGGTTGCTACCTTCCAATCTGACTGCCCTGTGTGCGGCTGCTTGGAAATGGAGTTTTTCTTCGGGGGCCTCTCCTGGCTCCATACGGCCTTTGTCAGTCAGGGCCTGGCGCATTTCATCTGCAGAACTGTAGGTTCATTGCTCTTCTGGACAAACACACCCTCATCTTTGCAGAATTGGGTGTGTAGAAACGTATCCCCTTAGTTTTCAGCCTTTTGATGATGTCCGAATATTGTGCTCTCTGGCACATTTCCAGCGGGAAATCATGGTCAAAAAAAACAATTTGGAGGCAAGATATTTAACCTCCTTCATTTTCCATGCTCTAGCCAGGATGTCCGATTTTGTAACTATTAAATTGTAATATAATACACTTTGGTCTCATGTTGGAGTCTGCCAGTTTAGGTTGCAGGGCTCGGTGTGCTCTTTCAATACCGAGAGAGTACCCGTTGGCAACTGTAGCACATCTGTTAAGAGGTCCGACAAGGATTCTGTCATTAGACCAGTCTCTGTGCCTTCAGGCAATCCGTATATCCTTAAATTCTCTCTTCTCAATCTGCTCTCTAGGTTGATGCACTTATCTTGTAAACATTCCGTTTGTTCAGCTAGGGCTTGGATTATAAGGGCAGTCTGTGCTGTGCCCTCCTCCACATCTCCTATTCGGTTTTCAGCCATCTCAAGTCGGCTCTCCAGACCAGTCAACTTTTGATGCAGGGAGCGAACCTCCTGCTCGTTTTCGGCTCCAATCTCCTTTAGTTCATGAAATAACTGCTAAAAAGCATGATCTTGAGAGCTGATCGTGCTCCTCCTCCTCTGTGTCGGCCATACTTGCTGGAGACTGGCTCCTACTCAAGGCTGGAGCGGGCTGCGCTAATCTTTCACCATCCTTGGCGTTAGAGCTCGTTTGCACTACACAGCTCCAGTGCCTGTCCTTAAAATAACCTGCATTAGCCATTCTTGTCACTCTCTGTGGGTTTTTAGCTGTAAAACGTGGGTTTTATTGTCAAAGGAGGGGAGCTGCTCTCTCAGGGTCCCTGCTGGCAGCTCCATGACGTAATCAGAAGTCCTCCATCCTACAGCGTATGGGGGAACAAGATGTAAAAATAGAGGTGGCAACCAAAACAGCAAACTCCGGAGACTCAAGCGATCAAAGCCCTCTCAGCAACTGCGACATTAATGCAGGAAAATTCTCAGCTTTGTTATAGCTTGGAGGCATTAGAAAATGCTCAGCGTGCCTCCAATCTCCAGACTGTGGGAATGCCAGGACAAAAACTATCCTGACCATCTTACCTTCCTAAAAGCCTTACCTTGATCATGACTGGGCATCGCAGTTCCTTCGGGCCTATAGAATTTCCCCACGATCTGCTACTGCACAGAAGCATCTACCCCATACTATACTCCTGGTCATGGATGGTATGTCAACCCAGGACTATTTACTTCGGGTCACTCAAACAACAGAGTATTTAAACTATGATGGACATAAAGTACACATCTCTCCCTCTGCTCCAACTTGTCATAAGCCATTAGGGAATGGCATAAACAATTTGATGGGGTTTGTGCACAGTTGAGAGGCCTAGGAGTGGTGCATTCATTGTTGATGCCAGCGCAGCTGAGAATATTTTATGATATCTGTGGAAGTCAGACTTCTGAAGTTTGCAATCTCTGAAGTCAGTCGAAATCCTTTGGAATGATCTATAAATACCCCTTAGCATTATGAGGCTGGCATTCAGAGGGAAATCAGGACATTGGGCTATGTAAGTTTACTTACAGATTCCAGTGGGAAATTGAAAACTATTCATCTTTGAGGCTAGAAATTTATGGTATTAAGCCCTGTTTTGCATGCCAGTTTTCATGGAAGAATACTTTGTTTTAGTGCTTTATTCAATTATAAAACTGAACAGTGGCAACAGGGGTGTCAAAAAAAAAAAAAAAAAAAAAAGGGGGGAATTTCACGTGTAAGAAATGCTGAAAACTCTGAGGCACATTCTATGAACTCTCCAATAAGACAAGCACAGGAATATACTTGCTGAGATAGGAGAAAATACCCTGTGGGCAATAAAGCACTACAGACTGTGCCAGCAACACATTGCTATTTTCTTCTGGGGTAGGTGTCTCACACAGCCCTATGGTCCGCCCTCCCTCCCTCCCCTGGCCTCACTTCTCTCAGTTTCACTCTCTGTTGTCCCTCTCTCCTTTTATTGCTTTCTTTTATCACAGAAATACTTAATTGACTTTTACATTTGTTGACAAAGTTTGCAATATTTTGTCATTCATACATCCATTTCAGTGCTATAGATTCACATT
>CM028129.1:351442500-351487500 GCA_016271365.2 Neoceratodus forsteri | reverse complement strand
GGCCGCCCATGAAATGAGCAACAGTGATGTTTTAGCGAAGCACGGTTAGAGTGACTGTACTGGAAGCAGAACAGCGAGTGATGTATACAGCAAATGCTAGAGGGAGCTGTGCAGAATGACTACATGGGAGGTAGTCTGGCCAGGCATTTCGAGCTGGCCATCTGGTGTAGTGGGTGTGCATACCTACAGCGTGACAGGACCTGGGTTTGGAGCTGGCCATAGGTGGGTGAAAATATTTTGTAGTATTGAAGAGCCAGGCATGTGTACATTTTTTTTTTGGTTTGTTTGTTTTAAACAGTTCCCCATTTACTGGATATATGCTCTGCAGTCTGTCACCATCCTGCATATGGACCCCCGTTGTGATGCCTTGTACCCCAGTGTCAGGCTCCCCCCGGAGTTGGTCATCTTAGTAAACTGAAGTGCCCATTAAAAAAAGAGTAGTCAGTTTAGTACCTCGAGCGTGTGTTGCAGACCTCGCCAATTCTGGGTCCGCTGTTGTGTAAGGTCACCATTTCTGTTATCGGCGATGTGTACTCACCGTTGTATCGATCACTGTAATTTCATCGCTCGTATCACATGGAACATAAGAAAGTGGGAAACCATGAAGGACTTGAGGCTTGTTCCAATGTGCCCCACAGCTGGTGGTACTTTTCCTGCTGGTTTGTGGCAGAGTATTGCATGTGCTCCGATTTCATACATTACAAAACAGCTTTCACCAAATGCACCACAGATGAGGGAGAATCTAGCCACCAGTGCTTGGCCAACACCAATTTCCCAACTGCGATCCCGAGCAGTTGTGGGGGATTCCCTGCCTCCCCATCCCCACGTGGAAAAGCAAGAAGCATCTCTGTTGCATCAGGGGGCTGTGAAGAACCCAGGGTCCTAGAGAGCACTAAAGCAACCTCAAATCAAAGACAGCATCTTGGGGCAGGACCAAATCATATGGAAAAAGGTTCCAGACTGCGTTTTACACTTTGGGCATTTTTCAGGTTTTGCTGGATCAATTTTATGGGCTAATGCTGGCGTAATTTAGGTCCTGTACAAGACATTGTAATGTACTGCTCAGTTTATCAACCGAACACTGCGTACCATTCCAGAATATCACTTCCCAGTCTCCCCCAGTGAACCCAGAGGGCTCAAGATCAGCCTCCCAGCTCTTTAAAAATTGAGAAGGGATCCAGTACCGCACCCACGAGGAGCTTGAAGCACTTAGTGGCTTAAGGAGAGTTCTGGATGGACCATTAACAAAAATTTCTTCCAGTGGGGATCGTCCAAGGGTTGGGGAAAATCTCAGGCTCCTCCCATTGCCATCAAATCTTGATCGTATCTGGAGGTAGGTTAAAAAGAGGGAGGCATGTAGGCTATGCTGTTTAGTCAGTTGTTAAGTTAGGAGAATACCCTGCTGGTATAAATGCGATAGAAGGTACACCCCTACCCATCCTTCGCCAGCTGTCAAGAACTTGCCGTACTGGTACAGGAGTACGGTGAGACTACCAAAGGGCATGCTCTATTGAGGGATCTGGAGATAAGGACAAGGAATAGTTCAAAGGTTTGTGAGTAAGGGGCCATACCCTCAAGGATGATCTAGTAAAGGGATTTTTGACCCCATTTTACAGCGATTTTTGCAAATGCAGGTGTAAACATCAAGCTGTATAACAGTGTTCTATCAACCTCCTCCAAATCCACCCAAGCCCTCACAGGACCAGAGACGTCCTGGGCAAGGTCAACCAGAAAGGCCAATTGAGAAACTAGGAAGTACACACAACTGGGCAGGCCCAGACCTCCCTTCCCTACTGGTTGCCAAAGTATCTCCCTTTAAATTCGAGGCCTCCAGTTTTTCCACAAGAGGGATGAGACAGCCTTGCAGTGCTTATTTAGGACATAAATAGGTAGTGTCTGGAATATATACAAGCACTGAGGAAGTACACAAAGTTTAACGAGCTTGACCCTACCTATACTATTGGCTTGCAGTATAGTCTACAAGTTAGAGGAACAAGCTTGGTAAATCCAGCAGCCCAGACCCGTTTGATTCTCACAACCTCCAGTTGCATACTGTGACTCTGAGCAAGTCACTTAACCGCTCAGTGCTCCCAGGTTGCCCCTGAAAAACAGGCACTTGTGCCTAGTGGACCTTACCCGGTTACGGAAGACTAAAATTAAAAAAAAAATAAATAAAACAAATACAAGGGTTAGGAGGAGAGAGGCCCATCGATTACAGTCCTTCCAGATTTTATGTAGGAGTGGTTTATAATTTAATTCCAGCAGCTTTGAGTGTGTACTTGGGATACCTAGGTACTTAAAGATCGACCGTACACATTTCATAAAAAGCTTCAATTCCCTTGAATTCACATCCCTGTGTCATGATTAGTGTTACCTGAAAATATCATGCCGTTTGGTTTTGTGGTTTTCTTTAAAATCTGTATCTGTTAATGTGCTCTGCAGTAACTGAAAACAGTAAAGAAACAGTTAAGATTTTTCTGTCCCTATCAGTAGGCGATGACATCTTTCATGTCTAACCTGTTGCTTCTGCAATTAAGTCTGAGTGACTGAAAAAGCTGCTGCAGTTCCCAGCCAGAACAGTCTGTAGACTTCCGGTTCCGCCATGGCTTCTATCAGTAGTTAGGCGAGCCACTCTGCCCGATCTGCAAAATAAATCCTCGAAAAAAATACACAGAGGGATGAAAATGAAACTGAAATGGCCTCCAGAGGATTACATAAAGACAGAGGAGCTAGAACACATACCCCGCACTCACGGAGTGGAAAGGAAACTCTGGGATCAGGGCAAAACTCCCCCACACAAGGCTTGCCTGCCGCTATGCCCACTAACAACTTGGCCCAGGCATATGACACAGCTGAAGAGACTGAACACCTCTCCCACTCCCTGTTTGCAACTCTGCTAAGAGAATTGCAAGACATGAGAGCTGAAAATAAATCAGAATTTAAGCAGTTAAATCAAAAGCTCGAGGGTAGAGAGCCGAATGCAAGAAGCAGAAGACCGTATCAGTTCTACAGAGGACAATCTAATGCACATTGGTCGCATGGTCTCAGCATTATGACACCATGCAATCAATACGGAGTTAAAATGCCTTAGACCTAGAAAGCAAGTCACGGAGAGATCATTTAAGATTGTATGGCCTGAAAGAAGGGGAAATAGTTTTTTTTTTTTTTGTTGTTGTTTTGTTTTTTTAAACTGACATGCTGCGGGATGTATTAAACTTGCCCCAAGGCTATAAGCTAAAATTTAGAGAGCACATCGAGCCCTGATGCCTAAGCCTAAAGACCCTGCAGCACATCCTCACTCTGATGATAAAATTCCACAGTTAGAGTCAAGGAAGATATTTTAAAAAGGGCCTGGCAGCAAAGGGAAGTGAAGTAGCTAGATTCGCGGCTTTTTTTTTTTTTTTTTTTATAAACAAACACCACAACTACCCTTCAAACATACAAGAACAGCAAGAATATACCCCACTGACTAAGATACTCCGAGCTGAAAACCTACATGTTCAAACCCCTCCAAATTGCGGGTCTTTTGGAAGGAAGGCACAGAAACTTAATTACCAAGAAGCCATATAGGTCATGAGGAAAAGGAGCTTAGAAACACCGGAGCAATCAATGGTACAGACTCAAAAGCGACGCGATCAAGACAAACCATAGCAGACAGTGTCGGCGAAGAAGACCAGAACCCAGTCTAATGTAACCCACTCTGAATCTATCTCTTTGCTCCGGCATTTACTTTAAAAACTCCCAGGTATCTCAGATCAGGACCTACACCAGATGGAAGACTGAGGTGGACTCGATTACTCGGGACTTGGTTTGTGGTTTGCAGTGAGTACTGTTCAATAGCCTTCTCAAGACCAACTGCGCGAGGGAACGGAGCTATACTGAAAAATCGAGACATTACCATGTCTCAGAAGACTTCAAACACCAAGCGTCTCGACAATTCCTTTACCCAATATATAGTTTTACTGGGGTTCCCCTTCTCTTTCGCTCTCATTGATCAATCAGTGGGGGCGAGAGATGCTTCTGAGACTTTATCTGGGGTTTCGAGTTGGGTGTGGGAGTTTAGAGAGGGGGAAATTAAACTAAACCGGGGATGGGCTGCTGGAGGGGGAATACTCAAATAATACCTCTTAATGTATCTGAATTACCCCATGCCACTTTTTCTCTACATAACGAATGAAAGTAGGGAACACCCTTATATCCTTACATAGATTTGAGAGTCACCATGCAGATCGGGCTTACTGGTTAAATAAGCCGTAACGATAGGGTCGTTGTCTACCCTGACCCTGGAAGAAGTCCTCCTATCGGGGGGGGGGGGTAGTATTGTCCTCTTCAACCCACCCATACCAGTCATAAGGTGGGCACAGAGGTCGCTTATTGAAGTGGACCTCCTACCTTGGGAGCTCAAATTTAGTTTCCAATTAGGTGCCCGTTTGGCACCACTTAGTTACTTAAAATATGATTAAGAAAAATTGCTGACATTTTTACATTTGTCCTGGTACCCAATACCAATGTGAAGTTGAATTATAAACTAAATATGCTGTGGAAGTTCATACTTTGTATTACTAGGGTTCCACGATGGGTTGATACAACTGACAAAATTAAAATATTAACGCAATGAGCTATACATTTTGCTCATACAACGTTCACGGATTAACTAACCCCATAAAACGTTCCAAGATCCTGTCCTCTCTCAGACATGCAGGAGCGGACATCTTGATGCTCCAAGAAACGCATCCATCTACTATTGGGCATTTAAAATTTGAGCGCTTGGGGTTTAATCAAGTCTTTGCCTCTTCTTATAAAGGGGAGGGACGAAGGAGGGGTACTGCTATATTTATTCCATCCAAAGTTCAATTTCAAACTACAGATAAAATTGACAAAGACTGTAGATATGTTTTAATAAAAGGGAAATTGAATGAGGAACCGCCAACGATTGCGTCAGTATATTTTCCTCCTAATTCTGATTTTAATATATATAAAGCAGTCTTGTTACAGTTAACGCAGTGGGCTGAAGGACCTATTATATGTCCTGGGGGGACTTTAACGTGAATTTGAATCACATGTATGATCCACTATTACAGAAGCAGAGAATACCAAAGCAGGAAAAGAGTTTGAGTAGATTGCTTAAAGACTTGGATATGACTGATGCTTGGCAATACCTTAATGATATGGGAAGACATTACACATTCTTCTCACAGGCACACCAGACCTACTCCTCCATTGACCATTTCTTTATGACAAAGGAACATGCCTTTATGTTACAAAAGATATGGCAGGGTGAATTTATTCTCTCAGATCATGCTCCACAGTTTTTGTCTTAAAATTGACCAGTTTCAGAAATCCATAGTCTGGAGGCTCTATGTCTCCCTCTTGAGGGATAAAGAGGTTGTTCTAGAAATTAAAGATACAATCAAGCAAGCGATACTAGAAAATGATACCCAGGGAATTGATATTTCTATACTTTGGGACACGATTAAGGCAATTTGTAGGGGGAAATTCAATGCCATAGCGGCACAGAAGAAAAGGCAGACAGAACAGAAAAGAAAATCACTGTTGGATCAAATACAGGCCTTGGAGGAACAACAAACCATAAAAGTGACAGTAGGTGGCACTGCTCAATTAAAGAAACTAAAGAAAGAAATTAATTCACCATTAGATTATGTGGAACAAAAATTAATGTTCCTCTGACAGAAATCTTATGAGGGAGGCCCCCGCTCACTAAAACTTTTGGCTGGGTGGTTAAGAATGCAACAAACTAGGGCCACCATTACTTCCCTTAGACCCTCATTTAAAGATCCACCTCAGCATACTATTGCGGCTATTTCAGAAATATTTGTGAAATATTATATTATTCAACCCTCTCTATGCAGCACCCCAACCACAGCCCCTTGTAGATCAGATTCTCACTTATCTCAACTCATTAAACTTCCCCACTTTACCAACTGCCATTATGGAGTCACTAATTGCTCCAATTACGTCCAAGGAGGTAGCGGAGATAAGTAACCTTAAAACAAGTGCCTGGGGAACAATGGTCTACCAGGGGAATTTTACAAAACCTTTAAACAGGAAACTTTCCCACTTCTCCATCGATTATTTATGAACATAACTTTGCCCAAGACCCCCATCCTCCCCCTTGGCAATATGCTATCATTTCAGTGATCCCAAAGCCTGGGAAGGATCCCTCCCTGCCTGGTTTCTATCACCCAATATCTATCCTTAATACAGATTATAAAATTATGGCACCTATAATAGCTCAGACTAGCAAAATTTGCCCAAACACCAATACACCAGGATCAAATTGAATTTATTCGAGGACGTCAAGCTCAGGACAATATCAGAAGAATGGTATATTTAATTGAACATGCTCAAAAGCAAAAAATTCCAGTGGCATAACTTAGCCTAGATGCAGAAAAAGCTTTTGATAAAGTATCGTGGACTTTCTTAAAGCAAGTCCTATTAGCCTTCCAAATCCCAGCCCAACTAATTGACACTATTTTTAAATTTTACCAATCCCCCCAGATATTAGATCGAATGGCCATTTATCCCATAATTTTTCATTATATTAGAGGAACCAGGCAGGGATGTCCTAGCTCCCCTCTCTTATTTGCATTTTATATAGAACCACTGGCCCTCTTAATTCATCAAGACCTAGTACTCCCTGGAATACATCTTGCCAACACAGAGCATAAAATAGCATTGTTTGCAGGAGATGTTTTAATATACTTGGTAAAGCCAGACGAGTCTCTCCCACACTTATTTCATATACTGGAACAGTTTTCTTCCTTAGTAGGCTACACACTACATACAAGAAAAACAGACATACTGACTTTGAATTTTACCCCGGGAGACCAAATTCAAAAGCTCTTTCATTTTAAATGGGATGTACAAGTAATAAGATACCTGGGGGTTAACATCCCAAGCGACCTTAAACTATTATTTAAGGTTAATTACGCTCCCTTAATTAAAACCTTGAGATTGGATTTAAAGAGGTGGACCACATTACCCATTTCATTTTACGCTAGGAATCAAGCGCTTAAAATGAACGCGCTGCCAAGATTACTCTATTTGTTTCAGTTGGTGCCATGTGTGGTTATCTTCACAGCTTTTAAATAAATGGCAAAAAATATATATTTTTTAAGACTTTCTCTGGCGAGGGAAAAAACCTTGACTAAAATTTAAACTGTTAATGCTCCCCAAGGAGTTAGGGGCATTGTGTTTCCAAACTTACTACACTACTGGTGTGCTTCCCAAATGCGTTTGGCTCTGTTATGGGGAAATAAATACTGTACACTGGAAGCAGATAGACCTTAGCAGGCATTTGCCTTTCCCTCCAACAGAAATTCTTTTTACTCCTCAACTGATGAGAAATACTCAAGGAGCCCTCAAGGAAAGTACAAGCTCCATCCTGGAGGGATGGAAGAAAGGAAAGAATACTGCTATAAAACATTCGCTGATCATAACTGGAAATACAACTGATTTAAGAAATCCAATATTCCCACCCGCACAGGAGTATAAATGGTATGCCCTCCAGGCCTCGCGTGGATTTGAAGCACCTTGGCAAATACTTCGAAACAATACCGTGTTGACCTTTCTGGAAGCACACATAAAATATAACTGGACTTCCAAGGATTATATTTACTACCTCCAGATTAGGAACTGGATTAATCTACAGATAAAAACACAAAATTCTAAGTCACAACAGGGAGAAGATACCTCTCCTTTCATCCACATTTGGACAGTTACTGAAAGTGATCATGCTATAACATATAAATTTTTACATTCCTTTCAAAATCATCTCACAGATGTAATTAAAAGCAGATGGGGAAAAAGATTTGGGCTTCCCAATGGGTCAGCAGGAATGGCCGAAGGTTTGGCTGTCCACATGGTCAACCACTTTGTCACCCAGCTGGAAGGAGTACTTTGGAAGGTGCGTACTAGGTACTTCTTAGTGCCTAAGGTATTAGCAAAGCAAAATCCAGGGGGAAGCGGGGGAGACCACCTCGGGATGTTGGAGACAATGTGGGAAGACTGACTCCTCCCAAGCTTTTTTTTTTTTTTAAATTATGCCCCATATTAACAACATTCTGGCAGGCAGTTGCTGCGGTAATGGAAAGAGTGTTGTCTATTCAGGTACCCTTGTCACCCCAAAACATATTACTAGGTATACCCCCGAAAAACACTTAAAGATAAGGCTACTAAATACCTTTGGTCAATCTGCCTGGCAGCAGCATATACATCAATAACTAAAAACTGGAGACTTCCTAATCCCCCCACAATACTGGATTGGAAAGATATAGTAAGTCAGATACAAAAAATGGAACAATTAACACATAGCATGCAGGACAGAACTGCAGTGTACCAGAAATCGATGGACAAGATGGGACCTGGCTGTTTAACTAACTCTCTTTAAGAGGGGGTAGATTTAGACTAGGGTGATTATTTAATCCCGTCCAAACTAAGAGATTACCAAAGTGTGTTCTAATGCAACCCACGATTAAATAACTAAATATATAAATAAATGTATAAATATGTATCAAATAAGGTACAGGAAATGGTATAGACAGAAGCCGATGAGTTAAATTATAAGTTTGTGTAAATAATTATGTTCATCAATGCATAATTGTTTTCGGAGCTGAAGTTTTATCAGCGTGTATGCTATGATATATTGCGATAAAGAAGCATAAAAAAAAAAAGAGAACAGTCTGTAGAGCTAATAGTTTTCACTCAAAGTTTGTTACTAACCCATCTGGTTTGTGCTTAGAGAGATTAGCTTAAAATCCATAATTCTGTTCTCATAAAAGTTGATCATTTGGGGTTCAGTTCCTAACTAAAGTGGTATGAATGGATGTCTGAGAAATATTTTTTTCTGTATCGCAGCTGTGAGTTCTTTGTCATCAAAACTCTGCATTCTATTCTGGCTATAACACAGGGTTGTTTAATGGACATAAATCTAAATTTTGTTAATTCATAGAAGCAGTGTGTCTGATGTAGCCGCCATAAATAGGTTCATGTGAGAACAATTTTGTTTTGTTTTTTTATGTCAGATTGACAAACATGCGTCTGCCATACTCTGCTTTTCAGGATTATGTGCTGGCAGTATAGCCTAGAGGATAAAATAAAGAGCTGTGAAAGAGCTTGGTACATCCAGCAGACCAGGGTTTGATACTCACAACCTCCACTTGCATACTGTGTGACTGAGCAAGTCACAACCACCCAGTGCTCCCAGGTGGCCCATGAAAGCAGGCACTTGTGCCTAGTGGGTCTTACTCAGTTACCAAAGACTAAAATTAACAAAACACAAAAAAACAAAAAAAGTGCTGTATGAACTCCTAAAATTCAGTTTGAGGGTTTCTGTATAAAAATACATCATGTATGTGTATAACTAGAAATACTATATGGCATCCTTTTACCCCCCTCTCCTGCCTCTCGGTTCAGGCTGCTGCACCCTGCTTCCCTCAGTCCCCCAACCCCACAGTCAGGGTCAATGCACTCTGTTGCCCCCATTCCTATCTCCACAGACAGGGCTACTGTGCTCTGCTAAGCCCTAGAGTCTCAGGGCCTCTGCTTCCACAGTTGTGGCCAATGCACCATGTTGCCCCAGGCCACCAAAGGTGGGACTTTTGCTACACTCCGCTACCCACTTCCATTGTTCCAAATGGGCAGGGCTGCTGCACCACGTCTCACAGTAAGGGCTGTTGTACCAGATGACTGTGGTGCAGGACACAGTGGGGCAAGGCTTCTGCACCATGCCGTCCTGTCCCCACTGTGCCCTGCTGCACCACAGAGCCTCTTGCTTCCACATTTAGGGTTATTGCACCATGCTGCTCCCTACCACTAGAGTCGGATCCTTTGGTACACTGCCCAAACTGCTCAAAAAGAAACAGATACTTTCTTCTTGTGTTATAGGGTTAGGGACAGAGAGTAGCAAGGTGCAGCAGCCCTAACTGTTCAGGCAGGAGATGAGGGAGGCATCAGGGTACAGCAGCTCAAACTGTGGGACAGAGTGCAGCAAAAACACACCCGTTTGTGACAAGGGACATGGGCAGCAGGATGAAGCAAAGGATCAGACTCTGGTGGCAGGAAGAAACTGCCCCAACTGTGGTGGTAGGGGACAGAGTGCAGCACATGCTCTGCCTCTTCTTATGGCAAGTAGCAGCATGGAGCAGCTGCCCTAACTGTGGATGCATGGGGCTCTAGGGCACAGCAGGCCACAGCAGCCTCGACTGTGTAGACAGGTGCAGAGTGCAGCAACCTTGGATGTGATGGCAGAGACAAACATGGCACAGATGCCTCAACCATGTGGCAGGAAACGGGTGGGCATCAGAGTACGGCAGCCCTGACTGTGGGACAGGGTGTGTGGTGAAGCAGCCATGCCCATTTGGGGCAATGGAAGTGGGTAGCAGGTGCAGCAAATACTCCACCTCTGGTGGCCTGGGCCAGCATTGTGCAACAGCCCCAAATGTGAAGGCAGGGGACCTGGGACTCTAGGGCTTAGCAGAGCAAAGCAGCTCCAACTATGGAGACAGGAACAGGGGGAAATAGGGTGCATTGGCCCCGTCCGTGGGGGACAGAGGGAAGCAAGGTGCAGCAGCCCTGACTGTATGAAGACGACGGTGGGCAGCAGGGTGCAACAGCCTCAAATGGGGGAAGGAGACAGGGGGCTTATGGGGCAGGGGAAAGTGGGAAGCAGAGAGCTGCTGCCTCAACTGTCAGGCAGGAGACAGGGGTATCAGGATGCCATACAGTGTTTCTAGTTACACGCATACATGATGTATTTTCACACAAAAACCCTCAAAATAACTGAATTTTATAAATTCATGCAGGTCATGTTCCAGAAATAGAGTGTGGCAGACACACGTTTGTCAATCTGACATAAAAACAAAATTGTTCTCACATGAACCTATTTATGGAAGCTACATAAAAAAAAAAAAAAAAAAAAAAGACACCGCTTCTATGAATTGGCACAATTCTGGTTTATGTTATACTCATTAAACAACCCTGTGTTTTATAGCCAGAATAGAATGCAGAGTTTTGATGAAGAACCCACAGTTGCGATACAGATAGACAAGGTAATTTCTCAGACACATTCATACCACATCAGTTCAGCACTGCACCACAAATGATCAACTTTTTTGAGAATGGAATGATAGATTAAATATATCTAAACACAAACCAGATGGGTTAGCAACAGAGTGAAAACAATTCGCTCTACAGACTGCTCTGACCTGTAACTGCAACAGCTTCAGTCAATCAGGGACTTGATTGCTGAAGTAGCAGACTAAACAAGAACTGATGGGCACAGGAAAATCTTCGGTTTTCAGTTCCTGCAGAGCACATTAACAGATGCCGATTTAAAGAAAACCACAAAAGCAAACATCATGCTATTTTCAGGAACCACCAATCATGACATAGAAACGTGGATTCAAATGAATTCATGCTTTTCATGAAATGTGTGCATTTGATCTTTAAAAGCTTTGGCAGGAAAAATAGTTGTGTCCCCTATCTGGATAGAGGTCTTAGACAGAGGTAGCCACTTGCATTTAGCCCAGCTGATCTTGTGGCCTGACATAGGGCCACAAGTGCTGAAGAGATCTGTGAGGGCAGGAAGTGCCCCATTGGGGTCGGCCAGAAAGAGAAGCACATAGTCAGCAAATAGAGAAACGGCATGTTTCCTTCCTTTATAGTCGAAACCATGAATATCAGTGTGGCCACATACAACACCTGCAGAAATGGGGACAGTGGAAAACCCTGTCTCAGCCCTCTGGTTAGACAGAAGGCAGGGGACATAATGTCATTGGTGAGACTTTGTGTTTTGGGGGATTTATACAAAACTAGAGATCCAAGAGCGGAAACTGGGGCAAAAGTAAAATTTTTTTGAGGACCGCAAACATGAAAGGCCATTCAACGTGATCAGATGCCTTTCTGGCATCTAATGCTAGGAGACCCTGACCACCACCACTCCTCCCTGTAGACCAGCAGGACATAGTATTCAAAGTGTGACATGTATTATGTTTGGCCTGCCTACCCTTCACAAAACCATTTTGGTCAGGGTGCACCAAGCCCGGGAGGACGCCCTTCAATCTGGCAGCCAGAATTATTGCTATTATCTTATAGTCAGCATTTAGCAGGGATATGGGTCAACAGGACTTGCATTTGACAGGATCATTCCCAGGCCCTGGCCAGAGTTTGAGAAGGAAGGAAACAACCAGACTCCAAACTCTCCTGTACCAAGGAGTAGAGAACATGCTGCAAATTCAGACTTTAAAGTAGAAATTCATAATTATTTTTAAGGTGCCAGATCAAACATACTTAGTTTGTACAAGTAAACACAATGGCTTCCATAGTATTCTGATCTTGTACCTCCACATCTGAGGATGTGTCCCTCATTTTCAGTGCCCATGTCCCTCATACGAGGGACGCACAGTTGACAGGTATGATTTTATATCTTTTCTATTTTTGGTTTTTGGCGAGTCTAGTGCTACCATGAGTGGTGAGACTGTATTCCCAAGATAGGTCTACCTGCTGCTGGTGCTCTTGAGCAATGGCATTAATGCATTTGTTCCCTGTTCACTAGCAGCTGCTGAAAAGTCCAACACAGTATCATCAGCAGTCATGGCGTCTCCTCCCTCCCAACCCTTGAACTCCCAGGCATCTGCCCATGAGAATCACATACTAAGCTCCGTCAGCAGCACACAGCAGGACTCTGAAGACCATCAGGAGTCATTTTTTTTGCACAATCCTACTAAATGCCACCAGCAGTCAGAGTTCAAACAGCGTGAGACTGTCTGTTACGCACCGGTGACTTCAGGGTCCGGAGCAGAGCTGGGAGAAAATACCACTGGCTGACACTATGGAAGCAGGGTGTGCCACCACTGGGGAAGCTGCTAGCCTGCTGATGCTGGGTTTTAAAGCCCTATAATTTAAAGCAATGGTGGACAAAAACACTTTTTTTTGGGGGGGGGGCAGCGACCAACAAGTGGGGGCCATGCTCACATTTTGTGGTGAACGATGCCCCTGGACAATAAGCCACACAACTGATGCCAGAGTTAGAAACAGTATTAACAATAACAATAGTTAGTCACATTTTAGCATCAGGGTACTACAGATCATTGAGTGGGGTGCCACCAAACAGTCCAACATGTCTCAACTGAAATTGTCCATTTGGTTTAAGAGCTTGGCCATACAATGACTGAGAAACCCTGAATTGAGGCAGTAAATCAATAAGTAGCAACATGATCTGAACTAGTCACTGTTCCAACTAACTACCGTAACATTTTGCAATTAGGGTTACCACCTTTTAAGAAGTCCAAAGTGGGACATTTCTTATCGAAACATAATTTTTCGCAGGACAGTATGTGATCGACTAATGCAACAGATTTGTTTTCTGTAAATAAATCAGAATTAAGACCAAGTGTTGTAATTTTTTTTTTTTTTTTTTTTTTTTTTAGCAGTTTCTAGTGTTGCTCATCATTTTAAGGTATTTTATTGTTTTGCAGTATTCAGAGGAAGTCAGAAAATATTTTTTTCCTATTATAATGTCAGGACAAGTAGTAATTTTCATGATTTTTTGCAGGACACAGCTGCCCAAATCAGGGCTGTCCTGCAAAAATAGGGACACGTGGTAATCCTATTTGTAGTGCAAAAACACTACCACAGAAGAACACTCGATTTTCTAATAAACGGTGATCAAAATATAACTTACCATGTATGTCTCCCTAAGTGGAAAAACTGCCTAAGCAATTGCAGCATCAAAATGCTACATCCCAAAGTCACGTCAATAGCATTTGAAACAGTAACATTACCTCCCCAAAAATGCAGGAGTTCGCATCTCTGGGTGGTTTAGAGGCACCTCCCGAGCATGTTTCTCGCATCACCACACAGCTGGCATCATTTTGATTCAAACCACCACCAGGCAATTTAAAAAAACATTATGAAATTTTGCAGCAGGACCCAACTTAAGGCAGCAGAAGTCCCAAAGTCTGAAAGTTCACAACATCATGTAAGGATCATAACGTCAACTCCCTTACAGATCCCTGCCGCTAACTTACAAATAAAAGAAACACTGAAATAAACAATGTCTGGGCTACAGCTGGAAATCACTCACTCCCCTTCCTCTGATCAGTCCCACCTCTCCTCCCTAGTGGCTTCTCCTGGACAGAATTCAATTATCCTGTCCGGCCTTTTTTTTTTTTTTGCCTCTGCCAGGTCATTAAACTGGTATGTCTTGTTACTCTAGGCCATTAGTCCTCAGACTTTGTCATAGTGAGCCTCCCCCAGGCCATGGAAAAGATCTTGAGCCTCCCCTAAATATTGAAATAATGTTGGGCCTCCCCATAGAAAAATGGCATACTTTCCACAGTACACCAGGAATAAAGTGAAACTCCTTTGAGTAGTTGGCGCTCATTTTATTCAGCATATTCTAACACCCCCCCTTCTAACCCACCTCCCCAGGCCAGCCTACTTGCTCCCTTGTTTTGACTCTCGAACCATTGTTACCCCTTGTTTCAGTACCTTTATGGGTCAGACTGCATTCTCTGACAGTTTCCCCTCTATGAAATAATCTTTCCTACCCACCTCTGTCTCTTCCCTCTTACCCTGCTTTTAAGCAACTTCTAAGGTACTGTATCCTTTTTATTCCCTCCTGCTCTTGCTCCTAGTGCCTCTCTGCTTATCTCTTGTATTTGGGCTGTTCTGCCACCAGTCTGATTGGTCAATTGTTACCTCTCATTATTTGTTCATTATTCCTATTTGTTTGCTCTATTACTCATTTTGTATTAGTTGGCTGTCCTGCAGTTACCTTTTGAATTGTATTCACTCCCTACACTTCCCAGGGTACATATGAAATGAGCCTTGGCTCAGTCTGCCTTTCCTGGTCACCAATTTGTAAATAAATACATAAATTCACCTACTATAAAATCCTCTTTCAGTTTGCCACATCCATTCACACAAAATATTTAAAACTCAAAATTTAAATACAGTGCTTTTTCAGATTTGCTTGAGCCTCCCCTGGAGCGTGCTGGGGCCTCCCCATTTGAGAAACCCTGCTCTAGGCGACACGGAGTCATATCGGGGCTAGCAGTGTAAGCACCACTCGCCCATGCCCAGGCCAAGATAATATCACATACATCAGAGGTTCTATAGTCACTATAAGAAAAGCAGTGGGAGTATCTAGACCCCTGCACCTGACAAAACTATTAGTCTTCCAGATGTTCTCTGGAGCAAAAGGCAGTTCCTCACATAAAGATGATGCTAGCCAGGTTCTGACATAGGATAATGGTCTTCCCCTTCAGAACCCTCGGGGAGGCACACCACCTATATGTTTAGGGTCCTCTGAGCATTTTTTCAAATTCTTCAATTGGCTCAAAGGTACGCCAGTTCAGTGGTCATTTTGCTGAAAATCAGCCTGGGTATGGCGGGATCATCTACCAGCTCCTGCTGCTGTCACCACTGCTCCCTTGATTTTAGGATCTCGTGCACCCATATGCTTGAAGGTTTCTTGAATTTCTTGTACATGGATCTTACCGCTTGTAACAAGAGTCCCAGCTTCACCTGCACCACTCAAGCTGGATGCACCTATATTTTCCAACGCAGCTTGTTTGGCTTGCTGTAGCATTTGTGCCTACTTTTGTCCCTGGCTACCCACTGCCCCACAAGATGTGTCCGTATTCAAATCTGGTATCTGAATGTTCATGGAACAGGATCTCAACGGGTGCTAGCAAAACAACCTTCACCAAAAAAAGAGAAAAAAAAATTCAAATTGTCACTTTCCAACGATCAAAGTGCAATTTAATACAGCCCTGCTAGTGTGGCTCAAAAACACATCCTGTCAACTGCGTGGTTCTCTGGCACCCCCAGAATACCATTTTCATCATGCTGGTATTCAGCCTAGAATACCATTTTTGTAACAAGATGGGTGCATTAGATAACAAATTGCCCATTTTTATGCAAGACCTGGGAGATTACATACAAAATGTTTTACAGAGAAGGCATTTACAAAGCAAAGGCAAATAAAAAGGTGCCAGTAAAACAAAATCAGTACAGTGTACAATGTGAACAGTTGAAATGGTATATCACAGTTTAATTTGTCCTTGAGAACCTGTACAGTTCCCGCTATCTGGAAAAAAAACCTTGTGACCCATTTCAATATAATTGCTCGTTAGGCAGAGGTCTCCTATCAACCAGTCTCGATCCTATCCCTGCTCTCAAAAAAAAAAAAAACTGAGCAAATTGTTAATGACCAACTCGCTCTCTACCCATCTGACCATGACCTACTGGCTAATGCACAGCACAGTTTCAGAAAGCACCACAGCACCATGACTGCCCTACTTGAGTACAAGGACCCAATCCAAAGTGCCCTAGATTGAGAAGGATTTTGGGGAGAGAAGGGTATAGCCATTTCCATGTTCATTGACCTAACAAAGGTGTTTAATCTTGTTAACCACACTTTCCTATGCAACAAGCCCCCCAAACTATCCAGTGATGCTGTGATTGGTTTAAAAACTACCCATCTGGGGTGGGGAGCCCCCAGAGCCAGCTTCCAGGCAGGACATTTTTCCTCACAGCTCCATGTATTTAGATCCAGTGTGATCCCCCCATCAGCACCACCACCACCACCACCAAGGCACTGGACAGAACATCTTAGTTTAAAATTTAATTCTGCATGTCTCAAGCTTTCAGAGGATACCTGCTTTGTCATGGGGTGCACCAAAAATCCCCACTCGCAAGTGTTTGGAACCTGCAACCTACAGCACCACAGATGGAATCGGGACCAGCGGCAGAGTTACCTGGCCCATTCATTTCTTGTGCCACATCTGAACCTCCTTGGCAGACTATTCTCACACCTCTGTACGTGCCATGGATTTCAAGATTAAAAAACGTTGGCAAAACTGGAGATGCATGATGCCACTACAAGGCACTGTGGATACTGCCAAGAGATTTAGCAGCACAAACTTCCATGGCCCTGTTAACCAAAGAAACAAACAAAACAGCCACCCACCACCACCACCACCACCGGGCCGACTGGAGGCAGTGGAACTGAATGAGAGCGGGGAACATCAGTGTTGTTGGACTGCCTAAGAGAGTGAAAGGTGCACATCTTCTGGATTACATTAAAACTTGGTTGGCAGAAATTTTAAGAGCTACCCGAGGAATCTGAATGGACTCATCTCCATCACGTCTACAAAGTGACCCCAAGAGTACAACCAACTGATCCTAACCAACCTCGTACCATCCTATTAAGGATGGTGGGCTCGAAGGTGCGGGACATGTTAATCTTGGCTGCACGGATGACTTGCCTCATAGAAGTACAGGGACAAGACATACATTTTTTCTGGACCTCTCATTCCAACTGAAATCCCAGAGAAAGCAATTCGATACTATGCTCCAGAAGCTCAGATCACTGGACATAGTACATTCTTTCCTTCTCCCTGCCAGTCACCACGTCACTTACAGAGATAAGAGCTGGCAATTTTTGGATCCAGCACATGCAGGATCTTGGGCCGAAAAGACAGAGCTTGAATTTAAAAATGACGCTATCCCAGGAGGAGGTAATCTAGGGGTCTGAATCAGACGAGGACTGAGCATGCTGAATTTTGGACAGTAAAGTTTTGGAACACAGTTAAATTCCTCAGAGACTGCAGTTAGACATTTGTTCAACATGGGGCTTATATTGGGACACAGATTCTGGGGGACCATTTCGATATTTTCCATATTTTGCTAGATGGATATACCAGACTTTGTACACCTTACTGTTTTAATGTCCCATATTCCAAGTTATATCTGAGGTTTGTTTTTAGTTTTCAGAAATAATCATTTTGTGCAGGTTTTACTGCGGATGTTTCATGTCCTTCAAGTGTTTATAACAGTGTTCTGTTTTGGAGCTGTACAGGGGCTAGAGGGAATAACTTTCATTTAACTTCTACAGTTCAGTAGGTCACAAGCACTACTGGCTTAGTGCATTTATCTACCTGCGATATCTCCCTTGAGAACTAGCTGAAGTCTGAAGTGACTGGCACTACTGGACTATAAAATATTCTTTTTGGGACTAGAGGCTGTTTATACACCTGAAACTGAAGGTGGACAAAGCAATGGGGCCAGATGGAATGCACCCCAGGATTCTAATAGAATTAAGCAGAGAACGAGTGACACCACTGACTACCCTCTATAACAGATCATGGGAGGATGGTGTGGTACATGAGGACTGGAAGAAGGTTGATGAGATTCCCCTTCACAAAAGTGGGAGCAAGACAGAGGCGGGAAACTACAAACCTGTCAGTTTGACCTCTGTGGTAGGGAAAGTGATGGAATCACTTCTGAAGGAAAGAACTGTTGAGTATGTAGAGGCCAGTGGGGCACAGGACCCAAGGCAGCATGGGTTCTCAGCGGGAAGGTCATGTCAGACGAATCTAATTGATTTGACTGGGTGACCAAAGTAGTACACCAGGGAGGGGCTGTGGACCCAGTCCCATACAAAAGATTAGTAGTCAAAATTAACCAGCCTTGGAGTGGGTCCCAGGGTGGTAGCCTGGGTAAAGTATTGGCTGGACAACAGGACACAGAAGGTAATTGTAAATGGAGTCCAGTCTGAAGAAAGAGGGGTTACTAGTGGGGTACCGCAGGGTTCAGTATCGAGTCCAGTCCTTTTTAATGTCTTTTTATAAGTGACATTGCAGAGGGACTGGAAGGAAAAGTATGCCTCTTTGCAGGTGATGATACAAAGATCTGCCACAGGGTTGGTACACGAGAAGGAGTGGAAAGGATGAAAAGGGACTTGGCAAGGCTGGAAGAATGGTCAGAAGTATGGCAGCTTGGATTGAAAGCAAAGAAGTGCACCTGGAAACAAAACCCAGGGAAGATTACAACGGGGGTAGTAACAACAACAAAAATGGAAAGGGACCTGGGGTAATCATATCAGATGACCTTAAGGTTGGCAAGCAATGGAGAAGGCGATAGGGAGGGCGGGGGATACTGGATGTATAGGGAGAGGCATCACCCGCAGAAAACAGGAAGCTGTTATCCCCTGTACAGACAGTTGGTGAAACCTCATCTGGAGTACTGCATCCAGTTCTGGAGACCCCATCTCCGCAAGGACATACACAGGATGGAGGCAGTTCAGAGGAGGGCAACTAAAATGGTTCAGGGTCTGCAAGAGAAGCCATACGAGGAGAGGCTAAATGAGCTTAATATGTATACACTTGAGGAAAGGAGGGAGAGGGGTGACATGATAGAAACATTTAAGTACCTCAGTGGAATCAACAAAGCCCAAGAGGTAGCATCTTTCAGAAAAAGATGTGCAAGAACAAGGGGACACAATTTGAAAATAAAGGGGGGGGATGGCTCAGGGGCAATGTGAGGAAGTATTTTTTCACAGAGAGGGTGGTAGACGCATGGAACAGCGTTCCTGAGAAGGTTGTGGGGGTCTAAAACTGTGGGAGAATTCAAGAATGCATGGGACAGACATAAGCCAATTTTTGTGGGAGGTAGGAAGAAACAGGCTGTTGGTTAAATAGGATCTGCAGCTTATCCTCTAGGTAGGGAAATGGGCAGACTAGGTGGGCCAAGCGGTCCTTATTTGCCGACAAAGTCTATGTTTCTATGTAGGTAGTTTAGTACAGGGCAGATAATGAACACCACCACCACCACCACATATACGCAAGCAATAACACACGATGAGGTGTGGGTTATTGCCAGATAAGAGCACGCCTGGGTGTATTAAGACACGAGGTGCTTGCGCTGAAAGTGCCTATGCCTGGCGTGCTCTTTATCAGGCAATAACCCACACCTCAGAGTGTGTAATTGTGCTTATAAAGTAGCCCACAGTAAAGTTTTACAAAGAATGCACGGAACTGTACATAAAAATGTTCAAGAAACATGGTTTTATAACTGAAAAAAAAAAAAAAAAAGAGAAAGTTCCTCTCACTGTCTTGCAAGGGAGCTTTTTCATTAAGATAGAAGAGGCTGGTGTGTCCAGTGCCCCCCCCCCCCATTTAAAATATATTTTGTGTGTCCTTTTTGGTTAATGTATCATTATTATTATAATAACAATAACAATAACAACAACAACAACAACAGAGCTTGCTTAGCAACGTGAATGTCCTTCAGTAGCTGTTTAGATTGTGTTTTTTTGAGGTGTTTGCCATGGAAAAGATAGGTTATCTTTATTCTGGTGACAGTAATGGGGTGCAGTGTTGAAGAGGAATTTTTTTTTTTTTTTTTAAAACACAACTGCGTTGCATGGCAGCGATAGTGTCCATAGGGAGCGACCATACACTGTAGTTTCCGGGTGCAGAGTTTGACAAACTTAATCACTGAGGAGCTAGCACAGTCTTCTCATTTTTATGTTTGCTTGCATGCATGTGCAAGAAACATAGTGCCATCATACGAGTTTTCCAGAGGTGTGTCAGCCTCTTCCAATTCAGTCAGTGTGTTTGCAGGCGCGGACGCAGAGTGCCAATCACTGCTCCAGCCGTCTATGACAGCTGAAAATGCAGTGGCATACAGTTGAAAGGGAGAGCTCCACTTGAGTGAGCAGAGCTCCCCTACACACACACACACACACACACACACACACACACACACACAGCGTGCTCATGTGCCTTCCCCCTCTTCCCCACACTGTACGGCCGATAGGTGCCCAATCCCCCGCCTCCATCAGCTCCACGCCCCCCCCAAAGCATTCAGGTGCCACGCTGGGAGCCCACCTCAGCATGGCAAAATGATGTTGTGGTCGTGAGGGTGCCTAATCCCCGTCAGCTCCACTGTCTCCCCCATGCTGTCGCTGACGGGAAGCCAATCCCCGCTCTGCTCCACTGTTCTCCCCAAAGTGATCAGGTGCCACGCTGGGAGCCCACCCCAGCGTGGCAAACGCCCTCGTCAGCCTCAATAAAGAAAGAAATACACCTGCCAACAACAAAAAAAAAAAAAAAAAAAATAATATAACTGTTCCTCGGCGCTTTCCCCTGCCCCTCCCACAACCCACACCCACCCACTGCGCATCCTGCCTCCCCACACTCAACCCTATATGCTTACCCGAGCTCAGCGCCGACAATCTTCACTGACCGGGAACACGCTCTGCACTCTTCAAAGCAGACCACGAACTGAGGAAATGCCGGTAAGCTGTATAATGGAATAGATAGGATTTTTTCAACTTTGGTGCAAAAATTACAAAAAATGCCCGAGATATGCAATAAATTTTCAACATTGGGTTTTTGGGACCCCTTCTCATGAGTGCTGTCACTGTCATGGCGTTACTCTGGCCCGAAGGGTGATTTCGCAGCCACTGCGTGAAATCACCTTTCCGGAATGATTAACGAAACGACACTGCCAGTGTTCATAAGGTGGGCTCTCAAAACGGCCATTTTGAAATTTGGTGGAAAATTCCTAAAATGACCGTTTTACGAGCATGCTAGTAGTTCCTACGCATGCTTGTAAGTTCACAAATTTTCAATATTTTCACTCCAGATTTTCAACATTGCCATTTTACCACACCTCCTTATGAGCAGTACAGCTGTCATTTTTCACATCTCACCCAAAACGTGTTTCTGCCGATGTAGCGCACAATGGTGCTGTTGGTGTGCGAAAACAATGTTTGGGACAGATTAAGAAAATCAGTGACACTGGTCATGAGCAGAGGTCTTATAATGGCTATGTTGAAAATTTGGTGACAAAACTCCATAAAATGACTGTTACGGGTAGCATTGCGCAGTTTCCACGCACTGTGAGGTTTCATGAATTTGCAATATTTTCAGTCCAGATTTTCACCAGTGGCATTTTTCCACACCTCCTTACGAACAGTACAGCTGTCATTTTCCACAACATGGCCGAAATGTGTTTTCACACTTTCAGTGCAGAGATGAGTGGTTGCTGTGGGAAATCATTGTTCGGGACAGATACAGAAAATCACACACACTGTTCATGATCGGAGGTCCCAAAATGCCTGTGTTAATCTACTGTAAAAAAAATCCCCAAACTAGTTACATTACGGGTGTGCTTTGCACAGTTTCTACGCACGCTCGTGAATTCCAGTTTAAGATTTTCACAGCAGATTTTCAACATTGCCATTTTTTACACCTCCCCATGAACAGTACCGCTGTCATTTTTCACATCCTGTTCGGAATGTGTTTTTGCACCTGTGGTGCCAAATGCCATAGTCGCCGTGCAAAAGCAGTTTTCGGCTAACAAACTGATATTGCCACTGTTCATGAGGTGAGGGTCACAAAAAAAAAAAAAAAAAAAAAAAACCACACCATGTTGAAAATTTGGAGTGAAAATACCAACGAATGCCTGAAGCGTTAGGGTTTCTGACCATAACGCCCACCCTGTAGAGTATGACAGGCATCAGGGGTGTGACTTGGGATTCTTGCCTGTCATGCTCATACCATTCCACCCCCACCCACACCCTGCAGCCAGTGAGAGGCATCAAGGTGTGCCTCAGACTCTTCGGGCCCAAACTTCACCCCATTCTCCTATACCGCACCCATCTCACCGTATTTCCTGATGGAATGGGGTGCGCATAAGGGCCAAAGACCCCAAGGCACACCGTGACACTTGTCAGTGTCTGCAGGGTAGGGTGTGGTGAAATGGCGTGGTCGTTATGCCCGACGACCCAAAGGCACACCCCAATGCCTGTCACTCTCTGCAGGGTGGTGGTGGTGGGGTTGGCTTCAGTTCAATACTTCACTGCCATTCCTATTATGCAGCTCTGTAACTTCTACACTACCAATGCCAGTGCCAGCAAGCAAACATTCGGCATTGACAAATGCTTGTTAGAGGCTACAATACTGCTGAGGAGTTTGTTTGTTGTTGTGGCTCCCATTTTGAAGGGCATGATGGAGTCAGGAGAATTGGGTTCCAAGATGGTACACAGAGCTTCGATGTTTAGTCGACCCAGTACTCGGCAAGTTTTTTTTTTTTTTTTTTTTTAGTAACAGGACTGACAGGTTGAGATAGTAGCAGCGAGTAAATACAGTATAGCAAAAGTGCAAATACTTTGTGAATTGTGTGGGATCCTTCTGTTTTTTTGGGTTGATGGCACCAGTCTGTCTGTGCCACTACTGTCCCGCTGCAGCTGTTGTGCTTCTGCGAGATACTGCTTGGTGAGAAGCAGTAGTGGGCATGCACCGATTTTATTGTGTTCATCGTTGCAGTTGGCACAATTAGTGCCAGTTGTAAAGTCATCCGATAAGGACATTGTTAACCAATCAGATTTTAGAAAGTGTTTTGCCCATTTTATGAATAGTATTAATGCCCTCAGCTTGGGTATAGCCCCAACAGGTTGTTTAGTGTGGTTGTAGGCACGTTCCGACACTATTCAGGTGCAGGCGGCGGGCGCACTTGCTGTTCAGCAGGTAGTCTCGGAGACCTATTCAGAAGGAACCCAGGGAGCTGGAGGACTGCAGGGCAGTGGGGGAGCTTATTCCACAGAACAGGTACAGAGTGGGCAAAAGATCTGCTGCCAGTAGATGTCTTTGTCCTGGGCACTTCTGGTAGGTGCTTACTAGAGGTCCTGAGCAATCTACCTGTCCTTCCGGGTTTAAGTATTCTGGCGAGGAGGACTTCTGCTGCAGCTTCCACTCGAATGGCGGCATAGATCTTGAGCTCCTCGCTCACCTCATGATTTAACTGCAAAAATAGCGCACTCATTTGGACACCAATAATATTTTGCAGAATATATGGCTACCAGTAAGAGTAAGGGAGGGAACAGATTTACAGCAACTGGACCGGACACAGAATTTAGAAGCAGACCTTTCCGACTCCGGGGCCTCCAATCATTCTACCCAGACAACACGCTCCACACCATACAAAGTGAGCAAATCTAAACCCAAAAAGAGCACCAAAATGACTCAAACTAGACAGAATCTTGACTGAATTGCAAGAATTTAAAATCGGACTTTCATACCTTTAAACAAAACACAGGAATCATTTTGGGCAGAGCTCATGAAACCCCATACGAAAATTCCCTCTCTAGACCAGCAATCCCAGGAACAGGCCTCTGCTACTACTCTGCTACAAAGAACCCTTGACCAAGTCATATTTGCGCCACCCAAAGCTGAATGGCAAGAAGATGCCGAAAATCACAATCAGCACAACAATCTCTGCCTATATGGTATTCCGGAGGACAGAGAGGGCACAAATCTCCAAGCCTTTACTGAATCTTTTTTCCAGGATCTCCTTAAATTGGGCCCTGATTTCAACATGGAACTACAGCAGATACATAGGGCACTGGGTCCCAAGCCTACCCAATCAAATGCATGTCCAAGATTCATAATTATTAGATTCCTATGATTTCAGACGAAGGAACATCTATTAAAGCAAGCCTGGGCCTAGAGTAAGCTGTTCTTTGGGAACTCCTGTATCTTTATAGACAATGATTATGTGCCAACTACGATGCAACTGAGGAGACCCTATAGCCCTTTGTTCTTCTGGCTCAGACAACAAACTCTTAAATTCCAGACCCCATATCCAAGTAAACTACTGGTCCAATTCTCAACTGGGCAACAGATTTACAAAATCATAGAGGAGGCTTGTGCGGACTTAAAGAAGAGGGTTTTCCTCTACCCACCTCCATGAGTCTCCCACCACGATCTAGCTCAGGAAGCCCATCTAGAACCCCGACGCCCCACAACTGGCCTGACCAACAAGCCACAATACTCTTAAGCGGATGTTGTCGCAGTTCTCAGGACAGCCCACCTAATTCCAGTCTTCAGTTAAACATGGGGTCGCAGAGTGTACGGGGATTGGTTTGGCTTTGGGTGGACTCTGGATGTTCAGCTTTGCCAACTTGCGGGAAGAGATGAGATGTAAAGGGCTGTGGCTAGCTAAATCCAGACCGGTGCCTACCCAGGAGTGAGCCTGGTGCGAGTGTCTGGATTCAGCCCAGGGGTGCAAACGTCTCAGCTTGGGGAAGCACTGACAGCAGTGCTGCGTGATATATACCAACATACTAACATGCCAGCAGAATAGGCCTAACTGTCTTTCCACGCCTGCTCGCTTGGTCAGCCTCAACCCTGGCAGCTGACCTTGCTGCCCCCGCCTTCTCTGGCTTCTCCTTCCCAGTTCCGGATATTCTCGCTGCACTGGATTTTTGCTTCCAGAACCCTTCCCTGTATCTGTCCCACCCTCCTGAACTCCTCCACCATCTCTGCCTCCACCAGCCCCCTAGGCAGTGCATTCCATGGCTCCACCATCCTCTCAGTGAAGTAGCACCTCCTCCTTTCTCCCCCAAATCTCCCCCTCCTCCAGCTTCCATTCATGTCCTCTAGTGGCCCTCTCCTCCTTCCTTCGAAGCACCCTGACTGTTACTCCCCTATTTACCCCCTTCATGCACCTGAAGACCTCCATCATGTCCCCCTGGTCCCTTCTCTCTTCTAATGTGTACATATTTAGCTCTTCAAGCCTCTCCTCATAGTTCCTGTCCCACAAGCCTCAAATCATTTTGGTTGCCCTCCTCTGGACCCTGTCCAGGAGTTTAATGTCCCTCTTTAAGTGTGGCCTCCAAAACTGCACGCAGTACTCGAAGTGCGGCCTCACCAAGCAGTTATACAGAGGGAGTATCACTTCCCTGTGTGGCCATCAATACTAATTGCAACTCTTGTGGATATAGTGCCTTAGCAGGTTGTTGCTCTCCCCTCCCCCCGTGCAGGAGAACACTGGCCGTGGGAATAGAGCAGGTCCAAGGGATAAGGAGCATGCTTTTAGTGGGTTATCTCCCATTAAACAGGGATCCAGGAATTGCTCAGTTTTCATGCGTGGTGGGCCGGGGAGGCCCTGGCAGACGTCTCCTGCCTGGGCCTGGGAGCCTCTGCATGAGACAGGGCACAGAACTTAATTAACCTGCTCTGGTTCCACGACACTGACCCATTAAATAGGGCATTCCTCAGGTCTTCTCAGCCGGAGGAGGCCAGCCATAGTGAGGTGCATCCACATATGGACTTTAATTACGGAAGCCTAACATATAGGACTATAGTTTTCCTTTTCATATGTCAAAAAACAATTTGGTCCCTCGCACAGCGGCACTGTCTGGTTGATGTCCTGGGGTGGAGGGGGAGAAGCACTTCAGGAGTTAGTCTTGTGGGCCCCCCCCCCTTTTGAAGGCGGCGCTCCAGAGATGTTTGGAATGCAACGAGACCTCCCAATTCTGGAGGGAATTTGCAATAAAGGTGCATGTCAGTCTGATGGGTGCTACTCCGCTTTGTCTCCGCCCCTCCTGCCCACTATCACTGCCCCCCGCTGGAGGAGCCTATATCGGGCCCTGGATCTCCCAGCCTCCATCCTAGCACTTCACTGCATACCCCACCAGTAGAACACTGCAATCTTCTCCCAAGGAATACACGGCTGGCTATCCTTTAAACCAGTAGCCGAGGAACCACAGGGGACCTCCCTCAGCTACAAGAGTTCCCAGAGACTGCATCACTATCTACATTATATGATTTACTCTCGACTGGACTTTGTTACGATCCCCCTCCAGGACTGTCTCGGGGGACTAAACACCCTTTGCTTCTCTGCGACTTTCGGCTGTGATTTTGGAGCGATTGCCTCTTTAGTTAGATGGGGCCTCAGGTTGGGAGCTTTCTTACTGGGAGCAGAGACTAATTTCCTCTTCCTAACAAAAAAAAAAAAAAAAAAAAAAAAAGGGTTCAGAGGGACTTTACTGCAGACTTGAGACTGCTTGGACATTCAATCATATTGGGACATTAGCTATGTTTGAATACTTTGCCGATGGCCTGTTTTTGTGCAGTGGACTTCAATGCTCTGGACCAGTTTACCCCCTTCCTTCTCCCCAACCAATATGTATCTCACTCACACACACACACACACACACACACACACACACACACACACACACACGTGTGCCGAGGGGTGGGGGGGGAGAGAAAATAGGTCTGCTGCGTAACAGGGCTCTCCCCTTCTATATTTCTGCTCTAGGCTCAGTGCATTGGATCCTCTGTGAACCTTATCCTCCCTCCCTATATAGAGTTTTAAGGTGGAGGATGAGCTTGGAACCAGTCGGTGGATCATGTCCATCACAGCAGGACTGCATTCCCCCCCCCTCGATATACTCCCCACCCACAAGCAATTCTTAAAGTTTTCCCTTTTATTGGTTTTCCTCTCCTTAAGTCCCGCCTCCCCAGATTTAAGGAGCAAGAGTCTCCCCTTGAAACCCTTTCAATTTGGTGGAAGGGAACCTTCTCACAGGACAGTCAACAGACCTGTCTGCACCACGGATGCACAGTGCACCTTTAGTGATGGAAGTCACTCAGCATCTCCCTTACAGGATAATGTACATAGTTAGTAGACCCACAGTTGAGCCCGGTTGGCCAAAGTATTGTTCATGTCATATCCCTACTGTCCCTTTCCCTAGTTATAATGGACATAGAGCAACAAGTCACGGATCTTTCTTTAGTAGAAAAATGTATTTTATTGCAGGTGCTTACTGCATTTCCTAGATGCAGGTTAGTGTGATGCCGCCGCCACCCCCCCACCCCCACCCCAAGATAGATACCAACTGGATCTGCAATGACTCATCATTTTGACATAATTTCCCATAACGTAAACGGGCTGGCCAGCCCCATCAAGAGATATGGTATGATTCATGCTCTCAAGAAACTAAACCAGATGTTCTTCTCCTGCAGGAGACATCTTTCCTCGGTGGAACACCAGAAGTTATAAGTTTGGCTTCTCCCAGCTGGTGGAATCATCCTACCAATAGGAGAAGGGACGGTCGTTTTGATTCCGAAACACTCTGCTGCAAATCGTTGATCAATATTCAGACAGAGGGCAGGCTAGCCCTAGTGGTGGCTAAATTAAATAACCAAGTATTGACAGTATATAGTACATACAGTATATTCCACCAGGCTCAGACGCCTCCTCGATACATCTGTTAGATGCTATTTTAATGCGGCAGCAGGGAATTTTGATAGGAGGCGATCTCAACTGTCAATTCAACCCTTTACGTTACTCATCTGCAGTTCAACCCTCCCCACAATCCTCAGACCAAAAACACGGCACTTATTCAGAGACATAGGGCTAGTGGACTCATGGAGACAACCCATTGGAAATTCACATTTTAGTCTGGTGCCTACAAGCACTACTCTAGACTCCTTTATATATGTATAGGGAAAGAACATACAGATCTGGTCTGTAGGGTGGATATTTTAAATATTTGTCTTTCAGATCACGCACCCACCACTTTGGCAATAAATATTCAGAGAGGAGAAAAAAAAAAAAAAGAAAAGGAGATTTAATCCTCTAAGAGACAGAATTTCAGGATCTTTTAGAAGAATGAATTGCAGAAATAAAGAATCAGTCCCCACAGGCAGGATGCAAAATTCCTATACCTTGGGTGCCCCAGGGCAGGCACTTTTGCTTCAGGACACCTACTGCTCTGTAGTACCTGCCCCTTTGGGCACCCAAGGTATTTCTGAGCAGTAAAAAAAAAAAAAAAAAAAAAACTGCCCATCTTTTCTCTCCTTGCAGATTGCCTTTGTTTTTTCCTCTCACTTTCTCTGGGGGCAGGGAAGCCAACAGAGGAGCGCTGCGCAAATGCAGTGCTGACAAAGAGATCATGAGTGTGCTCTTCTTGATAGCTGACCGCTGCAGACACAGAGGAAACTCCGAACATAGCACGCCACACGTTGAGGAAGACGGAAGAAGCAGGCGATGTGTATCCAACATTTCAGTGGCACAGACATCAGCTAAAGGGGTCCGTCCGTGACTGTTGGAAGGCGGGTTTCAGCAGGCGTGCACCAGCTGGCGCCTTTTTTTTTTTTTTTTTTATTTCTTCTCCTGCCCCCTCCAAACAGCGTGATGCAAGGACCCTGCTGCACAGCACGCCATTCTGAGCACTGCATTCGTAGAGACCGGACGTGTTTTTTGGCAATCGATCAATTCCAAATTAAAACAAATTAAAAAAAATAAAAAAAAAGGGAAAAAAAAATGGAATACTGAAAGGAGAGGATCAACTGAGAGGGAGGGAGGGAGGGAGGAGAGGAGTGTGAGACCAGACTATGAAGGTCTCTCTCTTGGGACTAGAGAGGGAATGATTAAACAAAAATTAGATGGCATGAAAAACACTGAGAACTGAAGTAAACAAGTAAGCAGCATCAGAGTGAGAGGTTCGTTATTAATCTCATAGACTGCTGTACTGTAGCTTCATTTTAGATCCGATACCAACCAGCATCAGACAGCCTGTAATGAGGGGGACGGAACGGGACATAAACTCGTGGGGCTGGATATTCAAAAGGGTTGCGCCATGTGCAATAGGGTTACGCCTGCGCAAGTCCGAAATTGCACCATTCTGCCATATTCAGCAGGAGGCAGTTGCACCCCCCCCAAGTCAAGCTGAGCAACAGCGCAATGCAAATGAATGCATGCTGAACCGGAGGGGGAGGAACCATGCATAAACTGTACAGCCCGATATTCAGTGGGCTGTGCAGAGTTCTGCAGGCACAACCCCCAACCTGCGTTTGCAACTTTGAGCAAAAAGGAGTAAGTCTAGGGCCACCCCACAGGTGAGCTGCCGCATTGCAGGGCGCAACACAGCAGCTGCCACCTGTGGGTGGCCTCAACCTACTCCCCTGTGCCCCCAATCGCGGCATATAGGAACCCTCCCCGACTGGCCCAATCGCGGGCATATGCCTAAAATACCCCCTACCCTGAATGGCCCGATCGCGGGCAAAGTGAAAAATAAAACCCACCCCCCACCAGCCCGATCGCGTGGCACCAAAGTGTCCAACCCCCCAAGACCATATCCCTGGTGGTCCAGTGGACGCTAAGCCCGATCACGGGCTGCAAAGTGTTTAAACCCCACCTCCCAGAACATATCCCTGGTGGTCCAGTGGACCAAGCCCGATCGCGGGCTGCAAAATGTTAAACCTCCCCACCCAGACCATATCCCTGGTGATCTAGTGTCCCCCAACCCCACCCACCTCCGACACTGCCTGCCCCCCGGCAGCTGGCGGGTGGCAGCATCCCACTCTGCAGCTGCCATCCCGCCGCCGGACGGTACTGACTGCCAACAGGGCTGCACGCTTTATTGGTGCAGAGCAAGAGCCAATGGGCGGTAGCCTATATTGCATAAGCAGTCCAGATATGTGAATGAATTCATTCATATCTGACTGCTTTATGATGGACTGCACGCCCATTGGCTCTGCTCTGAACCAATGGTCGGCAGCCCTACCAGGCAGTCAGTCGGCGGCAGCGGGCGGGTGGATGCTGCCACCCGCCAGCTGACGGGGGAGGTGGTGGGGCTCGGTGGGTGGGGGACCACTAGATCACCAGGGTAGGTGGTCCTGGGGGTTTGAACCTTTCGCCCGCAAATCTGGCTTAGAGGTCCACTGACCACCAGGGATATGTTCTTGGGGTGGAGGTTGGAACATTTGCAGCCTGCGCATCGGGCTGGTGGGGGTTACTGTACACGCTTGCCGCGATCGGGCTTCACGTCCACTCGACCACCAGGATATGTCCTTTGGGGGTTGACACTTTGCTGCCCACGATTGGGCCAGTGGGGGGATTTTTTTACACTTTTGCCTGCAATCGGGCTGCAGGGGACTTCTGTCCCCGACGGCTGCTGCCTGGCAGGGCGCTAGGCGCAAGTCCTCGGGGATCGGCACACCTGCATGCTAATGGCATGCAAATGGGGCCATAAATAGATGCAAATGGCCCCCCCTACGCCTTGCATGAATTATGGCCCCATTTGCATGTCACCTTTTGAAAATGGGAAATCTGCACATGGCGCAATGGTACTTGCGCCACCACAACTTGAATGCTCCACTCTGACCACTTACGGTGGCGCAAGTTCCACTGCGCCATGCACAGTGGCTGTGGCCGGGGGGGGTGATATTCAAAGGAGTTGCTCAATAGCGCAACTCCTTTGAATATCGCCCCGACCACACCCCTGCACAACTATTTTGTGCAGCGCAAGGGCTTGCGCCACAGAATAGCGCAGTTTGAATATCCAGCCCAAGGTGATTGTCAGACTGTAGACAGTTAAAAGAGCTGCATATGCCTATAAATATACCTTACTAACCCTACCAATGAAGCAGCTGATTAGATAAAGTGCAAGTGCCTAACAGAATAATTCTATACTGTCTGTGATGACTGTGTTTGGATTTCATTAATTAAGACTAGAGAAAGTAACTGAACAGAAACATCAACTAGACAGTCAGCAGCAGATAGGGGACTCAATCTCAGGGGCCCATTTCTCAGAGTTTACAGGACGCTTGCATAAAATTCCTGCAAGAAAAATAAAAATAAAAATTGGTTTCTCTATTTTATATAGCCAGTGGCCACAGTGAATTTCAAAACCACAACATCTGCCTAAGTCATCTTGACAGTCCTACCCAACCTCAGCTGATTAAGCTAACTTAAGCAAATTAAAAGAGCTCTATAAAAGTGAAGTGACTTCACTTGTAAATAGTAAAATGGACTGACTGAACAGTGAGTGTACCGTCTGTGCTGTACACACATCCATTGTTCTTCTAGGTTCAAATCAGGGGTGACTTGTGTTGACCTAATGGGTGATCATACAATCTTGAGGGAGCTTGGTTCTCCTCCTTGGAACTCACCTCACTGCTTAACCAGTTCCTAACATTAAACACGGTCTTGTTCAAGAAGCACTACTAAAAAAAAAAAAAAAAGGTTGAGACAATGAGATAGACAGACTGGACTGAGACTAGAGGGGGTGCTGATGCTTGTGAGTTGGGACTGTATTTAAAAGAAAAACAGTCTTAAAAAAGTGGACCATCTAAAAATCAGAATACTGTAAAATTTGTCTATATATCTATAGACACACACACACACACACTACAAAGTGACTACCTAACCTAAAATCTGAATATTGCTATATAAATAAAAATCTGATTCTTCCCCCACCCCACCCCCCAAACAAGCTACTCTGTGGACTAAAACCAGAATAAAACCTTCCGTTAAGGTCCAGTCCAAAAAAAAAAAAAGTTCTCTTTATTTGCTATTTGGAATTGGACTGCCTAAATCTAAATAAAAAGGCTATTTGAAGGCCTGAAGCCATAACGGGCAACTATGAGCAAAGAATCACTTCAGAAATAAATCTGACAACACAGCTTTTCTAGTTGTGTTTATTACTGACAAGTCTGACAACTTAAAACAAGACAGTCTTATTGTTATTGTGTTTATTACAAGATAGACAGTCTGATAATTTTTAATCTAAAAGTGAACTTTAACTTATCGGAGTGCATAGCATTACCTCAGCCTAACAGCCTAGCCACAGAGTTACTGTGTTAGTGTGTGTAACAGTGCAAGTCACCTAGTACCCCCAGTTTGCATAACTGTCTCAAGTCAAACAGCCAGAGTTAGACACAAAGTCTTTTCAAATTTGGTTTTAAGAGAAAACGTACTGACGAGACGCTGGGATCTGAGGATTCTCCAGCAACAAGCACAAGCAGTACCACTACCACCACAGCCTTTTCAGCTAATGTAACTCCAGTGCCACCACCTCCTTACCCAGACAGTCAAACTGTTATTGTGACCAGTGAAGTTTCAAGTGCTGCTTGTACCGGAAACCCAGTTAAGGCCCCAAAAATTAGAACATTTCAAGAATCATGGAAAAAAGGCAGGCAATGGTTTACCTATGACACAGATAAATGTGCAATGTTCTGTACATGGTGTCAGAATTACAACAAACACCAAAGAAAAAATAATTTCCGAACTGGATGCAATACTTTTAGAGTACACATTATCTCAGCACATGAAGTGTCCATAGCACAACAATTCTGAGATGGCACACACTGCAAATAAAACAAAAGTTGGGGAAAGGTCAATAGAAAAATCCATACAATTAATGGAACAAATCTGTAAATTGTTCTGTACTGCATATTACTTTGCTAGGACCAAAGGGCCTTTCAGGGATTTTCCTGGGTCGATAGATTTGCAAAGAAGAAATCATGGTGATGATTCCATGGGCCACAGTTACAGTAGTGACAAGCAATGCCGTGTTTTCATTCACTATATTGCTGAAAAAATTAAAAAAAAAAAAAACCCACTAATAGTCTATTACAAGAGAATACAAAATCACACATGCCCACACAATGCAAAGCATCATGGGCTGCATATGCAAATCACCACAGAATGTTATGCTGGTTCAACTTTAAGCAGAATTGCATAGTGCCAAAAGGCCTCTCACACAATTTGCAAAGGGTGCTAACAGATGACATTGACACGTGTTTCGTCCTACCAGGACTCATCAGTATGCCTCATCTGTTTGACACCCCAGTGGAATGAACCAGCTACCCTAAGACAGCCTGTCTGGGTTATATTGTGGTGAACCCATTAAAATAAAAAAAAAATATTTAAAAGACAAAGAACCTCTGTGCGCAAACACTGAGACAAGGGTTACCCCAAAGGGCATTTGGCCTGGAAGCCAAGTTTCAAGAAAATACAAAATCACACATGCCCACACAATGCAAAGCATCATGGGCTGCATATGCAAATCACCACAGAATCATGCTGGTTCAACTTTAAGCAGAATTGCACAATATAACCCAGACAGACTGTCTTAGGGTAGCTGGTTCATTCCACTGGGGTGTAAAACAGACGAGGCATACTGATGAGTCCTGGTAGGACGAAACACGTGTCTCATCCGTTAGTACCCTTTGCAAATTGTGTGAGAGGCCTTTCGACACCATGCAATTCTGCTTAAAGTAGCACCAGCATAACATTCTGTGGTGATTCGCATATGCAGCCCATGATGCTTTGCATTGTGTGGGCATGTGTGATTTTGTATTTTCTTGAAATTTTGCTTCCCAGCCAAATACCCTTTGGGGTAACCCTTGTCTCAGTGTTTGCGCACAGAGGTTCTTTGTCTTACAAGAGAAAGATTACTTTTCTTTTCTTATCGATTCCTGCATAGATACGAGTGAGAGGAGGAGGGCATTTATGTGCATGTTTTTGAAAGTGGCCTACCTGTTACAAAGTTTCTTGCACTGAAACGAGTCAGTGTTCCTAATTCTGAAAGCATTTTAAATACAGTCATAGATGCTTTAGAGAGTGAAAGTGGTTTAAAGGATGGTGGTTGGAAACATAAGCTGATCAGTGCAGCCAGCATCTGATGGTGCTGCTGTAATGTTAGGGAGCTCTTCAGGTGTCCTTACTCGAATAAAGCAAGACTGCCCACACTTAACTGACATACACTGCTGTGTGCATTGATTAAAGCTTGCTGTAAAGGATTCTTTCAAAGACTGTCTTTCTACAAATCAGCAGAACAACTGCTACTGAGCATTTACTCTTTTTACCATAGGTCTCCAAAAAGTTGGAACAGCCTACAGGAAACAGGATCACTTTTAAATATCAATGTGGTCAAACCAGTTAACACTGGTGGCACTAGGTGGCTTTCACACAGAGAAGTGGCTGTTTCTGCATTTGAAAGGAACTGGGCTGCTTTAGAGCCTCACCTTGAACATTTATCACTGACAAACAAGCAGGATCAAGGATGAAACTCTAGGAATGCTGAAAGTTCTTAAAGGGAAACACTGGAAAAGGTACAGCTTTAGCCAGGCACTACAAAAATTCCTGATTAGTGCTTTCAGACAGTAATTTTTTATTACTCTCATTGATTTTTTTTTTAGTGATTTAAAACAGTGGCCTTCAACTTTCACTTTCTATTGCTGGAAGCCACCACTTCATGAGTAGCAGAGAGCTTCCTGAGCTCACTTTATGCCAATATGTCCTGCCAACCAATAGCTGAGGTCAAACAGACACATTAGCATACAGTGAGCTCAGGAGGCTCACTGCTGCTCATGAAATGGCTGCTGCCAGCAACAGGAAGTGGAAGTTGTGGGTAACTGTTCTAAATCAGTAAATAAAGTTGTTACTGTCTAAAAGCACTAATTGAGAGTTTCTGTAGTGTCTGAGGAAAACTGTCTTTTCCATGGTTTCCCTTTAAGACCTTAAAATGAGTCAAGTACATGAACTTTCTGAAGGTGTTTTTTTGTTTATCTGCTCAGTCTCTGCTTTCAGCAAGAGGATGCCACTGTTGAAAAAGTTCACAGCAGAGTAGAAAGCACATTTCAGAAACTAAATGGTGTCTCGAATCACGAAACTCTTCACCGCATTAACACTTGACTGTGTAAATGATAATCTAACTCAGTACAGCAGTGTTGACTTAACTAATGAAACAAGCAGACACAGATCAGGTTCTCCTTCAGACACTGCAGAAGCCACAATTTCAGATTTCAAAAAAATTCTTTGGAAAACACTGCAACACACTGAATCTCCCCTTCAGTCTTTTACGAAGAATAAAGTGCTGCTAGCAGCAAGAACTTTACATTTTCAATCCTGGCCAACATCAGTGGCATTTGAAACATATAGAGATCAGGCAATTTAAACAATGTTTGATCACTATAAAGTTGTAAGAGAGTCACATGAATTTGATATTACTTTGGTACTGCTGGGTGGCAAGACTTGGGGAGAGAGATATACTTCACTTGCTGTCTGTTGAGAACCGTAGGTCTCCGAAATTGTGGCAGAAAATGATTCTTGCAGATATGCAAATGTGCTGGCAGTTGTCAAGATCATTCTCCCAATTCCCATTCACACTGCTGCTGCAGAACAGTGCTTCTAATGGGAAGAAGCAAAAAAATGATTGGAGGGTTGGATTACACCCAGACACCCTTCACGAGCTAATGTCCATCTCTCAATGGACCCCAGCTCAGTGAATAGAACCCTGAAGGTGCCATGTCACTGTGATGGGAAAGACGGCAAAGGAAGGCCCACCACCAAAGCTTATGGCTCCAGAACACTGTCACTGCATGTTGCTTCTGCTAGGCCCAGCACTAGTGGTGATGGTGGTGACAACCAAAATGTTTGGTCCAGTGAAGACGACATTTAAAATAATGTAAACCAAAGAGCAGCATGCAAATATTTTCTGCGGCATGCACGTCTGCTTACTACATGCCCAAGTGGGCATGTACTTTTTTTTTTTTTTCACGAATTTAATACCCTGCCCACAGGTGTCACCTCAATTACTTTGGGACACAATCAAGGTCATACTTCGAGGCCACATTATAGCATATGCAGCCCACAAGAAGACAAACTGAATCTCGACTTGATGTACTACAGGAGAAATTTGGTTTTCTCCAAGAGGCACATATGCAAGGGGACATAGAAGTGACCTCCCAATTGTCCCAAACCCAGGTAGTGATCCAAAACCTCCGGACAGCTAGGACCGAGCAAGCCCTGGCATGGCAGAGACAACGCTACTACGAGGGTGAGGCTCGTGCCTCCAAACTTCTGGCATATCACTTTAGACTTCAGAGTCAACAGTAAACAAACTCCAAGATAAAAGACCCAGCTTCCGGACAGACTCGCTACTCAACCCAACATATTTTGGATGCACTTAAGAAATATTACCAATCCCTATACTCTAGCCCGGCAGAACCAGATTCTCACAAAATCACCCTTCCTACCCTTTCCACCTCCCAACAATCAAAGTTAACACCCCCAATATCTGAATCAGAACTTCATACCACCATTAAAAACCTTAAAATTGAAAAGGCCCAGGCGGCTTTGGCCCCAAATTTTATAAGGGAATACGCGACAATACAGACACCACTTTTACAGGCCATACAAAAACGTCACAATACCTCCACTTTTCCTGTTTCATAGAGACAAGCAGTAATATCAGTGATCTTAAAACCTCAAAACTTTCCCCATCTCTGTGATTCCTACTGACCAATCTCAGTACTCAACTAGGACTACAAGATTTACTGAAGTATTTTAGCCCATAGATTAGATAATAGTCTCCAGAATTTAATCCACCCAGATCAATCGGGCTTTATTAAATGGCAGCATACCATGGACAACATTAAACATACCCTGTACCTTACTGACCATGCCCAATCAACAAAACGCCCCCCTAAGATTTAAGTTTAGATGCCCAAAAAGCATTCGATATGGCATCTTGGAGTTTTCTCCAGGCAACCTTAAAAAAATACAACTTCCCTGGACCCTTTATGGATGTTATCAAAGGGCATATACATGGACCCAGAGGCAGTGAAATTAAATGGGTCGTATTTAGACCAATTTAAATTATGTCATGGCACATGTCAGGGCTACCCCCTTTCTCCATACTTGTTTGCCATCTTCGTGGAGCCTATAGCTCAACTCCTTTGAAAAACTGCTACTTTACATGGCTACAAAGTCCTGGACTCCCACCACAAAATAGCCTACTATGCTGATCTACTACTGTAGATTACTCAACTCGAAGACTCATTACAAACCTTAGCCTCACTCTTGAGAGAAACCCCAGGTAAGGATGGGACAGATTCTGTAATAATATCTTGACTCTTGAAGGTGAAACTTCACAGGGTACCCCCCCCTTAAAAATGTACTTACCTTAGGTGTACATGGATGTAGGAACAGAAATTTTGCAGGGAACTAGGCGGTCTAGCAAAATATCTGCAGAAGTACCATATTTCACTTTTGCATATTCCCTCCCTCAATTATAATTGTCAAATCTATGTATACACTGTGTATTATTCTTTGCATTGACTGTCGACAAATGATATGTATACCTGTAATAGTGCTCTACTTGTCCATTTTGGAAAAACTGGGGAAAAAAAAATATTCTGGAGAGACTCTGAGTGGGGGGGTCTTGGATTAGCTTGAAAGCATGGCACAGTAAAGGGCACTGGAGCCGCTGGCTAAGGGAAGGCCATTTCTGGGAGGCCTGCACCTCGCAGTGGTGCAGTCTAGGGTGCGACTTGGAGGCAAAGCGGGATATTTTATTATCTAGTTGCCTGCATCCGGCTGAGCTGTTTTGGGAGAGAGTTTAGAATTGGGGCAGCATAAGTTAGATTGGGGGAATAGGATACTATTAGTTATACTTATCCTGGTTTCTGGGATTATTTGTGGGCTTAGCCTATATAGAAGGCTCAGTTTCTAATGGATTGTCCTAGTGATCATGTCTACGTGAGAATCAAGGAAAAAAACCCTGGTCCAGTATTAGGCCCAGGTATTTAAATTGGTTTACTACTACAGTCCCTGAACCAGATGAGGAGACATGGGACAGTTGAGGACCTCGGTCAGGGCCTAGTGATCTTTGGGCAAAACAGTATGGCTTTTGTTTTTGCCATACTGAGGAGCAGCCCACTTACCTGGGGCCACCTTTCCAGAGACAGAAAGTCTTCTTGCAGGTGCCTACCTAGGACCATTACAGTACTTGAAGTAAACCCCCTACTCCTATTGTACCAGACTGTAGAAGAGCAACTGCTTAACTCCAGTTTATAGAGGTCACTATATGTCTGGCCATGACAATTTGTAGGACTTGCATGAAATTCTTGGCTGCATTTTTTTTTTTTTTTTGGCTTTATTGTTTTGTAGACAAACAAAAACTACTCACTCATCGGGAAGGACCCAGGCTGCTAAGTGCCGACAAGTCCTCTCTAAAGACTCACCTGTATCTATTGGTGTCCCTCTAGGGGCAATTCTCAGACCCATTCTTTCCAGTCTTTTTATAAAAGGATATCCCAGCTGCCTGTTCAGCAACCCACATTCTGCTCTGCGCAGATGGTGTCTTGTTCTCTAGTGGCCCATGCCTGAACTCCCTTCAAAATAAGCCGCAAGATGACCAACACAATACAGAGATGGTTCACTGCAAACTCCCTTGTAACAAATAAGCAGAGAACTATCTGCATGCTCTTCTGTACCAGGAACAGGCTAAGCAAGCTGCCAGCCCTCACCACAGTCACAAATTCAGGCTCCCAACTTGAACAAGTCACTTCATTCAAGTACCTGGGCATGACAGACAGTGGGCCGACCTACTACTCACATGTTGATCTATTAAAAAACAGCAAGCCGTAGACTTGGCCTGCTGTAAAGGCATAGGCAAAACTTCATACTCTAGCTAAGCAAGCAGCTTGTGCAGTCTCTCCCTCACCGACTATGGCATTACTGCATATGGCTCTGCCTGCAACAGTGTACTAACTAGAGTCAGGGGCCTCAATAGAGTGCGAAGATTTGCCCTAGGCCTTAAGCAGGACATGCATACTTGCACACTGTACAGATCCCTAAATTGGCTCAACTTCGACAACTGCCTGGCCTTCCACACCCTTGTCCTTGGCCACAAGGCACTTCATGGCTTTCTATCCCCTGGACTTAAATCCCTTTTCACTGTAATAAACAAATACTCCACCCAGGAGGTGAACAACAATCCCTCCTGCTTCCTAGGAAGGAAAACCACACTAGGCCAATTTAGCTTCTCTTTTCATTTCCCTAAACAGCGAGATGACCTACCCATCATACTACAAAACCTGAAGGTCATCTGATCTTTTTAGGACTAAGCTACTCTCTTCCATATTCTCCCCTGCAGAGCCTTGTAACTGCTTTAAATGATACAACTCCACTTACATCAAGCCGGTCATTTGTTTCAGCACCTTGTTTAATTGTATTGTAATATGATTACTGTATATGTACACATGCTGCACTAGTATGTATATATATATATATATATATATATATATATATATATATATATTTATTAGATAACCCACTCTGAGGTGTGGTAGGTCGTTTCGGATATACGCACCTTGGTGTACATTGTACGCACGAGGCCGCAGGCAGAGTGTGTCAACCACCCAAGGCATGCGTATATCAGAGCGTGACCGCACATGCTAGAGTGGGTTACCTTATAAAATGGTAAAACTTTTTTTTTTTTTTTTTTTTTGGGGGGTACAAGTGGAGGTGTGCGATCGCACTCAGATATATGCACGGTTTCCTGATGGGCTTTTTATGGATGCAGATGTCCTTAATTTCCTAGCCATTTTACACACTACATTATATACACATACCCAAATCTGTTACAACTTATGTACATGGTCTCTTAACTCTGATGTTGTATTCCTTAATAGGCTCTGTCTAAACGGTTTTATGTGAAATAGAAATGAAAAGCATCAAAAGCCTGTCAAAAAATAAAATAAACAAACACAACCTTACAAGGTGCAAAGACACATGGAGTCAAGTTTTGTTTAAAAAGGTTATGATCCTACAATACAGAGTTATCTATGCAAACATGATTATACAATTAAGAATTCAAATCATGCCGGAGATGGGCAGTTCAATGGCAGGAACAACTGGATAGTTTAAGGGGATAACTTACAATACCTACTAAGGAATGCAGCTGCTTAAGAGCTGCTTGGAGCAACAAAAGTAAAGGGAAGATCCCCAAGCCCTAGTTTTAAGTTTAGGAACATTCAAAGAAGCATTTTCAGCAGGCCTCAAGGTCATACCCCTCAACTGTCCCTGATTTTCAGGGACGTCCCTGATTTTGCCTCAAAATTCTACTCTGTCCCTCCTAAAAATTGTGCTTCCGTGACTAAACAGCAGTGGTTACAAGCACAAAATAATGTCAAACATTAAAGTTATAGACTTGTTCTTCCTTAGAAAATGCATTTTACACTGAGCCCTTTATTCTACCAGCTTTCTGAGTGGGTATCTCCAATTCTGAAGAAGTGTCCCTGATTTTGGTCCTTTGTCCCCGATTTTTTAAGCCTTGTCCCTGATTTATGAGGCAGGAGGTTGAGAGGTATGCTCAAGGTGCAGACGCTGTACTCAGGCTGATGATGCACTAAAAGGGACTGGGGCAAAAGATAATGGAGGACATCACAAATTATACCCCAAAGGGTGTGGTCATGAACTAGGGAGGGTGACAGCTAGCCAAGCCTATCACAGAGCAGTCATGGGGAAATGATGGAATGCCAGTGCAAAACAAGTGGTACTGTAGGCTACATCTCTTTTTTTTTTTTTTTAAATGTTTGATAGATTTTCTTTTCATATGTAAACTGACAGCAGATGGGTCACAATCACAAAAAGGGAAACATTAATTTGTATTTCCATAGTTAAACAGTTGGGAGTATCTCCAGATGGTTGCTAACAGGGCTGAACCAAACCATATACCATACGGTAGCTAAATGTGCATAAAACTGTAGCCCATGAGCTTGTGGTAGAATACCACATGCAAGTCCATGTAGTGTTTAGAACCAAAAAAGAGCCATGATCTAAACAGGACTTGGGTACCTCTTGGCAAAAGTAGAGTCCTTTCTGGGCAAGTACTGGATCCCCACTGTATAAAATGATAAAGCACATAGGATAAAAACAGTCACTGCACCGCAGATAGCTGAGAACTCCCCTAAAGACCCTGAAGGAGCGGTTACACCCCTATTAGATAGCATTAAGAGGTGTGGATCATATTCCAAACTTTAAGTCCGACCTGTAAAATTAAAGTAGTTGTATACATGACATCCCACAGCATTTATAAATTGTTATGAGTAGTATAAAAATACATTTTAAAAAGGAAAGAAAACCTGCTACACACCAAGCTGCTAGCAAAGGAGAATCCCAAAGATGTTTTCAGGTGTATTCAGTTGAATCTTCACGGTGCTGTTGGTTCAGACGCTGTCTATGATGAGCTTCAGCAGATGCCGCCAGCTTTCCTGCATCAGTTGAGTCACTAAATATGTAGACCATCTTTGAGGATGAGCTTGAGCTTTGCTAGAAAGATCATAGCATCTGGTATACAGATGTCACATAGATTCACGTGAACTCCACAGAATTTTCTCCTGTCCTGGAAGGGAACAGTTGATAGGGAACAAGTGGACTGTGCAGCCCTTAACAGAGAGGGCTGTGCCCCTTAGCCATGTTGAGGATTTTCTCTGATACCCATCGACCACCACCACCGGGGTATCCTCTGATGTCCTGCGTTATGATCAAACTCTGTAGGCCTTTACCACCTTGCCATCTGGAATGTCTCCTTGTCCCTCAGATTTATGAATTAAGGAAGATGGTCCCCCTCTGAGCCTTCCCGTAAACTGAGCATCCATGTCTGGCACTCCAAATTTGATTTTCTAACAGTACTTTTAGAAACCAGAGTGTACACAGGGAAGGTGGTGCCAATGAAAATAAGTCAATAATAATTACCAAAACATTCTGGCACCAACACCAGCCATACAGAAACAATTCCGTTAGTTCTCAGTGTTGTATCAATCCATTTATTGGATGAGATAAATAAAAAAACCTGACACCAAGGTCAGAAAACACTCAACGCATTTCAGGTCTCTAGACCAGTTATCAAAAGCTAGTTTCTCCTGACCAACACATAAATACCCCACCCTGTAAACCAGTTAATGACATCACTGTGTTGTACTTCAAAACCATTGGTACCAATCTACCATGTGTTAAAAAGCTGTGTATAAATCACATTTAACCCATCCACCACCATTAAAACCATACAGTAACTCATACAAAATACACAACACTAATAGAAATGGATGGTGGGGGAGGGATTTCTTAAATACAGTTAGAATCATAACAGGTCACATATAACAAACTCTTTGTATGCTCATTTCTTACAATCACATCAGATCTGTGCAAATGATAGAAATTCAGGCTTTTTTATTCATCATCCAGCCCAGGTTTTAAGTCTAGTCCTGTTTCGAGACCTGGGTAATGATTGCCCTCAGTTTATCTATCCAATAAGTCTCTCTCTTTAGAAGCAAGTTATTAAAAATTGCCTCCCAGAGGGTTTCTGCTAACCTTGCTAGTAATGCACAACTCTTAATTGCTCACTGCTTCCATTATCATCAATATGCAGGGCTGTTGCATACAAGGGATTCTTTCTCTCTGTCTCCCCCGCCCCCCCCCCAATACGCTTGCCTAAATGTTTAAATGAAAGTTTAGTTTTGCCCACATAAAATGCTATATGGGTACATTGGGCAAGGTAGATTACCCCTGCTGCGACACATGCTGTAAGCAGTCTTATTTCAAAATTCTTGTTTCACATTCACACTACTAGATTTACTTTGATTTCTGACTGGCAATACCAACATCTGTGACACCTTAAAACTTTCTTATCCAGCCAAGTGGCTTCTTTACTTTCAACAAAATGGCTGTGCACCAACTTATCTTTTAAGCTGGAGCACTTCGCTACAACACGCGGGTGTAACTCTGGGACAACTCCAGCTGGATTGCTGCCTAGCACCTTCCAGTGTTGGCAAATGTTTGACCTGGTCTGCCTGCTGTGAATACGTAGTAAAGTTTAAACTCTGTACCGCATGAGTAGGTGTCAGCAGGGTGCGAAATTCCTATACTTTAGGTGCCCCAGGGCAGGCACTTTTGCTTCAGGACACCTAAAACCGTGTAGGTACCCAAAGGGGCAGGCACTAAAGTATTTCAGCAGAGTTCCGTTTTTTTTTTTTTCCCCCTCCCCAGACCTTGCTTTTTATTTCTCCTTTTTTTGAAGTACTCTCACTTTCCAGCAGAGTAGTGCAGACACAGAGCTGACATCCCCAGACCTTGCAGTCTTGCAGTCCCCCCCCAAAAAAGTCCTCTCACTTTCCTTGGGGGCAGGGGAGCCAGCAGAGTAGCACAGACGCAGAGTTGACACCTGTAGAGCCGATCACGAGTCTGCTCGTCTGGATGTCAGCTGACTGCTTGTCTGCAACACACATGGAGGGAACAATTTGGAGGAGTATGTTTAGAGCAGGCTGATGTGCCCCCCATTACAACTGACTGGCACACAGATCAGCCAGTCAAGTCGTCATGTGTCCCTCAGTCACTGTTGGAGGTGGGCTACAGCAGCATATGCACCAGTAGGTGCACTTATGTGGAGTATTCGCCCGTCCCCTCCAGACAGCGTGACGCGAGGACCGAGCATAGCGCACCATTCCTTAGATTGCATTCGTGGAGACAGGCTGCCTGCCAACCTGAACAATCGCGATCAGCAAAATAAATAACCAAAAGCTCTTTAACCACTCTCCCAGAAAAATGGGACTGCAAAGGAGGAGGTCAGGGGATTATAAGTAAATTGGAACAGCGGGGGAGGAGAGGAGTGTGTGAGTGTGTGAGTGTGTGAGAGAGAGAGACAGAGACAGACAGAGAGAGACTAACGTGGGTCTCTCAGACCCTCTCTCCAGTCAGGACTGAAGGAAAAATCGGCAGAACTGAAAGGAAATCTGTGGGGGGAAAAAATTAAACTGCAGAAAGAAGGGAATGGAAGGAATATTAAGTTGGGAGAGGTACAAAGGAGAGGAGACAATTCAGCAGGATAAAAGTGTATTGTGAAAGAAAGCAAACCAACCAAGCAGTAAACAGAAAATAAAAGCAAAGCAAACAAATCTATAATCTATATAAAATTAATCAGTCTGCTCAACTGCTCTGATATTTCTGCTAGTTTTCTAGGCGACCGGATTAAAAAAAAAAAAAAAAAAAAACAGTGGCAGCAGCAGTCTAATATCAGGGAGAGGGGACACTGAATGCATGCTTGTGGTGAAGCACTGCAGAAACTAAACTTAAAAACTCAGACTAGTCTAAATGCACTGTATAACCAGCAAAGTGATTAAAAAGTAATCTGTACTGGGCTGGCCTTTGGATTTGTAATAGAGACAGTACAGACACAGTCAGACTAGTACTGCCTGCAGGCTCTGAAATAACGGAGCTCAGTGCTGCTCAGTCAGCTCAACCAGTCTATAAAGAAAGCTGCATTCATTTACAAGCTTCTCTGCAGTAACTTAAATGTATATTCTGGATCCATAATAAATCTACTGTTGCATGTTTTCTACTAGCTAGCTACTGTGTGTGTGGACTAACTAAAATCTGGACTAAATACAGAAACAACCAGGATCAGTTTGTTATAAAAAATAAAATCTAGTAAAGGTTTTTTTTTTTTTTTTTTAAATGAAAGCTACTTGCCGAGTGTGGACTAAACTAAATGTAAATCCAGGGATCAGTTATAAGAAAAAATCTATTAAAGCTCTTTAGCTACTGTGTGGACTGAGAAAATCTAAAAGTAATTGATTATTAAAAGTTCTAAAAGCTTTTGAACTTGGAACACATAAAACTTAGGGGGATCAACTATTATTCTACTAGCTAATAAAGCTACTTTATGTGGAGTTGACCACCTCAAATCTAAATACAGTTATAAAAAAAAAAAAAAAAAAAAAAGACACCTTTTTCCTTGTTGCATTTATTAATACTGAGTAA